>JAUTXW010004790.1:0-600000 GCA_030620095.1 Kuschelorhynchus macadamiae
CCCGGTAGATGTTTTAAATACAAATTTCGTCCCAAAGTGAACAGAAAATACACCAGTTTCGTTCACGGACTCCGCCCACAATCCACAGGATTGGTCCAGAGCGTGCAAAAGGGTGTCGCCGTGACGTCAAACTTCGATTAATATAAATATGGACAGATTTTTGTTTCAAAAAGAATTCGATCATCTCCTACCGTATAGTTTACGTGTCAGACTCGTGAGTGATAGCTATTTTTCATATACCCTCCTAAGCGTCGGAAGCAGTGTTATTAGTGCGTTTCTTTTTGTCATTCTAAGTGACACAGCCGAAGACAACTAGAGGAACCTTGCACTTTGTTCCCATTGTTGATTGCGCCGGATCTTAGTCTCGAAAAGTTCCATTGCACTAAGGTTCTTAGTAGGGCTCTGATTGTGAAGATCGTCCTCGGGTCTTAAACTGGTTCTTCTTGATTTATGGCCTAGCAGGAGGTATCTGGAAGAGAAATACTGGCTGTTATAAATTGCGCGAGGAAGAAATAGGTAACGTTGTTTACTCTGGGTCTCATTCTCCTCTAAGCGTTCTCCAAGCTCAGTTCTCCAGATCAAGTTTCCTTTCTTTGCTCGAACCTTAGCTAACTAGTGTTCAAGTGTAAAGTTAAAACTCTGTATCTTTTGGCATAATTTATCACTCATTTTTTTCAACGTAAACCTGCTTACCTTTTTGCTTAGTTTGGGAAAATTTTGAAATTAGCTCATTTTACTCTAATCTTTAACGAATTGCTCACATAATATTTCTTAACTTATAAATTTTTAATTACCGATTTTTGACTGCTTAATATCTTTTGATTATCTGGTAACATTTGTATTATTTGATTTTGTATTTTTGTGATCTACCCTTAATTGGGCGAATCATATTTTTGTAACATATATTAATTGTGACAAAACCGAATGTGACATTTTCTGATTTTACCATAAACTTAATTGTTTAAACAAAGTGTAAATATTAACTACTTGATCTTGTAATAGGTAAGATAGGATCCTAGCATTAAGTACGCTTGGTGAATCCGTTCTTAACTAAACTTAAAGAATCCCTCCAGAAAACAGCACTGTCAGTTCCTGAAGTTCTCAATCTCTAAGTGTAGAGGATTGTTTATTATAAGGAACAATTAGAAAAAACCGTGCCTCTCTTATTTTGATTTGATTTGATTAATTTACATAATTTTGACTGTGTATATATAAATAGATTATTTACAGATATCATAAACTTTAACAAAATATTAATTTTAATTTTTTTTTTTATATATAATTAAATATTACAACATTTTCGCGTCTAATATCCCAAGCGGCGTGACCCGAGTGGACTATTAGATTAGGGAAAAAGGCAGGCTTGAAAAGAATATCTTTTTGAGTTTTTCCAAATTTTAAGATTTAAATTTTACAGTATCATTTTTAATTTACCGACTTTGACAATTGCAAACAGTGATTATTTTGATTTTATTATCATAAATAAATAAAGTTTTAATTTTTTCTTAATTAAATAACAAAAGATATTCGCTTAGTTAGTTCGACTAGGTTAAGTAATATTGTATTTGATACTAAAGTTGTAACATAAAAAGATTTTACTGAGCAGTCACAGTGTTCTTATAAACAATAACAAATACGAGAGATTTGTTGTTTCTATTCTGACTTTATTGATTTTTATAAGTGAGCAAAAAGACAGTGTTAGTAATTGTGGTCAATTACTATTTGTATGGACAAATACTGTTGAGCGAACTTTGAAAAAATCTCAACATTGAACAAACTTAAATAATAAACTATAAACTAAAAACATCAAAGTATCTACAGAGACACTTATAGTGACAGTGCGTAGTGCTTTCTTAAACGTTTCGACTTGAGTTCGAAAGGTGAAATATTTAGTGGTGTAAGGACTTGGAAAAGCCACACACGGCTACGGCCATATTGACAGGTTTATTTAAGTAAATAAAATCCATACGATTTTTTGTAATTAAACTTAAATTTAGACTTCGGGATAGGACTCCACTCGGGTGACGTTACTTTAGTTATAAGTGACTTCCCCCGACTGACGCCCGTTGCTCCCTCATTTGTTTTGTTCGGAACGTCCGAACTTTGTATTCTTCACAACTGATTTTTATAAACTGACTACCAATGGCTACTTCAACGTCTGGGTAGTTCCCAAAGAAAGGTAGATCAGCCATCCATTCGCCCAGCAACACCGTCCCCCTTATTGAGCATTCGCTCATTCTCACTCCTGGCGAGGGGAACGATCATCCAAAAATTCCCCGGGTGAGTGGTGGGTGCCTGGCAAGCTTGCCAAGCTTGCCTTTAAATGACCCTACTTATTATAACCAACACGACAAATCATTTAAGACATATTTATTTGACACACCTTTTCCGGAACATCCTACATGGAGGAACTCTCCGGAGGCGCCCTGAGGACGAGAATGTCACCATAATAATTCATCTTTCACTAAACACAAATATTATCAAGGAAAGGAACAAGATGATACTATGTTGCTTGATAACAACCGCTCGCGCGATTCTTTGCAAACTCTCTTCAACGATAGTTCGTTAGAGATTAAAAAAGCCTCAAAAACAAAACAACCACTGACATTGTTTGAATTGGATTTCTCACCGACTCGACAGAGTCAGGGTGGGAAATCAGAAGTCGACCTCCTTTCTATATGCGAAGGCGGCGACAGAACAATTAACAAAAAGACATTAGCTACAGGACAAAGAACGAGTAGTATGTACTCATTATTCTCAAGAGAAGAAATGGAGCACAGCGTCCCCGCAGGGGAACACAGAGAAAAGAAGGCTGTGGCTCCGCCCAACTTTCGAGTAAAATCGAACAAATTCGAAAATAGAAATAATTTTTTAAATCAAACTCCGCCCATACTAGAACATGGCATCCCTGGTGGGGAAACTCATCAGGAGTGTCCGTGTTCACACGAAAAAATAAAAAATTTTTTGAGTACAACCACGCCCACAGTAGAACAGTGTGAACCGTTCTTTGTTTCATGCCTGGCAGTCGGTCCCGGATGAATTTAATATTATTTAATTGTCAATATTTTTACATAACTGATAGACGGAATGGGGTGATGATTATAAATGAGTGTAGTTCATACTTGCACCCCAGACTTTTAGATAATAATAGAATAAAGTTAATACATTATAAATAAAATATAATGACGGTTAGAACATTACAAAATATATTTATTTAAGTATTTATAATTTATAAAAGCAAACTAAATCTATAACTTAAGGAGTTATACAAGTAAAGTATTCCCACGCAACATTCGTTTGTTTTTCTAATCTTGACATCTAGTTAACTTTTAATTTTCAAAATATTATCCAGGGGCACACTGTTAATAATTGCGAATAATTCCGATAGCTAAAATATCATATCAACTAAACACATCTACGCAGCATTCAGAATCCGGGGAATTACTAGACTTAATAACCTGATAACCATTAACCAAATATGCATAAAATTCCAGAAATGTTCATCAAAATGCGTCATCTGCTAGTTAGGAGCAAAAATAACTTATCCGTCCGCATGCAAACCAAGTTGAAATCTGTAAATGTAAGTGATTCACTGAGCATCCAGCGAATCGTCAGCAGTACGCCGTCGCTCGCGGCAAGCAAGAAATCACAGGGATGCTCTAAACTCCGCTGTGATAAATGACTTGATGACTCGAGCATAGTATCTATCGTGATTGTGTATTCATTTTATGTACCGGGATGACTCAGAGCAAACAGGGCGTGTTTCATTTAAACAGAGTTTCCCAGCAGAACCGTTAAACTTCCTTGCCCCTTACCCCTCGACCCCCATCTCGGTAGGTGATGCAAGTGGGCAGATTGATAACTGTGGTAGCAAGCGACAAAATCATGTTCCAATTGAAACCATTCTGGGTTGCTCTGGAGATCAGCTTCAATATATAAAAGGAATACGCTATAAACATCGAGCGGCGCCAGCAAACGGTACGTAAAATTTTTCATTTCGATTATCAAAAAACAAACTTACCTAACGGATGTAAAATTTTCCCAGAAAAACGAAAATGACATTTTTCTTCTGTCAACATTTCACAGCTGTCATGTCATACCGATTCCGGCTCATAAAAGAAGCTCGCGAGTATGTTTTTTTACTACAGAAAATAAGGGTATCAAGACATATTTTTGACGTTAATTACGGAAAAAAAAATAAATTAAAATTCTCATCTTAACACTTGAACTTTTGTTTTTTTGAAGTCTACTCATTGTCTCTATTTTTTACCTCGCGTTTGTGTGGTATTAAGTTCCCTAAAAAGTCGTAACTCTATCCGTTATCTGACGCAAAAATTTCAAAGTCGAATTTTCTAAAAACCGTTCGCCGCGGTCGTACGATCTTTTTTTGAACAATTAAAGTTAAATAACCCTATGAAATAAATCTTTTCTATTTGAAACTTTTCTGTATCTTAAAACATAAAAGTTGAGAGTAACAGGTTAGCTTTTGATTGCCGTTAAATTGTTTCGGTTGCTCTTTTTCGACAAACGTGAGAATGACGAAAAATTTACCTAAAATATTAATAACCTGATGATGCTCGAAAAGACTGAAACATATATCACTGAACCCAGTCACCTCTTAGCACACTTATATGCATGGGTTAATTGTGTGTTTGTCGCGCATTAGTCAGCTTGACGTGGTTGCAACGACTTTAAAACTGGTGTTACATAAAAAGAATATAGAACAATTCTTGGTCAGAATTTTATAAGCTTTTATTTTATATACCCTATGACAAAGAGAAAACCATTTATCGCACGTAAACCAACTTCTACCTAATATGCATATTTAGTGTGTTGGAGTGGTAGAATTTTTGATACATTCTTGGTGAATCCAAAATCTAACTATTAAAATAAAAAAATTATCTCTTTAATTTTTTCTTTTTAAACTACCTACCGTTTAGACTAATATTTAATTTGTTATAAAACCTTACGGCCACTTTCCTGATTATTCTCTCTCTTTTGATCGAAACGTTTCCGCAATTCTTGAAATCCTAGTTATTTTTCTTTTCTTCCGTTGCATATTTAAATCTTTTATAGTCTGTCTCGTCTGAATATTAATATTGGCATGTTTTTCTTGGTAGGCACGTTTGGTTGCATCAACATTATGGTTATTTTCAAAAAGTACTAATAGTATTTTTTGTTGTTCTTAGACGGAGTGCATAATTTTAAAAAACGCTTTTGGGAAACTGGAGAGTCTACTCAAAATATCAAATAAAAAAAATGTGATGGTTAGGCTAATTTCTTCTTCGGCTATAAGTGTAACGGAAAATAAATTGTAATTATTTTTAGTGTTGATGCCTATATCAAATCAAATGTGATATTTATAAAAAGTTCTTTCAGATTTTTTCGATGGTAATAAAATATACAGAATGTTCCATTTGAAAATATCATAATTTTTATAGCTTTTTATAAATCTTCACATATATTAAAACTGATCGCAAATTCGAAATTAAAGTAATAAAATTATAGTTTTACTCAATTTGTGCAATGAACAATAGATCTGATAAATAAAGGCAGTGTAAATTTATAACTTGACAGTCCGTACATCGGCATATCTGAACATAATGTTGTCAGCGTTTTTAAGTGACCCTAGAAAGTTATTTCAGTATGTGTATTTCTTTTAAATGTTTTTATACTGAAAAACCTGACAATTAATTAGTGCCACACCGAAGGTTACACAAATCCGAGCCATACAAGCAATTGTTATTATCAATGCGTGGATACCACAATTAAAAATTACTTAAAAAATAAACGATAAATTTAACTGATGATTTAAATTTATTACCAAGGGTAAGATCTTAAAAATATATTTATGATGAAGGCTGTGCTAAAGTACTGTAGATAATGCTGTAACTAGAAATAATGTTTTGTCCAATCTGAGATAGGTATGAATCAGTATTATTTATTCAGAGACTCTAAGTTAATCGCCGCTAAATAAGTTGCTCAATTTAATTAATTATTGCTCTATCGATATTAGAGAAACATATTACTAGCTCATAAAAATCGTGTGATTTAGAAGCTTAAACATGGGTTAACTAACTCATGAATTAAATCTCTGTATATTTACTTTATTATTATCTATTAAATCTTTTCTTTATTATAATATTAAAAATTAATAAATAAATAAATAAACAGGTCTTTCTATTTTATTGAACTCCTTTTTCTATCGGTTGTGTAATTTACCATTGTCAAGGGAAGCGTTTAATAAGGAGCGTGATATAATGCATATTGTTATGAATAACGGTTTTCCTTTGGAGTCCATCACCAAATTATATTATAAATTTATAAACAAGTACAAAATGTCCTATACTGCCATACATTCAAAACTTAGCGATGAGACAAATTTTTTCAGGTGCATTACTTTTTTCGGAAGTATTTCTCTCCAATTGGCTAAATTTTTTAAAAATATTAAAAATGTTCAATATTTCATTCAAAACAGTAAATACTCTCAAGAGACATTTAGTAAGGACAAAGGACACAACCGATAAATTGTCCAGACCTGGGGTTTATGCACTAAATTGTAGCGAATGTTCCACGACCTATGTGGGACAAACAGGTCGAAAAATTTCCACAAGGGTGAGAGAACCTTTGAGCCTTGTCAACCAATTCAGAAATACGGATGTAACTGAGACTGTTTCGGCTTTTGCCAATCATTTGATGGAGTCAGGTCATGAATTTTCCGTTTCTGACGTTGATGTTTTACATGAATATCCGAAGGGGAAAAAGCTTGACCTTCTAGAAAAAATGGAAATAACCAAAGCTATAAAAAGTTCCATTCTCACTTGCGTTAACGATGTTTTTAATTTTGAAGCAACCCTAATATTTAACAATTTAATGTAATAATAATTGTAGGCAACCTTCATTTCATTCATTAATTCATAGAGTGAGAGTTTTTGGTTGTTTTCTTCGACTAGTTCAGTGGTCTGTAGTGGTTGCTTCGGCGTCTCGCTCGAGCGGTCTGGGTTCGATCCCGCTTAGAGACATAAATCTTTTTAATACTTTTTTAATATTTTATTTTGTTTATTCACGTGAGACTTAACCTCATTTTAATGTCCATCAAATATATATAAGTAGTTGTTTGTTTTGTTGTGCTTTAGTGTGTTTTATTCTATTTGTAAGTTATTGTTTTAGGATTTGTGAGTGTGATTATTTACTAAGGTTCTCTCTGTTGTTTGTAGGTCTGATGATGCTCGAAAGGGCGAAACACGTGTCATGTCTGTTGTAGATTGTAAAATTATAATTTAATGAGACCGAGACTTGGAGTCTTTTTCTATGTTTGTTATCATACAGGAGCATAACAAGGCAAATAAAACCTGCTTAGAAAAAAAGCACTAAAAATAAAAAAATATATTTTTTTATTCCATCTCGCAAATTTGAAGTCGGTTTCAAACTAGTTAAAGGCAGTAAATCTTTTACTCGTGGTATTAGATTTAAGACCCTCAATATATAAATGTCTTTTTGTGATTAAGTATTTAAGATTAATTTTTACTTCGACTTCATAAAATTAAATTTTCAAGATATTTATTATAAAAATGTTTTTATACTACTGCTTGTATTTAAAAATTTGACTATTTTATTACTATTTTTATTGGTTTTAAATAGAGCAATGCTATTTTCTACACCATAAAAATTTAGCACTCGTTTCTAAGAAATACATTTTTTCCTCGTAAAAGGGAAGTATTGTAATGGTGAAAAAATCACTCTCCAAGATTTTTTCAGATCTTCACGTTTCTGGGTCCCTAGATGACGAAAAACATGTTTTCTCAATTCCGTAGTCTGTCTATATGTTCGCGGCTTAGCGAAAAATACTACTTACCCGATTGACTTCAAATTTTAGTTAAAAATTAAGGGTCATATGGGATGACCTGGTAATATTTTGGTAAAAATTCAAATGGCGAAACAAAATGGCGGCCTAGTGAAATTTAAAAAAATTATTATTTAAAAACGCATCCAATGTGTCTCAAATTTTGCAAAAACATCAAGTATTATATTGGAATCAACTGATCAAGATGGCGGAACAAAATGGTTGCTTAATAAAATATTTAAAAATTGAGCCTAAAAAAACTGCTATAATGCTTTGGTTTCAAATTGTGTGCGATAACTAATTATGGTAAAGGGATCAATTAGTAAAATAGCGGTATTACTTCAAGATTGTCGAACAAAATATTTGTAATCGTAAAAAAATCCTCCTCTCAGGTGTTGCACATGTTTATACACATCTTTGCGTTTTAGTGCCCTAGATCCCAAAAAATATGTTTTGTCAATTCCGTAGGATTGTCTGTCTGTCTGTCAGTTCGCGGCATAGCTCAAAGGCCACTTACCTGATTGACTTCAAATTTTTATCAAAAATTAAAGATCATATGGGGATGACCTGTAATATTTTGGTAAATATCCAAAATGGCGAAACAAAATGATGGCCTAGTGAAATGTTAAAAAAAATATTATTAAAAATCCACTTATCCAATTTATCAATTATAATTTTACCCGAACATCAAAGTATTACGTTGGAATCAACTGGTAAAATTTTGGTATAAATCCAGGATGGCGGAGCAAATGGCGGTCTAATGAATTATTTAAAAATTCAGCCTGAAAAACTACTTAACGGATTGAATTCAAATTGTATGCCATAGCTAATTGTGGTATAGGGGATCAACTAGTAAAATTATGGTACTAATTCAAGATGGCGAAAGAAAATGGCGCCCAAAAAAAATGTTTGTAATCGTGAAATAAATCACCCTCTCAGGTTTTACATATCTTTACGTTTTAGCGTCCCTAGATGCCAAAAAATATGTTTTGTCAATTCCGTCAGCCCGCTTGTCCGCCTGTCTGTCAGACTTCAAATTTTGACCAAAAATTAAAAGTCATATGGGGATGATCTGGTAATATTTTGGTAAAAATTCAGAAAGCAAAACAAAATGGCGGCCCAGTGAAATATTAAAAAAAATATCATGAAAAAACTACTAATCCAATTTATCTTAAATTTTGCAGAAAAATCAAGTATTATGTAGGAATAAACTGGTAACATTTTGGTACGATTCCAGGATGGCGGAACAACATGGCGGCCTAATAAAATATATGAAAATTCAGTCTGAAAAAACTGCTTAATGGACTGATTTCAAATTGTATGCTATAACTAACGGTGGTATAGACATGAATTAGTAAATTGTGATTCTAATAGAAGATGGCGAAACAAAATGGCGGCCAGATAATGTTTGTAATCGTGAAAAAAACACCTTCTCAGGTTTTACATATCTGCACGTTTTAGCGTCCCTAGGTGCCAAAAATAAGTTTAATCAATTCCGTCGGTCCGTCTATCGGTTTTTCTGTCAGTCAGTTCGCGGCGTAGCTTAAAAACTACTAATTAGATTGACTTGACTGGTAATAAAATGGCGACCTAGGGGAATGATAAAAAAATTATTACTAAAAAACTGTAAAACTCTAAGAATCAACTAAGACAATTTTGGTACGAATCCGATGGCTGAACAAAGTGGCGGCTTAATAAAATATTTAAAAATTCAGTCTGAAAAAATTACTGAATGGATTGATTTCAAATTGAATGCTATAACTAACTGTCGTATAGAGATGAACTAGTAAGCCCCTAAGTGCAAAAAAATATGTTTTACCCATTCCGTCGGTCTATCTGTCTGTCTGTCAGTTCGCGGCATAGCTCAAAAACGACTTATTAGATTGACTTTAAATTTTAGTCAAAAATTAAGGGTCATATGGGGATGACCTGGTAATATTCTGGTATAAATCTGCCTAAAGAAATATAAACAAAACATTACTAAAAAACTGTCAAATTTGCCTCAAATTTTGCACAAAATTCCAGTGTTACTTAGGAATGAACTGGTAACATTTTGGTATTAGGCAAAACAAAATGGCGCCTTAATTAAATATTTAAAAAATGAGCCTGAAAAACTACTTATATTAATTTCAAATTGTGTGCAAGCATTAAGTGCGATATAGAGTAAACTGGTAAAGATGTACCAATTCAACATGGCGAAACAAAATAGCGGCCAATTTTTTTAAAAATCTTATTTAATTGATTTTAAATTTTGCAGAAAAATTAAATGTGGTATAAGGATAAACTGGTACGAATTCAATTCTGTCGATCTGTCTGTCTGTCTGTCGATCTGTCTGTTTGCGGCACACCTAAAATACTACTTAAGCGGTTGACTTCACATTTTGAAATTAAAAGTCATATAGAAATGACCTGGTCACATCTTGATAAAAATCCAATACGGCGAAACAAAATGGCGGCTCAGGCAAATGTTAAAAAAAAAGGATTACTAAAAAACTACTTATCCAATTTACCTTAAATTTTGCAAAAATTTCAAATGTTAGCAATTAATCTAGCTGATAAACTTTGGTACGAATCCAAGATGGCGAAATAAAATGGTGTCTTAATAAAGTATTTAAAAATTCAACTTGAAAAAAAACTACTTAGTAGATCGATTAAAAATTTTGTGCAAGAATTAACCGTGGTATAGAGATGAATTGGTAAAATTGTGGTTCGAATTCAAGATGGCGGAATAAAATGGCGGCCAAACAAAAAAATTCCGTTCGTCTGACTGTAGATCTGTCTGTCAGTACACAGCGTATTACTCACCCGATTGACTTTAAATTTTATTAAAAAATTAAGGGTTATTTGGGAATCAACTGATATTATTTTGGTAAAAATCCAATGACGGAACAAAATGGCGGCGGAAAAAAAAATTTCCTAAACAACAAATTATCCAATTTATCTCAAATTCTGCACAAAAACCAAGGAATCAATCTGCACCTAATATTTTGGTATGAATCCAAGACAGCAAAATAAAATGGCACCCTAATAAATTATTTAAAGCCAATCAGCCTAAAAAATTACTTATTAGATAAATTTTAAGTTTTGGAAATATATATTAAGTGGGATATAGAGTTTAACTGGCAAAATTGTCGTACGAATTCAAGACGGAGAAACAAAATGGTGGCCAAGTAAAATGTCTAAAAAATCTTCTTACGCAGTCTTAATATTATATTAATATCAGCAAAATTGAATATGATACAGGGATTAACTGGTACGAATTCAAAATGACGATACAACTATATTAAAAAAACAGTTTATTTTAAATCATGTCCAAAAAATAAGTGTGGCATAGATAGAAACTGGTAAAATATTGGTACGATTCCCATATGGTGGAACAAGATGACGTGCAATAAAAATGTTTGAAAAGACAGTATACTAAATGACTATGCGTGCGGAACTAAATTGAGTTACATTTTACTATACCTAATGAAGAGAAAGGTACATAACGAGGGAAGTTCTGTGGAAAGGAAATTTACCAATGTTGGTTTAGTAACCAGTATTATTTTTGGATCCACCGGAATTTTATTCTGCCCCCCCCCCGGAATTTTATTTTGGTGCCTAAACCTAGGTTAAATTTTTTTGGTACAATTAAAAGAACTTTCAAATCGCAGTTTTGTTCAATTTGCCTGCATTTTTTGTATAAATTAGTTAGAGGTATCTGATAACGACGAGTGGAACTATTTTTTTTCAGGACCCGGCTAAAGGTGAAAAAAAAATGTTATTTTTCAATATTATTCAAAAATTGTAAGAGCTAAAATAAAATTTCAATTTAAACAACTTTCTCTAACATTTACTGTATTATTGTAAATATTGAAAACTAGCTTATAAAATTTTTTTGTTATACAAAACATTTTTAACGTTAAGTCTTTTAAATTGAAAATCAAAAAGTAAAAATTGTTATGAAATTTTAATTATCAATTAAAAAATTCATTTCTTTGAAAAGAAAGTTTATATTTTTTAATAGATTAAATAAAAATGAAAAATTAATTTTTCAACTTGCTATGATTTTTTTAAGTTTTTCATATCTTCCATAAATCCTTAAATGCATTTATATAAAATGCTTTATAATGTTTATTAGAAACCTTTTCCTTTAGCTCCTACCCTTTTTGGATAATATTATAAAAACACTTTTTTGACACTTATTCGGCCTGAGAGAAAATTACTTCCACTTATCGTTACCAGATACTCAAACAAAAATTCTGATTTAAAAGTACATGTAATTCGATTATTTGGTATTTCCTGATAAAATAAATATCTACTGGGTTCACCCAACACCGTCTCTACTAGAAAGCCTGGAAACGGCCGTTGACAGCTTGCGAGAGTCATCACTAGTAGTAAGTTTTTGTAGTTAACTGTTATCTGTAAATTCGTCTACGGCGTGTTTTTTACATTCATTTTTACAAATAAATTAGAACATTGTAGTTTTTAACTATTTCTGTACATATTGGTGTTAGTGCAATTAGTTTTGAGACTGGTGTTATAAAACTTTCATCAAAATAGAAGTTTGTAGTTGTGACGTTAACACTTGAATTGTAATAAAAAATGGATTTTCAAAGAAACATTTTAATTAAGAACAATGCCCTTTATTTAGTTGTGTACCTAATTGCAATAGAAACTATCTGAAAGGGCCTAATGTTCATTTTTTGGGTTTCCAAAGGACGAAGAAATTTGAAAGAAGCGGCTTTATGCAATAAAAAGAGGTTTTACTCCGACAGACGCATTCATAGGATAACCTAACTGTTTGCAGTTATTACTTAATTTTAGTGAAAGTAATGAAAAGTCTCATGAAAATATGGCGACTAAACAGCCTCATACACATTTTGCTAACTTTCAGGTGAAAGGTAATAATAAAAGGTTTGATGTGTATCTTGATTATATATACGTTTATACATCTGCACTCCCATTGAGACAAATCCCACTTCCACAATCTGAACCTTACGATCCGAACACCCCATTTATTTCAAAATAAAATATTGTCTAAACAATTCACTTTTCACAAGTTGGGGTGTGTATGAGCTAGGTGAAACCAAAAAACCATCATCTACTTTATTAAAATCTACATTGAAATCTCCCGGAACCAAAATTCTCACTTTGGCGTTGAAACTGTCTGCCAAATTCTATACATGATGCATTATCAAAATTCTCGATTTTTGCAGATTCTAATACCAAGAATAGAATCAATCTAAACTTATGTAACATTGTCCATTTTTTATAATTATTATTCTTCTATTTTAAAATTTTAAGTTAAAATCTTATAAGCTTTTTAATATCATACTAGCCTCTTTTTCGTAGTTTAAGTTGTACATATGTATGTGTGTATATATTTGTGTATCTGTTAATTAGTCTGTGAATAAAAGTGTGTTAAAAATGTAGATATTGTTTCATTTTGTTAAATATATTAGGTATGTTAGTTTTTCATAATTAATAATAGAATATTACTTCAGATTAAGAAAATCCTTCCTCTGGCAGGAAAGAAAAAATGTTTTACAAAAACTAGAAAATTCATTAAAAAAACTGGTTGTTTCTCTTTTCAACTAATCTTACAATTGGAATTGAAATACATTTGTTAGACCAAATTTTTTGTCATATGAAACTGAGAAAAAAAGCACTGTTTATGCTAGAAAGTGCTTCATATCACCTTTGCGTTAAAAAAGATTTCAACACTATAGTATTTGAAATATGGTAAGTAAAAAAAAGCTAAAGCCTACTTTTAATCTATTTCAAATCAATTATACAGTTTTTTTAATACTAGTGTTGAAAAGTAAACAAAGTTCTACTGAAGACTCTTTGTTGTAGGTTGTAAGAAAAATAGTTACTATTTTTTGTATGACCTACCTCCTTTGAAAACTTTTACTTTGAACACTTATGTAATATACTATAACTAAATTTTTCAATGCTGATTTATAAAACTTCTTCGTCCCTTACATAAACTGGTGGGAAGGACTTGAAATTACTATCTCTGAGCACAGCGTATATTATATATAAATAACTGACTAAAAGTACTTTTTTATCATTAAAGACAAGATAAAGGTATATTTAAACATTTTATTATGCATAATTTGTTGGAGGGACTATGACATTTTACACTTTTTTATTTCCACTTAAAAATAATATGTATCGACTTAAATAAAAAAAATTAATATATGTATAATCTTCTCCCTTAGGCCATCAATACTCCCTCTAATAAAACTATGCTTTTCGAGCCACTATGCTGTGGAAGTAACGGTAGCATTTCGGTTTGTTGTTCAAATATTCCCATTTACTTTTGTGTTCTTGCCCCCATTGTATGGTCTTTATGCCATCTAAAATGTTTCTTACTGAAAAGGATAAAAAAAGCTTGTTAGTCTACAAACGTCAGATCGGAAATAGCCGGTGACAATATTCAGATATTTCCATAGGCAGTAATTAATAAGTGTCCTATATTTGTGAAAATATACAATAAAACCAGTTTAAATATTTATAAACACTTGAATAAATCACCCTTTTAATATGTTTCAGTTAATAAAGCATACAATTCTCAGTTCGACTGCTGAAATGGTTAATTCCAATCCAGCTTTTACTAGTGAGTTTGCAAAAATATCATTTCATATGACCTAGCTCAAATTAACTGCCAAGAGCGTCCTCAGGAGGGAGGGGTAACAACATTCAGACTCGGGAGTGTGGTGTGCCTTTAATATGTAATTTCTATTCAGCCATTAGAGAACATTTTCCAAAATAGAGGGAGGGGGGCCAGCCCCCTTATGGACGCCCTTGGTAACTGCATTCAATAGAATAGCAGTGACATTAATGATAAGCAATTTATTTAAATGAAGTGTATAATCGAGGATTACCACAAACTCCCATAAAACATTGTATCCAATAATACAATATAAGTATCATAATAAGCTAAAAATCATTACGCTGGGATGTACAGTGGTGAAAAAAAAACGTATTTTCATTTGAGAAGGCTGGCAAAATATACAAAATTAATCCATTTCATGATGTTTGTGGTAAATAACTTTTTAACATATAATTTATATATATACAAATACATACAGCGACTAACCATGTTTTATTTTGCAATTGGCCTACTGTTTTCTGGCATATTTCAGAAATTTTTTCTTCCGTGTACCGTTTTCTGCCAATTGTCTATGGTTTTTACCCCATTTGTTACGGATATATTGTGGTATGCAGATATTAGCAATGTAGCCATATATAAGACCTCTAGAGTATTTGCACATATATTCCTCAATGTCGTTCATCAAGTTTAATCTGTAAGTAACAAATTCAAAAGTATTTTATTGACAAATACTGTTTTAACGCATTAAATATTTTTTACAAAATGAATATTTTGCCTAAAATGTGTAAAGAGCGCTTACCTCAACCTGCTAAACACGATCTCTCTTATACTTGCAAGAGCATTCCCTTTGATTATAAGAAGTTCCCCATCAAAACCATGTCTTTTACACTGTTTGAATGTCATATCTGTGAAGTGATCTCCTTGTTGCTAGCTACGTATTACAGTGGACCAGTCAAATTAAGTTGATGACAGGTTTTTTGTAGTGGTGGTGACATACATCAGCGGCGGCCCGAGACTGAATTTTCTTCAAAAAAATTGCTGAAAATTGAGTTTACTTTCTTAAACTAGTTTCTAAATGACTACATTTTAAACCAACTATGGCCTACAATTAGACAAATAGATGGTTTTTTTCGAGCAATAAATTCAGGATATCTATAAATATGCAAAATGCGAGAGAAATCTAATACGGCAAATCGCCTCCAGTTTTGGAAAATAACTGGCCAGGTTCGTGCAAATTGGACAAGTTTCAAAAATACTCATTTCCCGGATTTTGCATATTTGGATTTGGATTACCTGAAGGAACTTAAGTTTGGTGTATACTAAACCGGGCTGGTTCCATTATATATTCAGGACAGTTTTGAGAAAGATGTAGCAAAAGTCTTTGAAATTGATCAAAGAACAGTAGAACCAGGGCTACTGAGATGTCATTTATCTTCTAGGTTCAGGAATGCTGTGAAATACTAATTATGGATTAAATATAACAGCATTAACTTAACGATTTTAGATGAAGAAAGAAACAATGACGATATTATTTTAGGCTACTATTGCACTTGCAAAAGCGACTCGAAAACGGTTTGCATATTTGTAGTGTTTTGTGGTATTTGGGTTATGCACGCCACCAAAATAGTATTAATTATCCCAGTCGCTTTCTTTTAAAAAACATTATAGATGCAGGAAATAGACCAGTATAGTTAATAAATTGTTTTCCAACTGTTGTTTTTTGAAATATCATACTCAAATGAATGTGTAGATGTATTTGTAGTCATCCCATGTATGTGTAATTTCGTACAGATTTATGGAATTTATGGATTATTTATGTAATGAATATTTATTTTTTAAAAATTTGTTGTGTTTGTCATCTTAATATTTATCCAACATTTACGTACTTATAATTTAAAATATAGTTAACGTGTAATCAAAATTATATTCTTTAAGTTCGGGTTCAATAAGAATTGTTTTTTTAATTGTCTAATATTGTTAAAAATACAATTAAATGAACAATTATTTGCAATTTCAATATTTGTTTACACAAACAATCATTCAAATATGAAAATTAATCGAAATCATTTTAGGCGTAAAGATAAAATACACTTAATTAAGTTTGAGACTATTTTAGGTACACCCTATAGGTATTAATGGTCAAATATCATTTTAAAGATAATTAATTAAAGATTCTTTGCTGAATGGAACCATTATCTACATAATAATAACACATTTCAAAATTCGTAAAAATATTTTATTTATATTCGGTTGGTTTAACATCAATATTTCAAAAATGTATAAAATTAAAACTAAACATAGAAATTGTTTAAAAGTTTCAGATTTTGTTGTCTATAAAGGATACTAAAATATTAACAACCATTTTATATGGGTTTCCGTACGGGGTCTGTTATCTCGAATACTTAGGGTAGAAACATATTCAAGATGGCGTCATTCTACCATTTTTTTCAAAATGTTTGTTATGGGACCACTCCGGTGCTCGGCACTATTCTGAATACTTCCTGATAATTTCATTTTTAATTGATTAAAGCATTCCGAAGTAATCGGTGTACATATTACATATATACAAAATCAGCGAATACCTGTGGGCACTTTATTAGATTACTGATATTATACAAATAGGTTTTTCCGAGTCAACTTATACATACTTAGCAATATTTTTGATAAAATACCTAAAGTAAATTAGGTACTTAATTTTTTTTTGAACTAAATACTTCTGTCTTTTTAATATTGAAGTACCTGCTGTTTTAAAATTATTTATAGATACTGAATGAAAAGTACTTAAGTATTTAAAATAAGAACACAATAGGTTGTGCTCATTGTATTATTCGGCAATACAGTTTCGTCAAGAACATCAGTGAAGTAGAAAAAAAGATGTTTTAAAAATCGGAAGAAATTGCGTAATACATTTCCGATTTTTATATAATGTGGTTCTGATTTGAAATTTCTTATATTGATAGGTTTTTCTTTGCTCAACAAATTGTTGCTATATACTTGCAATAATTATTAGTATTCATATGTCATTTTAACTATTGGTATAATAATCTAAAAAATTAAAATAACTTAGCTCATTCACCAGTTTACTAAAAAGAGTAAAATATATTTAAAAAACTAGCTTCCTATGGAAATACCAACCTTTGAGATGTATTTACTATAATTAGGTACACTGACCCTTCGAAATAAATTGATAATAAATAAACAATTATTTATTGTCTTCTATTATGAGCTGAAATTTTAATTAACGAATTGATTTACGGCCCATAAAATAGTCGCATTCGAGCCGGATTCTAGTAAACCAAATTCTTAGTCTTATATCTTATTATAAATATTGATTTAACGCCGGTGGCAAAAACCAGTTTAGACGAATAATTTCAATGTGTTTTTTTATTTCAGTCAAGGTTGTTATGTTTTAATATTTTTATTACTCGCCGAATGCCACCACTGTTATGATTTAATAATTTTAGTATTTTGTATTAGCACTGGTAGTAAATGTAAACACTTCAACTTGTTTCAAATCTCTCTATTATCTTCTGTACAAGAGGGACACTTCTTACTTCTAACAAATCTTTACTCTTACTGTGTCTACTGACTTAATTCTACTGACAATATAGTACTGACATAATGACTGACCTGCTCTATACTGACTACCTAGAACTTATTTTTATATGAATTCCCTAATTTGAGATGCAGTGGCGTATCTGTAAAATTGATTAAAAAAGGTGTCTATAAAAGTAATTTGGGGAGTATTTGCTACGCCACTGCTTACTGTACTACAATGGTTTCTTTTAATGTTTTTATAGCTGAACCTTCCCAAGCTTTATCGACATAGTGTAAATGAGTTTATGATAGGTTTTTTCGGGTATAATAATATTTGGGGCAGAAGAACGTGCATAAAATAGAATTTGAAGTAGAATTTAAAATACATATTGTTTACTTAGAATTTCCCTTGCAATAAACGACCATTAAAGCAGCTGCATTTGTGTCAAACTATCTCTAGACTAATGAATATATAAAACTTAAGACTATTCACAAATAAAATGACTATAAAATAATGGGGTCACAACACCTCCCCCCTAAATGAGAGATTTTATAATAATGAAATTGTTAGAAAATTTCGTTCGTGAGTTAAAATATAAATTATGATACAAAATATACATCCTTGTAATTGATACGAATATTTAACAAAAGTATTATGTTCGAAATGATTTTACAAAATTTGCTATGAACTATGTTCTTATTCTATATTATACTAACCTATATAATATTGAAAACTGTTTTTTTTTATAATAATTAGGCATTCTAAATCTACTTAGATTCTACTAAAGAAATTTATTACTTATAATAAAACATAATATTATTACTTATCTAATTGATCGTCTTGAGGACGTGTGACCAATAGCTCTGCGAGGCGTGTATGATATACCTGGTTGATCGTCCTCAGGGTGATCATCATTATTAATTCTATTAGAAGTTTCACTAGTATACTGAGCATATATCTATTACTTCTCGGGGATGGTTCAATGGTATGATTTACCCTTACGCAAATATTTGGTATTATTCCACAACAGGAAGTTTTTCTTATACATTTTGAATATATTTTGTAAACAATAAATAATAATACAACAACAGATACAATGTAAGCTAAAACAGAACGAGAAATATTATATGTTGACAAAAAATTATTTTTTTCAAGATTTTCTGTTAGCTTTTCTATGTCGTCTAGTTTATGGCTAGCGATGTTCAGTTCAGGAATGTGCTTTGAAAGAGTCTTATAATTTTCGTTTATTAAAATTTCTGTCAGGTTAATGTTATTATTTTTTATTTTTTCACAACAGTCCTCACTAATTTCTAATGGCGGAACAAACTCACTAAATATTTTCGACTGAAAGGCATTACCGTGAGGCACGAGCATCGTTGAAACACTATACGCTTTACACTGTTTTCCTATGGTGACACTGCCGCAATTTTTTAAACTAACGTCTACTGGTTTATTTTGATTAATTCATGAAATGGTTAATGATTCAGGGCAAGGCACTGCAAACAGCCAAGTATTAGTTGTAAGTAACTGAATAAAGATACCTCTATTAGAATTTAATATATGTTTTTCGCATACTTCTGGAATTTTATTTGTTAATTGAAGTAACTTCATTTCACAGTTTTCCACTAAATGAGCCAATGAAACTGGTTTTTGTTGCTGACAAATCATTTTATGCCACTAAGACCGCTTAACACCGCATTCATTAACCTCTGAAAGGTTGCCGGAGCTCCTTTTAGGCCAAAAGGCATCCTATTGTAAACAAAATGCCCCGTAGAAGTACTAAAAGCTGTCTTATTTTTATCATTTTCGTCCATTTGAACCTGATGAAATCCATTGGCTAAATCTAAAGTTGTAAAATAATGCGATTTTCCTAATTGGTCTAAAATATCTGTAATATTAGGTAATGGAAATGCATCCCCTGCAGTTATTTCATTAATTTTTCTAAAATCTACGACCACGCGAAATTTAGGTAAACCTGATGAATCAGTTTTTTTAGGAACTACTAATAAGGGACTATTCCAAGGACTGTAAGACGGAGAAATTATTCCATCCTTTAACATTGCATCGGTTTATTCTTTTATAACCTCCCGATGTTGAAAAGGTAATCTATAGGGTTTAATATTAATAGGTCCCTTAGTAGGGTATGTAGAAATTTGTTATACTACAATTACATTATATTACAATAAAATGTTTTATTGTGTTTGTACAAGAGAGTTTATCACCTTCTAAATAAAAAATATCGATAAAATTTTCACAAATTTCTAGAAGTGAGTTAGTTTCCTCGACATTTAATGCTTCTAAGTTGAGAGAATGTTTCAATTTTTCTAAACGTTCAAAGTAATTTATATTCGTGTTATTTTCAATATTATTATTATTATTATGACTAAGCTCTATAATGTCAAATTCACCTTTAGTGATAGGTTGTACGTTAACTCTGGGTAACGCAATTGTTAAGGGTTCATTAGATATATTTAAAATACTAATTAAACATTTATGATTATGTACTTTGGTCAAAGAAGAACCTATATAGAGATTTTCAGCAAGTTGTTTCGATTTTACGATACCTTCAGTACCTGAAACGTTGGCCAAAGCATAAGTTATCATTTCACATCTTGGGGGTATAGTCGTTAAAGTCTCTGAAGGCAAAATCTTAAAGCAATTGTCCTCAAAATAAACAGTTTCTTCTTCATAATTAATTTTAGTTTTATATTTTTGCAAAAAATCGCGGCCTAAAATTCCGTCATTTTTTATAGGAATGCTATCTGGTACGATATGAAAAGGATGAATTAATATTTTATTATCTTTTAATTGGATTGTTACATTATATAGACCTTTCGTAAAAACCGGTTCTTTACTTATACCTTTTAGTTCAATAATACAGTTTTGATCTAGCTTTGAATAGTCTTGTAAAATCGACTCCTTTAATAAACAAACATCAGCCCTGTATCTAACAAAATTTGCAATTCTGACTTTTTAGTGCCCAATGAAGTTATTTCAATTATATCTAACTGTTTACAATTATTAGAGAATAATACTGACTTAGGAGACATATTATTTGAATTATTACGAGTTGGTTTGATTTTAATATGTTCTAGTGGATTCTTATTATTTGAACAGCTACTGTTTATACTGATTGAACTTTTTACGAAGCGCTTGGCGGGCTGTTCACAACCAAGGCTTCGTTGTCGTTTCCCGAAAATTCTTGGACAGATGTAGTTGGTTGTGGAGGAGAAATACTAAGATTGTGTTGGAGGCTACTGGGGGGTAGAGACGTTATAGTTTGTATTTGATGAGAATTATTGACAGGTTCATTATTATAGTTAGGACGGTATCGTCGCTGTTCTTGAGGTATCTCTGAAAGCATTTGAGGTCTGTTTGAACTACGGGGATTGGTATAATTTTGACGATAATTGTTCCCATTATAATTATTGTTAAAATTTCGTGAATTTGTATTTTGATTGTAATTATGATTATTGTTTCCCCTGTAAGAAAAATTACTTCTAGCATTAATAGGTTGTTCCCCGTTATAATTTTGCCCATTTGAAGAATTTGCGTTAAAATGTTGTTGTGGACTGAAGCTTTGATAATTAGGATTATTAAAATTATTTCTTCCCATATTTTGTTCATATTGTATAAGTTGCCTACATTGAGAAGTTATATGATTATTTTTATGACAGAACATACACAAAAGTTTAGGATTTTGGTTATTAAAATTTCTATTTCCCTGACCCACAAAACCACATTTTTAAAATTTGAATTTTTTGCTCTAACGTTGTTCTCGAGTCCCATTTCGATTGCTAATGATAATGCCCTGTCTAAATCTGTTGTGTTTTCAGCAATTACTCGAATTTGTATTTTTTCATCATTTAGCCCTTGTCTAAACGTGTTTACTAAAATTGACTCTAAATTTTCTATTAATACCTTAGCAGAATTATGTTCATAATTTAAATGACAAGTTTCTTTATATTTATTATGCAGGTATCTTAATCTATCTCCATATTCTGTAACGGTTTCCCTAAAGTTTTGTTTTATATTCATTATTTGAGTTAAAAAATGAGAAGGCGGTCTTTTATCCGTAAACTGTTCTAAAAGAAAATCTCTAATTTCGTCCCAATTTAAAAATTCTTTATATTGTGTCACCTCTTGAGCTTTACCTTTTAATTTAGTACCAAAAATTAATTTAGCTAATTTATTTTTTTCATTTTCTTTCACAATATGCATTACTGCGTCACAGTTTTTTAGAAAAAATTGAAGAGAATTTCCATCGCCGTAGCCGTCAAATGAATTTATTAAATTTAATACATCAATTGCATCTTTTCCTTCAGCCATTTTTTTGTTTGTTAAAATTATAAAGATTAAATACTAATAAAAATTTTGGGTAAAAATTTAAATATAGATAAGTTATACGGTCGATTATTCAATTACTTTTTCAACACACAACGTATTTGCAGTACCTTTCACAAAATAAATATATCTATATAATTTCAAAAATGCATAACATATTAGAAAAAAACAAATAGTGTCACCACAACAGGAAAATAAAAGAAAAAAACTTACAGCTTCATCCTTAGTTAGCTGGAACGTAAGGCGAATTTCCTCGTTTTCTTTCTTCTTCTCGAAACTTGTTGCGTACTGGGCGCTCCTCCAAGTCTGTTGAAACTTCCTGTCTTTGGTATACCGATGTGGTTTAACTGGTGTGATTCCTGCTGCGTTCTAGGCGCTCCTTCAGAAAACACGGGGTAGTATATCCAGATCAGCTGCCACCAATGTTATGTTTTAATATTTTTATTACTCGCCGAATGCCACCACTGTTATGATTTAATAATTTTAGTATTTTGTATTAGCACTGGTAGTAAATGTAAACACTTCAACTTGTTTCAAATCTCTCTATTATCTTCTGTACAAGAGGGACACTTCTTACTTCTAACAAATCTTTACTCTTACTGTGTCTACTGACTTAATTCTACTGACAATATAGTACTGACATAATGACTGACCTGCTCTATACTGACTACCTAGAACTTATTTTTATATGAATTCCCTAATTTGAGATGCAGTGGCGTATCTGTAAAATTGATTAAAAAAGGTGTCTATAAAAGTAATTTGGGGAGTATTTGCTACGCCACTGCTTACTGTCCTACAATGGTTTCTTTTAATGTTTTTATAGCTGAACCTTCCCAAGCTTTATCGACATAGTGTAAATGAGTTTATGATAGGTTTTTTCGGGTATAATCATATTTGGGGCGGAAGAACGTGCATAAAATAGAATTTGAAGTAGAATTTAAAATACATATTGTTTACTTAGAATTTCCCTTGCAATAAACGACCATTAAAGCAGCTTTTGTCGGAAGGTTCCGCCGAAATATAATGTATGTCTAAATATTGCATTTACGTGTCAAACTATCTCTAGACTAATGAATATATAATACTTAAGACTATTCACAAATAAAATGACTATTAAATAATGGGGTCACAACAAGGTGCATATGTAAGTTTGACCTAATAAATCTCGCAATTTATCTGATTATTTCTTGATTATTAAAATACATTGCGCTAATTTCTACGCGTGATATCGTGTACATTGTCATTCGAAAGCATTTCTATATAAACTATAGACATTTTAAAGTAACTTATTACATGATTGTTTCACTCAATTTATTATTGTTTGATCGTTATATAATGTAAAATATTTCTATAAATGACAGACATTCTAAAATGAATTGTGTTCGCTCATTTTCTGAAGTCTTTGTAAACTGTTTTAACGGTTATATCTTGTAAAAGTAATTTTCTTAATTTTTTCATATTTTATTTAATACAAATGGATTTTGATACCCTAAAATCTAAACGAACTTATGCCATAGGGAAAATAACTGGCTAACCACTGAGGCAACTATTAAAACAGATATCGAACTATTCAAGTTGAGAAATGACCAACCAAACTATTTCTTTAAATAAGTATCAGGATAGTCAGAATCAAATTGAATCCGCAATAACTAAAAATGTGGTTGAGAGTGATGATCGTGAGACATTGGCAAATGCTGCTTACGAAAAATTATCAGAAATATAATTCATATTTGTCTTCTACACCTACACAGTTCTTAGTGCAATTTACTCCTGTGATAAAATTATCTGAAATAAAAATTTAACCTTTTTCTGAAAATACGACAGAATGGCTCACTTTCTTTCAACTTTTTAACATTTTGATAACTGAGAGTACATATTTCCTTAAATAATATTCACAAATTCATTTATTTAAAATCATTCTTAAGGAACGAACTTTAAGTAATTCAGAGTTTGCTGGCCACTAACGATAATTTTGAGGTGACAATAAATCTATTAACAAATAGAATTGCACTTAAAGTAGTTTTTTTGAGGCCGCTATCATACCTAAGTGGTTAGCAGAGAATTCAGGGATATCATAACCTATTTGACGAAAAGCACTGACATGATGAAAACTCTAGAATATACTAGTGATGACCTAATCGAGCTTAATTATATCTACTTTTTTGAATTTTTACATAAAAGACCAACGGTTTTAGAAAATTTAAATATAAGCAACCCGGAAAAGAAGAAAAATACCCAAAAATCACGTTGTGTTCTAATAATGCACAAAATAACAATCATCATTTCATCATTTGAATATTATTTTCACATCAAAGAAACTTTGTGTAAACTGTTTAAATAATGGTCAACTAACAAATTAATTTGCCTAATCTCGTAGATGTTTTATATGCTTTAAAGAGAATTACATATTACTACATATTTTACAATATCATCAAAATATTTCTAAAAAAATAATTCACCTCTTTTTCAATCAACTTATAAACTTAAAATGGGCCCAATTCAAGTTCATCTTGCCAACGAATTTCAAATAGTTCTTAAAATATTTAAGGATCTCAGAATCCAATTCAACAATTTGTAAATAGACTTAAGTCACGCAACAAAAATTTAAGAACAGAGATCAGATAAGATCTGAAGATTGGAAAAATTATCACTGTCAAAGACTACGAACTCAAAACAAAATAATGAAAATCAGTTGTTACTTGTCAATACCTTAAGTTTATCAAGCCTTGTTATTTCTTTCATAACTTAACAACGTGTATACAAATTAAAATTAACCCCACTTAATAAATCAAATCAAAATCAAATCAAATCAAATCAAATATATTACGTAGAAAATGTTTACAATATTACTTGAAAGATGATTGCACACCTAGATGTATCATCTGTGTGTGTACAAAAGAAAAGAAATTTTGTTGTAATTACCTATTGCTAAATTCTTAAATTATAACCTATACTAAATAAATGATACTGCGTACAAACTAAGTACGTGGCTAACCTAAAATCATATAATTTCACACTAACATAAGGGATAGAATAAATTTTAAAAATTATAGAATTTAAATAAGACTTATTTGAAGTAAAAATTTGCTATCTACTTAAGGTGCCAGTAAATACCTCGAAGTTTTGTTTCAAGAAAATTGAGATTTTTTTACTAAAAAGGTTTCTGTTCTGTATACGTCGGATATTAAGCGGAAGCAAGTTATAAAGTGTAGGACCAAAGTATGTCAGATATCTTTGGTTTCTTGTTCTGGACAGGAAAGGAACACATACGGACTCCACCGATCTGCTTCTGGTATGATAATTATTTAGAATAGGTTGCAGCCTTAGTTCGGGATGTTTGTAAACTATCAAAAGTACTGATTTTACATATAACTGTTGCAAGGTTAAAACTTGGGCTTCTTGATACAGAAGTTCGGTAGAGTATCTGGTTTTTTTTTTGTAAATTACTTTAAGGAGATATCTTTGAGTTACATTTAAAATATTTAGTGTTGTATTAAATGCCCCTCCCCATATTGACAGACCGTATCTAATGACTGATTCAGGTAGTGGGATGTATAATAATTTGAGGATATTGATTGGCATGATATTTCTGATTTGATAGAATTTATAAATTAGTTTACGTAGTTTTAAATTTGTACTTTCTATATGTTTATCCCACTTAATATTCTGATCAATTACAACGCCGAGATATCTGATACATTCAGTTTTATTCAGAAAATCAGTGCAGTGGCACGGTGTCTCGTTTGATAAACACTGGAGCGTATGCATTTTTATCTGATTAGCATCAAATTGGTGAGAGTCAAGGATACTGAAACACATAAATTTTGTTTTTTCCATGTTAATTGTCAATCGGTTTTCATCCAACCATTGACGTACCTTTGCAAATTCAGATATGGTGTGCTCCACTGTAACATTCCAGGTATCCCCCTGTACAAGAAGAACAGTATCATCTGCATACAAGACCAATTTGCTGGATGTAGTGAGGCAAAGGAGGTCATTAATATATAAGGAAAATAGGAGTGGTCCAATTACGGTTCCTTGCGGAACACCACACTGTACTATTTCAAAACTGCTGTAATCATTTTGTACCCTTACACATTGTTTCCGATCATTAAGATAACTCCTTATTAAGTTATGGCATAATCCTCTTATTCCGTAGTTGCTTAGCTTGTTTAGAAGAATATCATGCAGTACGGTATCGAAGGCTTTGGCCAAATCCAAGAAGATCGCAAGGGGTTTTTTACTTCTATTAATAGCATTATAAATAAAGTTTGATACCTCATAAAGTGCGTCTTCCGTTGATCTTCCATGACGAAATCCAAATTGATTCGGAGAAAGAATGTTATGTTTTTCTATGTGACTTATAATTCTGTCCCTTATACAAACTTCCAATACTTTTGCAATATTATTAATTAGAGATATCGGCCGGTAATTGCCCGGTAAATAAGTCTCTTTACCTTTATGAATAGGTATGACAACCGACTTCTTCAATTCACAAGGAATTATACCCGTCGAAATGGAACAGTTAAAAATATGTGTTAGAGGCTTAGCAATAAAATTTCGTATTTCTTTCAGCATTTTACTAGTAATTCCGTCTAATCCAGGTGCAGAGTTATTTTTTAATCCGTTTATAATATTTTTTACCTCCTCCTCAGTTACTGGCATTAAAAATATACTCGGAAAAATTATTTGGTTGTTATATTTTTTCTCAGAAGGGAGTTTGTCTGCCATTGTTTTACCAATATTTATGAAGTATTTATTAAATATGTCTGCAACTATTTTCTTATTTTGTTGTAAAACATTGTTTTAGCGAGAGATTTTGTTTATTTTGGGTAGTATTTTTATACTGTAGTTATTCATTTATTATTTGCCACATTTTTTTGGGATTTTGCTTGGTTTCCTCAAATTTGTTTTTAAAGTAGTTTGCTTTAGTTTCTTTTATTAGTTTATTTAGAGTATTTCTATATTTTTTGTAATCACTCATAAGTGTTGCATTATTTTTATTTTTTAGAATTTGTTTTTTTAATATGTCCCTATGTGTAATAGATTTTACTAGGCCCGAAGTTATTCAAGGCTTTAGCTTTTTTGTCCTTGCAGTTATTGTGATTTTTTCATGTGAAGATTTAATGGCGTAGTTTAATTTATTACTAAAAAATTCATATGCAGATTCGCTTTGGTTTTTGTCATACACATCATCCCATCGAGTTTTCTCTAATATTTGCTTTAATTTATTATAGTTGAGATGCATGTAGTATCTTTCTTCGTTTTTATAATTTTTATGAATTTTAATAAGGGACTGTATTTTTAAAACAATAGGAAGATGATCAGTTATATCAGATGTAATAATATATGGAATAAACCGAAATGTATCAGTTATTTTCAGGGGGCAGTAAAGAAAAAAATGATCGATACAAGATTCGCATTCTGTTGTTATCCTGGTTGGTTTATTTATATAACTCAAAAACTCGTTCTTAGTGAGAGTATTTTCATAATTATTTACAGCTCCATTCGGACGCATTAAATTTATATTAATGTCTCCAACAAAAATACACACTGAATTGTTGTTTTTATTTAATAGTATTTCGTTAAGGTCGGTAAGAAAGATAGTAACATCGGATGATGGTGGTCTATATAGCGCAAAAATTTGATAAGTAATTTCACTGAAAGTTTAAAATTGAAAAAGTCACATCGTTATACCTTATATTCTCAAAACCGTCAACATGTATAACCTTTCTGACCAGAACTAGTACACCATCATTTTGGTTGAAATTTCCGTTTGAATAAAAAGTGTTATAATTTGTAAGCTTAAATATATCCAAACAGTTAACCTGCCAAGTTTCACTCAAAATAATAAATGATATAATGAATAATGAAATGATATTATATAATATACTATAGTTGGATTTCACAAAGACTCTTAAATTCTCAAGAAATGGGCTACGTGACTATTCATTCAAATCATGATAATAACAGAAAAATCAAATTTTCATGTACCTACTTCCCCAAATCTCAATTGACACTTCCAAACTTATATATGCCGTCACTTAAAATTAAGTGATCCTCACTTTGCGACTCTGATTGAAGACGCTGATCTGTATTAAGAGCTGTTGCAAGGCTGTTTTATAAACTTGGAAAACACCTTTCAAAATACTTGTTTAGGATGGGTTATCGCTGAAACAGCACCCGTCTCCAAAGTTAACTCGGAATCAGTCTCCATGATTGTTCAATATTTCGAACAATAACCACTCGACCATTTAAATGAAAAATTTTGGTGCATGTAGGAAGTTCTACAAAAAAATAAATCTAGAAGATCCAATTGTCAAAAATATTTTTAATTTTACCATGCAAAATCGTGTTAGTGGCACCTTTCAGGTAAATATTAAAATCTCATACCGAATACGAAAAATCAGATGATTCTTTTATAATAACTAAAAAAAGATTCGAAAATTACGAAAGAAAATTCCCAGAAGATTCTAATTGGTTATCCGAATATTATATATTTGACGAATATTTAAACTCGTCTTCTCGGTCTCGGGAAATTGGTTTCCCTAAATTGCATTAAAATATTTTTTGCTCCGCAATGCTGTGATTCGAGAAATCAGCGCTATCACTTAACTCCAGTTTTCGTTGGTTCTTGTAAAACCACGACAAAATTGTCGCTTAATGGCATTATGTATACTGGACATCAGGTACAACCTGACCTGTATGACACTTTATGCAGGTTTCGAACTTATTCTCTTTCTAGATACTGAAAAAATGTACAGACAAGTTTTTGTTAACCCTTGTCAAATGTTTTTGTTGAATATTCTTTGAAGGAACAGCCCTCAAGATACTCGTAAATATATCGAACTTCTAACCGTAATCTATGGCACAGATTGTGCTTTTTATTTGGGAACACGGGTACTACAAAATATTGTCCAAGATAGATTCCTAAAAAATTCTGACTTAGATTTTTCAAATTTCGAAAAGTAAATAAACGTTGACAATATACCAATAAAAAATTCCGAATTTTGGACAAATATTTGTTTTCTATTTTCTCGTTGTAGTTTCCTGCTAACAGTAGCGTACGTGCTTAGTTTTTTTAAAACTATTCAAAACATATAAACATTTTTATCATTCATATTCTCATATTGTATCAACACGGTCAGCGTGTTTGACTACTTCATTCTGCGTGGTTTCTTACTTCTTCGTTTATTACACTGTTACAGAATCAAATGGTCATTCCTTTTTATTCCTATATCTAATGAAGATCTTATTTGGGGATTATGTTCGGGAAACATTCTTCCCAAACCCCAAATAAATACCTAGCGCGTATCGAGGTAATTATATGCTAAATGCATAATACTCTTCATAATTATAAAGAAATTAGTCATCAATTATATAAACGGCAACCCTGCCACATTCCATAACTATCCATCTTAAAATAATCGGTTATTAAAATATATTTCTGAGATTGAATAACGTAATACAATAGCTTTATTTGCATAACGAAATTTCTTCCTTAAAAACAGCGTTCAAAACAAACATTATTCTCATCTTTCTCGCTCCCATTAAACATTAACTTTATAGAAAGCATTTCCAATGCCGTTCTGTGCATCCGACATATTCTAACGCAATAAGTATTTTTAATTTCAACCTTTTTACTCCTTTGATTATGTGTAATGCTATATTAATCTAGCGAGAAGTAGAAATTACCTGATAGGCAGGTGGTTTTGCTATTTTAACCCTGCTAAGAAATTATTTTTGATAATCGCAGATAGGTATTTTGCGTCACCCAGCTCTGATTTTTATAAGTTAGTCCGGCCTATATTAAAGGCCACGGAACCGTACTTATATTATTAAGTACATCCGCCGCTTCGTTTGAGTTAGCAGCATTGTTTCCGTCTGGTCTATATCGAAGGCCACGCAACAGTGTTCAGAAATTTTCCAAAATCGCATATAGTAGTGCTTGATTATTTCATTAGTTCTTACAACTGTATTTAGCGATCCCAAATAGTTTTTACAAGAAAAATATACTAAGATTATTCGATTTGATCGTAAATCAAACATTCCATTAAATTATACATATGTATAAATCATTCCTTGGGTACCATTACGTCCATTATATACTGCAACAATACAATGTCGTCGAGGCTATGAGTAAAGTGAAAAAGTTATTTTAAAAATCAGAAGAAGTTGAATGATATAATATTAAATACCATACTGCAATTTTTATGCAGTGTGATTTTGAATTTGATATTTGTTATATCACTAGATATTTGTTTCTTCGTGCAACTTGTTGCTATATATTTGCGATTAGTAACAGGGAATTTATTTCATTGCAGTTAACTGTGCTTATTTCTCTATTTATGATATGTAATATATGAATCATTATTTTTGAAGTTGAGTTTTATTAGTCTAATAACAAAATTTAAAATAATTTAACACATTAAGAATTTACTAAAAAGAGTAAAACATATTTATAGAACTCATTTGCTTTACCAACCTTTGAGTTATATGTACGATAACGATACGTACACTGGTCATTCGAAATAAATTGTATATACCTAAACAATTATTTATTGTCTTCTCTTTTTGCACGGAAATAATATTGACTTTTTATTTCAAAAATGTCAACATTTCTGAACGATTTTTAGACTGGCCAGATCATAGATCCTAATAATATAACATAATGTCTATGGTCATAACTCTATCTACTATAAATGTTTAATAATTTATGATCGGCTTCCGGCTCACATAACATTTTTCAGTGGTAAAAAGTTTCAAGTTCTTTAAAAACAATTATTTTGATAAGTTCTTCTTTTTAATGAGCAAAAGTGATATTGAACATTGATATATAACAAATAATGTCAGCAAGTAATCATTGTACTTTTATAATCGTCAAATGGAAAAGGTAATAAATATAGATGAAGGAGGACAAAGTAGAATTTAAGCTGTACAGATTAATGTACTGTAACATCGCGGACAAAAAAAATGGGATAAAATATTACCCCCGTATTCACTAAAGAGGTTTAAATTTAGGTCAGGTTTAACTTGACAATTATAGGTTTAAAATGACATAAGCAACAATTGAACAAATAATTTTTCTAAATGTCTAAATTACAAAATGTCAGTGACATAAGCAAAACACAACTAGTAAACTAACAATTTTAGTTGCCACATGACTTAGACCTGGTTTAACTCTTAAACTTTTTTAGTTAATACGGGGGTTATAGTTTTATCACCTGAACTATTGTCAAAACAGAAATTTGGCAGCGGTTGTCAAATCTGAAAAATAATTTTCACTTTCAAAAATGCCTTCGTTAAGCCTAGAACAAAAAGTGTTACTATAGCAAACATATTGTGTTATTAGTTAAAGAGAAATTGGAAATGAAACATATGCTAAGAAATCCAGGTTTAGGACGTCCCAAAATTTTGAAAGCAAATCAATAGGCAACATTAATTCATTATCTGGCAAATAATCCGTTTGAAACAACAACCATAAGAAAAGAGGAGGTGTATTTACTGGATCCGTCAGTACCGCTCACCGATAAATTTGCTGTTCGAATATTATTAAAAATCGTTGTGCTCTAACAATTTTAATCTCACCGAAATAAATAAACAAAGTTTTGAATTTGGAACAGAAGGGAACAACAATAAATACTCGGTATATCATAGGCAAAAAAGTAAACTGAAAAATAAAAATATTTGCTTTTATTTAATATTTAAAACCCTTATGAGAAACTGGTGGTTTTTAAAAATAAAACAGGATGTGGCAGAAAGAAAAGTACTAGAACTGCACACAGTGTTAGACAAATATTTCAAACAGCTAACGATGCTGAAATAGTAACAACCGATTGTATACCACTGCTCAAAAAGAATAAAAAAGGCTAAAACTCTTTTGTTGAATTTTGAGTCAAAATCAATTCGGAAGTGTATCAAAGAGATATTTTAGGCAATATGCTGCCAGAAATTGAAAAGGTTGCGGATGATTATACATTTAATTTTGGCCTCCTAACAACTCCGATTTAAATGTAAACTTCAATTTGGGAAACGCCGGAAGCAAAAGTTTATAGAAATGTTAACATTACCAGTGCTAAACAGCTAAAAAATAGAATAGTGCAGTATTTGAATAAATATGATCAATTCATTTATTATATATGATATATGATGTATATATATATATATATATATATATATATATATATATATATATATATATATATATATATATATATATATACATATATATACTAATTTATATTAATAAAGCTATTAACCAATGGTGAAGAAGTCCCTGAGCGGTTGTAACAAATGATGGCGGGCGGTCACATTTATAATTTTGTTCCTAATTTATTTTTAAATAAAAATATCTAAATAAAAACAGATTTTTTTTCAGCTTTTTCGGTTTTTAACCAATATAATTATGTTGGCAGTTCTTTATATCCGTTCTCAAAGGATATTGTCTATATAGTAACTTTATGATATACCGACTTTTTATTTTTGCAACGATTTTAAGAGTATCACATTGGGAAAAAATATGTAAGTCCGGTTCTGTATAATTCAAAAATATTGTCCTTCTCTCAGAAATTATAAGTCTGAGATATATCTATAAATTAAAATCGATTACAAAATGAAAAAGTTATACTAGAGTAAAATACTTCCCTTTTATGAGGGAAGTAAAAAGGTGGTGTTTAATTTGGCCCACAGTGTAAATCAGAATAATATGTGGGAAAATGTAGTAGTTTTTTCGAATGAGAAAAGTCACAATGCTAAAATGTGTCTTTATAGCCCCATGAAATCACGAAAAATATGCTTATAAAGTTAGTGAGAGTAATATATTTTCTGTTAATGCCTAGGATTGGATTAGCGCCAGAGGACCAGGTCTTTGTGAGCTTATTAAAAGCCTCAACTTAAACTGCATTGATAATGTTTAGGGGGAATGACGGAAGTGATTTATAAACTCCTGTTTTATCTAGAAATCAAAAATATTTGTAGCTATTGTAGCAAAGCATAGTTGAAAATATTAATATTTTTGTTACTTTTTTCAGCCTTATTTTTGATCAATGTAATATAAATGATATAAATTTCAGTCTGTGTTTAAGTTTAATTCATATTGTGGCTTAACCAAATTTATTTCTGTTAAATGAGTTTAATTCATAGTTTATTCTGTGTTATTATTAGAAGCACACGTTATAACAAATATATATACATTTATTATTTAATAACACAGCTTTCAATAGTTATTTGTTTTTAAATGTATTTCTTACAATGAACCACCACGGGATGCTTATCATATTGCACTTAAAAAAAAACAAATTTATCAAAGCTGCATTTTTCGTATCGCGCCACTTAAACAAACCTGAACTATAGCAAATTGACAAATATGACAAATATACCTAATTCATCTTAGTTGGGGAGATACAAAGCTGTTATCCCAGTTTTTTTAACGCAATCGTATTTGGGTGAAATTCTTTTGAATACGCTTTAATATTAATATGTAGTTTTGCACTATAAATCTACTAATCCCTGACGTCTTGAGTCATTTTGATCTTACCTCTGTTTTACGGAATATCTACGACAAAAGAATAAAATCGACAAAATTAATTTTCGTACCAATTTCGTACCTAAACAATTTTTTTACTTTATCTGAAAAGTGCTAATAATAAACAATTAACGGAAGATACTTAACAACGTTAGTTGTTAAGTATCAGATCAATGCTGGATGATATATTATTGTGTATACCGGTTTTGATAAAAAAAAAATATAAATGAAAAAATCCTTCCTAATAAAAAAAAGCTTTCTTAATAAAAGAACATATCGATCCACTTTTTGTTGAGGACTTCTACAAGAATAACTATCGACTGTAATCTAAAAGAGTATTTTATGATTTTATCTTATCTCTTTTGATACATTTCTGAAAGCGTCATACCTAATATTGATAATGCAATCGAGTATTAAAAACGTATAAATACCCTTATAACAATAACTCTGTACATGAGCATATATAATTTTTCGTGTTTCTTTATTCCCTGTGCCTAAATAATATTTTACGGTGTTAATATACTTGAAATATTAAGGTAAGAGCCAAAAAATCCTATATTTACAGTTTGCTTTTAGATCTTTTAATAAATTAAAGAAATTAGTTATTAATAATCCTTTTCACACTTGGAAATTCGATTCCAAGTTCCCAGGTAAAGTATGTCTTTTATTTTTTATGAGGGCATCAGTCCTAAAAATATATTTAACTCAAAATTTACGTATTATCTATTTTTAAACGCCTCGTTGAAAAGGCGTAGTATATTAAATACTAGGGTCATTTAAATAAATATTAATACAAAATTAAAAAATTTTGACAACTGCTCGGATCTAGTAAAAATGTGGATAGGTATTAGAATCAATGCTATATCGAAAAAAGGACTTGTTTTTAATTGATTAATTTATTTCTTTTTAAAAATAAGCATATAATAGGAGGTAAAAATATTAATATAATTATATATACAAATAGGTATCTATATTTAAGAAATTTTTGTGAAAAACCACAAATTCCACGCACAGGTTCCGCGGGAGCCAGATTTACACTTTTCATAAGTACAAAATATAAAAAGGGTAGCAATTTTTCCTGCGCATTCGGCATTTACTATTTTACGATAAAATTGTTGGGTTTTACAAGGAGTGGTAAAAAATGTACATACTATAATCTTTATTAGTATATATATACATAGGATCTAATTTGTCGTTACATGTAAATAGTTCGAAACTATCCGAATTTTCTTAACGCCCGAAAAGCTTCTGCATCGTTTGGAAAAGTCCGAAAAACAGCAACACTGACTGCTACCAGCCAGTGATTACGCTCGTGTGGGCGGCTAGCGTGCTCTTCGAATTACTCCGTATAAATTTGGCTACCACCGGAGAATAGGGATGACCCCATCGAAAGACCATCATCTTGTGAGTAAAACCTACCTTTCACTTGAAAGTAGACAGCATTCCAATAGTAGCATCATTCCATTCTGAGGCAGGGTTCAAAGAGTGTTTCGCTTTCCAACTTTTCCTTAATTATGTTTAATGATTCACATATCGGCACATCTGATATAAAAACTAACAAATCTGTCTTCTTGCCCTAACATGATGCGCTTAGGAATATTAACAAAATGGTTTGAAGTTTGAATAAATGAATTCGTCTTACTTAATTTAGCTAAAGCACTTGTTGGTGAGTCCCTGGAGCTAGTAATTGGTCTTAGAGACTAGTTCGGCTTGAGGACCTTTGACAAGCCGTAGAGATGAGGTGGCTTGCTGTAATGTGGCGTTAACTTACTGCGTATCCTATCTAGCTTAATTAGTATTTTTGTTTCATATTATTTTAGGTAAAGTTGTGGAAAACTTAGCTCTGAATTAAACTGGCTTTCCTAAATAGTGTTAAAATATAAATTAGTATTTTCTCCCGAAAAATATTATTCCCTTTTTTCTGATGAAACATTTTTTTTCTAGGAAACTACGTAGGTAAGTGTCTCAACTACCGATTGCCTTGTGTTCAAGGAACTTTGCCAATTTAGTGTACACTTTGATTGTTTCCCTAATTCCAACCTTTAGAGGTCACGTAAGCTATTCTACTGAATAGTATTCCTTGTACTTATATATTCCTATAAAGCACAAATTTAATCTTCATTTTATTTAATTAAAGGAATAGAAAATAATAATGCTGGAAAATATGCTTTCTCTTTTAGTTTCAAACAAACTGCACTTTTATTAAAACACAAATACGGGTTGGTAACGAAGTTTATTCTCACACCTAATATACCCAAAAATTCGCTATGTACATTTATTGTATCTTGTTACAGGATCAGAGATTCTACTAAAACTATTATCAGTCTATAAAGAAGATTTGTTATATTACATATTGACGGAAAAATCAAGAGATTACCTTATCTTAACAAAAAGATTACCCATCTTGAGAGCTTCTCAAAATTGGCAAAACATTTTTCCAAACATTCTGTAAGATGATTTTAAAGTGACAACATGGTCCAACTACCACGATTTCGTGATGGCATTATTTACTACATATTGCTGGGATGCATAGTAACGTGGGTGTTTTTCATATTTAGAAATGACCTAAGTTCACCTACGAGTCTAGTTAGTGAGAGTTACGTAAACTTATCCGCAAGAAATTACGAGTACGGTGAGGTATGCAAGTGAGTATTTTTCAAAAATAAATAAATAACAGCGTACTTGAAGTAAGTAGTTTTGTGTTAGCTTTTTATATATCGTCAAATACGGTCCATCAGTTGAAATTATTTCATCAACACTCTTGCCATATATGAAATGATTGTTGTTGTAGCCAGACAGATGCCAGATATTTAGAATTTTTCTTCTAGATTTGTTGAAAAATAAGGAGCCCAAAATGTTTTAGTTCTAGTTTGATACATCTTTATTTATTGGCATTATCAAGCCAATGATCCTTTATTCTTTTAATAATTTATTCTTGAATTAATAAGACATGTTGTAAGAAAAAGTACAAGTTAACTAACCAGACTAACCTAACCGGTTACAGTTAGGTACAAACAGAAACAGTTTTTATAGAATCCGTCATTCATTCATCTTCCATGTCTTGTCTATGAAAAGTTGGGGTTCTGAAAACAAACAGGACTTAAAAATAAACGAACTGCTGTCAACTCTATGGAAGACAATATCAGCAAATTCAAAGCGTACGGAATCATGCGGAGTTAATTAAATGTGAATTTTGACCTCCCTTTAGTGATGCTCCTGGCTGGCTCAAAATTAGTATCAAGTTAGTAGCGTTTCTTTTTACAATAAATTGTAATTTTTGAACTGAATGCCCTGTATTGAGACATTTTTTTCTCAAAAACGTGCTCGTTTTGTAATATTCCTATATCTATATGCAAGGGTTTTTCAGATTTAACATGGAAACTTGGTGAATATACTTAAAATTTCTAAAATATTTTAGACCATGTAACAGATGACCTAACAGGTTTAAATATCGTAGCTTGTCAAAACGGTAACGATGATGCCACGAGCCAATATATTGACTGGTATGTAATTAAAAATTATTGGATTTTCCAGCCAATTGAGGACTCTATATCTCGTTGATCTTCCGATAAAATATCGGCAAAAAGCAAATTAATAGTTAATCACTTCAATCAAGGTTTCAAGTGAAGTGTTAACAGCTGTTTGATGTTGCTAAAGTATGCGATTCTGTTTTGTTAAAATAGTGAAGTTTAAAAAAATGTTTTAGATAGGCCGCATGATTTAAGATATATGCCTTTCATACTTAGATATTCTGATGTATGTATAGATGAACTGGAGCTGGGTTAACACCAGGTTATGTAATATTTTACTTGTCTAAGCGCATTAACACAAACATTTGTTTAAATAAAGTAAAGAAAAATGTTTTATGGACCGTGCAATATTTTTTTATTAATTTTATTAGTATTAGAATGTTATTAATTAGTAGCAAGAATATGCAGAACATTTTATATACAAGGGGTCCGGATTTTGTTGTCTTTATAGGGCATTTTTGGTATGTTTTGTATTATTTTTGGTATTAATTTTGGCGCTAGTTTTACTCGTCTACTGTATAATAGTTCTTGGGGCGTTAATGTTTTCCTGCTCTCGATTTAATTACTCTTGGGTTATGAGTTTCGCCATAGGTGGCTATATGCTGCTGCTTCGTGGTAATAGAGTATCAAGTTCGGCGAAGTTTCGGATGTTCTCTTGGTAACCACAAATTTTGTGTATGAAATAGTTGAAAATTATAAAAAGGATGGTTTGTTCCATATCCCCAAGAAGTTTCGGAAATATATTTACAAAAGTAACGTATTTTGAGTGTTATTGTTAGGATAATATCCTAGGAGTCATTTTTGTTCATATTAAATATACAGGGAGGAGGCAACCTTTCCGAGACATATTTACCCGCCGTAAATCAAATTTAGTACAACACAGATCATTTAGCAGCCCCATCCTAAAGCATATAAGAAACAAGACAGAGAGAAAAAAGAAATAAAGGTATTGGGTTTATTTAAATTCCACATAGTTCAAAATTTACACCCAGGCGTTGTCGAGCGTCGAATGTGTTTTTGCCCTAAGTATTTGCAACAAATCCGTACTAATAAACGTTTTGGCAAAATCGTTATCTGGTCCGATGAATCTTATTTTTCGAATGCGGGAATTTTCAATCGCTATAATACAAAAAACTGTTCCACAGAAAATCATCATTTAATTTTTGAGAGGACAACAACAAGGGGCTTTGGGGTTGGGGTCTCGTGTTTCAATTTTGGAAGACGTATAGTCTATAGAATTTTTGAAGGAGGTCTCACAGCGCGTCGCGTCGGTCTAGAAATCATTGGGGAAATTATTCCACAATTGATGGAAAATGTTCCATTGGAACTTTATAATGCCCTTTATCTTCAACAAGACGGTGTCCCAAGCCACAAGTCTGTGCTTTTAAGGGCATTTCTAGATAACTTTCCTCAAAGATGGATGAATTCTTTTTTATGGGGTTTTATACAAAATAAAATATACGAAACGCGATATCAGTATCAGTCTATAGCGGAGCTTCGCTATAGAAGAATAACGAAAATGTGCCAATTCTGTATACGGGGAAATAGCGGGCTTTTTGAAAACCACCTTTGAAAACTCTTTGCTTTTTCAAAATTGTGTTCCTCTTTTGTTTTTCCTAACCATATAGTTTTAAGTAAGATAGGTAATTATTGTTTTGTTTTGAGTAAAATTCAATACTTTTATTATAATTAAGTTAAAATGCTGTCATAAATAATTAAGAGTTGATAACTAAAAAAGATCTTTTGAAACTGTTACATCTTTTGTATAAAAATTCCTTACATGAATTCTGTTTTTAAGACATTTTAGCCATAGCTTACTACTACTAATTGGACACAAAAGAAAATTTTAGAAAATCTTGAATTTTGAGCTTGTTTTTCAAAATAACTGTATACAGGTATATATTTTTGGAAATCCCACATTATTTATAATAAATATAAATAATAATATACAGTAAGTCCTATTTAAAAAAATGACCCCGTATACTTATTCTGAAAGCGGTACTGCCTTTTTGATAAGTTATCAGATAGCTGTGATTCGAGGGGTGCCTGAAAATGCAAAATTCTCAAGAACGCCCTGTATCTCAAGAATCAAAAGGGCTATGATAATTCTGCTGGCGCTATCTTTAATTTTACAAAAAAGTAGCACATGTCGGATAAATCGCGACCTTCTGTCTTTAAAAATACTGGCGATACCCCGCAAGAGTACCAAAAATGGGATGTGATGATGAGAGTGTCAGGATTTCGTTGTCGTTATAGAGTACTTTGTTATTTGTAGATATAAAGGTTTCAGGTGTGCATACTCTTTGATGAAACGAAAGATGCTGCAATGAAAATGTCGATATCACGCTTTGTTTATACATACAAAATTTTCAATATCCGCAGTCACTCCTTCTATCTCGGTTAGTTAGATATATATATATATATATATATATATATATATATATATATATATATATATATATATATAACATATATAACACTTATAGCTATTTCCTTTTGCCGGTATAATTTAAATTATTCATACTCGGATGTCAAACCTATGAACGAATAATACTGATTTTTATATTTCTTTTTAACAAGTAGTTGTAGGCTTCTGTAATTATTGTTATTACATTACTTATCCGCTTTATTATTATTTTTTATTATTTCAGTTATTTATTTCCACAAATAAATTCAATCTAAGATTATTTTTAATAACATCAATATGAATATAAATTTGTAATTACATAAACTACTTAAATTGATTTTCATTTTATTGACTGTAATTTTGGCACATCTTTCTTATTCTACGTAGCGCAGTTTGCCCTGAAAGGTTCTGGGAACTAGTTGGTAATCTTATAGGGCCAATAAGAGTCAGTTTAGCGACCAGGGTTATTATCTGTTACATATGGCCTTACAATTTAAAGATTATGCGCAGGAGCACCGTCCCGTTAAAAAAATATACTGTTTAAAAAACATAACGAAACATCATCGCATATTTCAGGTAACATGTTTTGTATTATCTCTAGACATATATTTCCAAATATAGCATCCTAGACTAAAATCTAATATGTCCTCTCGCTCTCCAGGAAATGCCAGCACTTCTAACATAACATTCATCAGAACGTATTATTTTCTTGTAAAAATTTCTATCTCTGCTAATATTTTGTAAAAATCAACGACAAATTTCTACTCGTCGCTATTGTCACGAAGATCAATATTATGAACTAGCTTACATTTATAAAGCTTAAATGTATGTTTCTTTTTCACAATTTCTTGAACCCTAGATTTATGAACGACATACATCCTATTTTTCTAAAAGCAGTTGTAGGGTTGGTCCCAACTTTTGCCATAATATTAAATAAAAATTTCATTGATATCGCTTTTTGGGTTAATACACTCAGTTCCAAAAAAAGTGACGCACTTGATTTTTGACCCAAGTTCAATGTCTTATATCTTCTAAACTAATCGATTTTAAACAATTTTTTTTCGTAGGCAGCTAATACGTTTGTCTTTCAGCAAAAATGAAACATACGAAAAATTTCTCAAATATTCTAGGATAATAATGGAAAAACTAGAACTATACTTTTTTGCTATTTTTTGACTTGCCCTGTATATTAGTTGAGAATTCGTATAGAAACCGTTTACACCCTATATGAAAGTCCCTTTTTCGTGAGCATTTTGATTTTTTATTCACCGACTTATCTCTAAAATTGACCGAATTACAGCTTTTTTTGCTGAAACCTTATCAAGCTGCATAGTTGTTAATAGAAAAACTTAGACAATGATTTTTTTAACTTAAAATAACAATAACTGGCCTAGAATTTGAAAAATGTGCTTGGTAGCGAATATTGGCTTCTCTATACCAACTCTGAGAGCTTCTCATCTTGTAGCATACTCGAAATTAAGTTTCTTATTTGTTAGTGAGAACGCACACTTCTTAATTTATTCCACAAATGTTTTACTGCATTTATATCGGGCTACTCGCAGGCCCTATATTGTGGCGATACCCGCAGTTTCGCACTATTCCTAGGGTATACGACTGGGCATTATCCTACGTCAGAATATGCAGAGCGATATTCAGGTATAACAATAATTTTAGACTTTTGTAGTTCTCCTAGCCTTTAAATTCACTTTTGCTAGGCGTACACAGACCGTCTGCTCACTAACCATAGCATCACAAACTTCCGTAAAATTCGTAAAAAAGACTTGCAAATTCGTAATCAGCGACAAAAACTGAACTTAAAACCCTTTAAGTCTTTTTTAATGGAACTGGAAATTATGTATTAAAAATCTTAGGTAGCGGATGGACTATGTCCGATCATAATCGACTCTGAAAAAACCATTACCGTCGCCATGGCAATTATTTGTTATAGTCCGCCATATTTGTCAGTTATGTATTTCACTAACTTCATGATTGTCATTTTTTTATATGAAAAAAAAAGGTTTTAGTGATAAAATGCCCCCAGTTACACCCGAACAAACGGCAAGGTTAGTTGCTTTAGTGAATCCGCGCAGTAAACGCTACGCCGCTCGTGCTGTGGGGGTCCCTGAAGCAAAAGCTGGTAGAAGTATCCTGAAATATGAACGGGGAAGCATTGTTCGAAAACTGGGTTATCGTCGCCCCCGAAAAACCTCCCCTAGAGATGATCGCTTTTTGTGACTGCGGATTTTACAGAATCGATCGAATACGGCTGTGAAAGTTCAAGAAGATCTTCGCCAAATTCGAGATGTTATAGTGAGTAGGTAGATGGTTTGTAGACATCTAGACGAAATGAACTTAAAGGCTAGGAGACCTGCAAAAGATCCTAAATTGCTACCTCAACATCGTGCGGCTGGGAGATACTTCATACAAAATTATGGAGAATAGACTAACCGTGAATAGTCAAATGTCCTTTTACTGATTAGTCAAGGTTTTGCCTTAATATGGTGCATGGGAGAAGCAAAGTGTGGAGAAGAACTGGCGAAACATTCAATCAATCTTTGATAACAGAATGCGATAATTTTATTGGTGGTTCAGTTATGGTGTGGAGTGGAATTTCCATGAATAGACGTACAACCCTTCATGTTTTTCTCATTAGACAGTCAAATTTATATCAATGACATTTTTGAGCAGTATGTGTTACCTCTTGCCGCTTTAGTTGGTAACGATTTTATTCTGTTGCAAGATAATGCCCGACCGCATACCGCAGTAATAGTGCAGAACTTGTGGGATGATTTAGAAGAAGGGTGTGTTCACGCGAAAGGCCTCTTGATGCGTTATCAGAAGAATGGGACTATATACCAATAGAAAGAATAAGAAACCTAATTTCAAGTATGCCACGTAGATTAGAAACTCTCGAGAGTGGCTTGAGGAGGCAATATTCGATACTAAGTACATTCTTCAAGTTCTTTTTTGATTCCATTATTGTTATTTTGCCTTAATAAAAAAGTTTTATAAAATTCATATCATTTTTATTTTATTAGAATATCATTTCTGAAAAATCAAGTAGGTACCTTGGCAAAATGCAAGGTTACAATAAAAAAGCTGTAATTCGGACATTTTTAAGATAAATTAATGAACAGAGTAACACATTTGTCTTAGAAGAAGAGCTTTCATCTAGAGAGAATTTTCTATACAAATAATACACAGGATGAGTCAAAAAACAGGAAAAAAACAATGTTAATATATCTAATTCCTGACTTGTCCCAATATAAAAACAGGATCGTCTGGTCTGGTAAGGTATTCGTGAAAGTTAATAGAGTGTTATCCCTCAGAAAAACTTGATGGCAATTCTTGCCTTTTGCTTTTAATCACCCTTGAACTGGTGAATATTATTCTCTGTTTTTCCCACTAACTTCTCTACATTTATCCCGGAATCCTGGTTTGCTCTGGCGCCAAAGTCCCACTTTATTTTTTCTCAGTTGTCCCATGCGAATTCTGGTGTCCGCGCTTGGCAGGGATGCGTGACGATATGCCCTATGTTAGATTCTAGGAAAAATATTGATGGCACCCACTCCCATGGGATACTGATGCACTTGGTATACTTAGATGCGCTACGATCTATTACTTATTATTACTGTTAATGGAAAGCCAAGCACTTGATGTTGCAAACCAAGGTGTCAAACCTATCCCGCCGCAAGGCACAGGTACCACTCATCTTTGATGGTGGCTTCCTAGCCCTCTCACGTAAAGGTTTCGGGTAAACACAAATAAAATAGGATATTTCAACAAATGCAAAAAGTAATCTCCAAAACTACAACGCTATCTCCCGACCATAAAACTTCTACTTCACTAAGACACCGTACCCATAGATATACTATCAGACAGGCTTCCGCTTCTCATATACCTAACAGGATTACTACCTGGATGTTTTTGCTTCTCTGTGCCCACAGGTTGATACCTGGAGGTCTTCGCCTTGATCTACTTTTTCCTGTCGACTGATCCCGATCCTCCGTTTTCGCTTGCTTTCATAGGGAGGGTGATACCGTAACACTTTCTTTACTTATATATTTATAGAGTTGTTTTTGTTTTATTGGGTTAAACTACCGAAATTCTGCTTGGTTTTAGAGATTTAATACAGTTTGAGCATGGATACTACTACTATAGGCTACACTTATGTAGGCTTTGCTACTGTAGTGGCAAAAAAAGGAATCAACATTGTGAAGTATCTCATAGTTTTGAATGCCCATTTCTCTAGTGAGCAATTCAGAAAGGGTTATTCTTAATAAATCGGTAAGAAAGAAGCTAATAGCGCACATTAAAAACCAATTAACAGTCTTTCTAATGCTGTGAAGTAAGTCAAGACTAGGTTGGAAGATTGACGATAGTTTACTTTGAAATGATACATTTTCTAGACAATACATAGGTCATATATTGAGTTGAGTGATCTCGCAGTTTTTAAGTTATTATATAAATCCATGAAAATTTATTATTTAAGGTTAAGTTTAGTCAGGTTTAGACAATATTACAAGAGTTTAAACAAACATTTTAAAATCTTTAACTTGTTTCGATTAGTTTATGTTAAGTTTACAGCAGAAAAGTCAAAAATATACTTTTAAAAACATGTCAAAATTTTACGTCATGCTCCTGGTGGATTTTTTGCTGTGGAATTCATTCCTGTATCGCACTGTATTTATAACAGGATTTTAAATATCATTTGAATGACAAAGAAGCATTAATAGAATCCTTTCAAAAACTGATCGGTTTAAATTTTAATGCGCAGAACATAATTATGACCATATTATCAGAAATATACTCAAATGTTAGTAGGCATTTACGGTAAATTAATAATTGATTATTCCTAACAATACGACATCGATTTACGGATTATAATGCTTCAAATACTAATCCAATGGAATGAAATATAATAAAAATTATTTAATTCAAATTATCCGATTTATTACACACACGTTTTTAAGTTTATATTATTTAGATATTAAATTAAATTTCAGACTTACGTAATCGTATAAAATCGCGTAGGTCAATTTGCTTGTCAGATTCAGGACTGTTACCTTTATTGAAGTTTATAAAACTGCCAACTTTTTTAGGCATAATAATATTAAAAATAAAAAAATAATACAGTCCAACAGATTAAAGTCGGCTTCGGCTACCTTCGACTATTATTCCGATGTTTGGCAAATAATCAACTTCGGCCAAAATTTTGCGGAAGCCCAAAGGCACGTTCCCAAATAAAAATTAACATTATTATAGTTTGATGAATACTTGACATCTTATGTAAAACAATCTCTGCTTTGAGATATGTAAATATATTTCACTACCGAGAGTCAGGTTGCGAAAACAGTTTTATCGACACCTCCGCACCAGCTAGTAAACAATTATTATTTAGTTCAGTTAACCTACTTTATGATGACAGAAGAGCTGTATTCTCTACTTGTGAAACGCATAGTCCAGTTTAGAAACATAAAATGGTGTTAATTCTGGCTAGCATGAAAACGTATGAGTGAGGGCTCATTGGATTAGGAATGACATCCGGAAAAATGTTCAAAACTTTATTAAAAAAAATAAGATAAAACAAAGGCTTGTTTTTTATAAATAACTCGAAAATTATTAATATTTAACATAAACAAAGATTCTTAAAGAGAAATTTCTTATAATTTAATAATTTTAACTTAATGATTGACGAGCGCTAAGCTTTTACGGTGATCCAAAACTGGCTGTAACGAGTAATTTTTTTTTAAACTATTAAATAATAATTTAAAATTTAAACAAATATGTTATTATCTAAATATTTGATAGAAACATATTCCAATTTCACTGATTTCTTATAAAATGGGCCTCAATGTTAATTTCGTTTCGTTTATATTTTAAGTCAGATAATTGTTATACAAAACCACAAAAATTATTTCGCTTCGTGAACACTTGATCCCACCTCTACTATATGAAATTATGACATTGCGATGTTTTAATTCTTATAATCCATAAGTTATTAATTAATGAAACTAACAATTTTTAGTTTTTAGTTTTAGCTTCAATAAGTAATAACTAATAGATTATAACAATTAAAAACATCGCAATGCCATCATCTTGAATAGTATAGTTGTGATAACGTCTCCAGAATTTGAAATAATTTTAGTAGCTTCTATCAGTCTTGAAATATAAAAGAAATTTTCTAAAAAAAATGTTTATTAACAATAGGCTCATTTTATGAAAAATCAGTAAAAAATGTTTTTTTCACGTGTTCAAATGTCCCTTAAAGTGTCTGTTATAATTATTTTAATAGTAGATTTTTTTTACTTGTGTCACAGGATAGTAGATCTTCAGTCGAGCAAATTTATTATTTTAATCTTATTAATTTATGGTAGCGCATTTCATATTACCTATACTATTAAACTAGATAAATATAAAGTTCAGAGGCACTGTGAGAGTATATTCTTCTACGTCGAGTAATCTTCTGGTTAGATATTCAAGAGGGTTAGTATAACATATTTATCTTACTAAAACAGCGACCGATATGAAGAACTGCAACGACACTGAATACTTCTTTCTTCGAGCAAAATCCTTAAACTCGACACCCGTTGTTCAGTGAAGAAATATAAATCAGAACTTTAAAATGAAAATGATGACTTTACAATATTTATAGAAAACTGATAGGAAGTTTAACGGCCATTCGGACAAATAATTCTGCCTTTGATAAGCTAATTCAGGTATAGGGTCCAAAATCTCATGGGCCATTACACCGACAAGCCTTTAAGCATTTTTCATCATCTCTACCGGCACAATTTACGACGTTTCGCCCTTTTGGGGCTCATCAGGCCAATGCAGCTATATGGTAGAGATGATGAAAAATATTCAACGGCAGTTTGACTAGATACGATGAAAAGTTAAGGCAGTAAGAAATTAACCCAAAGAGTAAAGAAGCGTCGTCTATGGGTATAAGTGTGAGGTTTGTTATTTGAACCTCTAGTAGTAATGTAAACGTTAAAAACACAAGCGCGATATGCGAAGGCTTTCAATTTTCTGTTTGCCGTGCGATACCAACTATTGTTGCGAAACGACGGCGCCAAAGGATGAAAATCCATGATATCGGCTTTTTAGACCAAAGTTTCAATAAGAACAAAAAAGTAAATAACGTCCGTAGATAAATTAATAGGAAGTTTAACGGTCATTCGGACAAATAATTTTATTATATTATTATTATAGAAAACTTAATCTAAGTATTTAAAATTAGTTTAAAAAAGATTAACAATAAAAAGAAAAAGAAAAAGAAAACTTAAACCTAAAGAAAGGAATTTACGTAGATATATTTAATTTCCCAGTAGTTAATTTAAGCCCCAAAAATTAGAATATGAATCCCTACTTAAAGAGATAGAAAATTAACTTATGCCTGAATCGACAATTTCCCCAAAGTAAGTTTAAGTCTTATAATTGATCATTAGAAAAATGATAGTCCCACTGAAAAGACAAGAAAATTCAAGAACTCTGAACAAATCACTTAAACACTCGATCGAGATTGATTTTTAGTCTTCCCGTAAAATACAAAGTTAGCTCAGCTATTACTAGATCCACCCCTCTTTGATTTTATTTGTCAGAACAACACGAATAAAGCGGTGAATGGTGAAGCTTAAGTCCCTACTCTATACTTTAACTTCGGAACTTCGTCTTAGAGACACGAGGTGTTACTCATGATAACAAAAGTGTAACTTAGGAGTGAGCTGGCTCAAAGAATCAGCTCACTTAAGTGAGTCACTGAAGCAGTTCCGCGGTACAGATCTTTTTCGATTCCGACTCACCTCTCACTTGCAGTGTAACGAAGCGGGAACGACTTGCGACGATGAAGAGCCGCAGTGTCACCGCAGTTGGAAAATGTAATAAACTTAAATATTATTTATTAACATTATAGAAAAGAACATATGATGACTTTTTTTGCGGCAATATCGTGAAGTTATTTTTAATATTAATTATACAAATCTCTATAAGTTTTAATACCTATCTTAAACGAAATAAATAAGTGCCTAATTTATTTGATAAATCTGCAACAGAAACTGGACCAATTCGTCGCGGTGATTCTTCGCTGTACTAGCCGAGCACGATATCTCATCCACTATCCTTTACAACTACGAGCCGCCAGGGTGGCAGAACCGTGGTCCGGGAGTCAATTCATGAGTTATGAGCCTTGTCAAATGACGTGTATTTCGCTCTTTCGTTTCGCAGCTCAATTGAGCCGACTCAGTGAGCTGACTCAGTAAAGTGAGCCAGTGTCAGTGAACCGCATCATTAAAATGAGTTACATGTCCCATCTCTAAAATAAATTGATTAAAATAATATTCCCTTCAATTCTTAGTCCTTGTTATGTATACAATTTAATGCCTATACTAACGTATCCACATTATGGGTCCGAAAAGTCATGGCGAAAAAACAGACACAGAAAAACCTTTTCAGCTAATCTTTTCTGTAGGGAAAATTCTGCCCCAAAAAACATGACTGATCGGTAATGTTCCTATTATAAAGTATTCTATTGTATTTTTAACATAGTAAATTGACCATTTATTATCATTGCATCGAACCAAATAAAATGTTTCAATTAATATTTGCATTAAGATAAATTAAACGGGCCAAAGAAAGATTCCCATGAGACTGGGGTCATATGGGACCATAAACTCTCGAAAGGGAGGCGTAAATTGTAACCACTTAAGAAATTTTATCTATACATAAATCCGTCTATACAGTCTAGAAGATAGCGTTTGAGATATAATATGATATTTATTATTTTGTTTAGGTTTCAAATTAAAATTCTCGAAACTAATATTAGACAAATCTACTTATAATTCCTTTGAAATAATTAAGCCTCTTTAAGCGTTAACGTGAGAACCAACAGTTTTAGTAAAATATTGTTTGAATTACATTTAGGTTAGGATATATAAAAATATATGTGTTATAGTCTATTCTATTAAACTTGTTGCGGCCGGTTTTGAGGCGCGCAGCTCCATTTTCAACATTAAATTAAAACTATTAATTGAGATAGAGTTCCGGAAGTCGAGACTTTTATATTACAAATTTCTTTCTATTGAAGAAACTTTTTTTAAGATTTCTTAAATGTTATGAGTAATATGCAAAAAAAACTAAACTCCTTTTTTTATCTTAATTTGTTAATAAAATTTTTATTTTTTTTTGTAAGGAATTCAGTCAGCCCTCGCTTATATTTTTAGGGGGAGTAGCAAGAATCAACACCATTTTAAATTTGCGAACTAGATTAGCAGATAAACTTCTTTTTCTTTCATGATATAAGACTTTTTAATTTTAATTATTAGTTACTAATTTTTCTTATCTTTATTTATTTTATTTTTATTACTTATATACATATGGTTTATTTATTAATTGTTTTATGCTCACTAGAAACTAGAATGCTATTTTTTTTAATTCCTCGAAAAAGGGAAGCATTGTAATCGTAAAAAAATTATACTCCCAGGTTTTTATAGATAGGATTTTAGGGTCCCTACATGGTAAAAAACAAGTATTCTCATTTCCGTCGCTCTGTCTGTCGAGCCATCTGTATGAGTGATACGTCAAAAACAACAAACAATCCGATTGACTTTAAATTTTGTTCAAAAATGAAGGGTCATAAGGGGATGGAATAGTTGTAGAAAATCCAATATGGCGGAACAAAAGGTGGCCTAGTGAAATGTAAAAAAAATATTACCAAAAAACTACTCATCCGATTTCAAGATAGCGAAACAAAATGACGGCATAATGAAATTTTAAAAAAATCAGCCTTAAAAACTACTTATTAGACTGATATCAAGTTTTGTGCAAGAATTTAATGTGATACAAAGAGGAACTGATGAAATTGTGGCAGAACAATATGATGGCCAAATAAAATATATCAATCGTGAAAAAATCCACCTCGAATGTTTTGACATAGCTTCAAATGTTAGCATTTCTAGATGTCCAAAAACATGTTTTTTCAATTTCGTCAATCTGTCTACTACTTACTGAATTTATTTTAAATTGTAGTTAAAAATCGTGTGTGTACTATTAGAAACTGGTAAAAGATTGGTACGAATCCAATATGGTGGAACAAAAGGGCGCCTAATAATAAAAAAATACAATAAAAAACAAACTTCAAACATCTAAAAGTTAGGTCTATTCTTTTTTTTCTTGGACAGTTAATTGTTTATAAATGTCAAATTTCGAATCTATTTCAAATGAAATATAATATGGGACAGTTTCTAATCCATTTCTGACCTATTTGATATTTTTTATACGGTGCTGTTCTTGATCTAACCTGAGCGATATTTCACCAAGAAAGTGTTCTTGTATCTAAAAAACTAAAGCGGCCGAAAAGATAACTGTTTTTTGTATTTTAATATAAAAAATTAACTTAGTAATAAAATGTAGTTTTCTGAAGCTCATATTGAATCATTTCGTAAATAGACGAATATTTACCAATTACTAAAGCCCTGTTATGGTACCTTATAGAGTAAATATTTCTATTTCAGGGAGATATGCCAAATGTAGAAAGGTAACCAGATCAAGGGTCAGGGAAAGAGGTCACAACCAAAATTATTTCTGTTGTGAATATTACTGTACTAAGTACAAATAAATACAGTCTCTCATGTATGATTGTGTATAAATATATAAAAATATAGAAAACACACGTAAAACTCCTTGCCTTTAACCCAGTTATAGATGTAATGGTAACTGCTGGCTTAGCAAAAAACTTAAAATATTTAGAAAAATATGACAATTGACTGACGAAGACACGTGCTACCAAAACCCCCTCTTATTATGTCCTGGCCGAATATATACAAAACAACTTAACTGTATAGATATCTGGAATCAAAATGTAATAAAAAACGTTTTATATCTTGTTGACAGTGAATTTCATAGGTATAATAAATTTTTACATAATTATTTTGTTATCAACATATGATATGTAGCATGTTTGTATAAAAAGCTAAACAATTTAAAGTCGGTCGCCTTCTTTTCAGGGAATGGAAACTAGCATTAAAGCAAGAAGAAGTTAGTAATAACCGTAGTAAGTTAAGCGAGGACAAACCAAAGTTCGAATATGAAAGTTGGGATGACAATTCCGAACTAAGCTCTCATTTTCACTGTGATAATAGCTATAGGCACAAATATGTTTCTCAAAGAGGACAGTTCTATGTTATTTACAATTTTGTTCAGTCAGAACAAGAATTTGGATGTACAGAAAGCATCACCTTATCAGCACCTGCAGATTACAGGTAAGTCAAGATTTACAGAAATGTAATTATTATTATTTTTATTTTTTCTATCTTCTAAAGGCAGCTAAAATATACATGAGACTGACGTATCAACAAGATTATTTTAGCCAATTTATATGAGTTTTATAAAGAGGTACCTAACTTAAATTCCGCCTTTATATTATATTAGCTACAGCTCATCTTTTATTATACACTGTTACAACTGGGAAATATGTTTTATATTTATATATATTATAATGTAGTTACATAATTTTTGACTGTCAAAATGACGTTCGATTTGACAAAATTAGGAGCATTGCATGGTGGGAAGAAAACAAGGTGTGCTCGCCAGCCAGAACATCTACGTCGGATGTGAGGTAGCTTTCGAAAAAAATGTAGTAGGTCCTGGGAATAAACGTCATTAAAAATTGTAGGTTAGAATAATCGTTTGACAACAATTTTTATTTTTTTGTCCAAAATAAATTTTATTTTGGAAGGAAAATAATTGTTAGATTCATTTGGGTATTAAGAATCGAGAACAATATGTTTTGTGCGGTTACTGTAAATGTAATGTAAATACTGACAAATGTAATATACGGTCTCATCATTATAGATTTCCTAAAAACCCTGATTTCTCCAGTACAGAGGTTTCATGCTTGCCAGTAGAAATATAACAAAATTAACTTAAATAACGGTAAATCTTTGGTTAAACATGATTTTTAGCGGTTATATGTTAAGCTAAGCATTTTGAAAATAAAAAGAAAAACTAATGATGCTCCAAAGTTGTTTAAAAACCAATAATTAATAAGATGAGACTGAAGGTCGGATTTTAGTAGGCTTACCTGATAACAGAAAATTTGAATAGACTAAATCAGATAAAGATTCAGCTAAAATGTGTATAAATAGTAACATACATTTTTCCTTAATTTGTCTAAACATTTTTCTAAGTTGTTCAAATACTTGATGTTCTCACATCCGAAATAAAAGATTACTAATGACCTTACTCTGAACAAAAGGGGTGATCTTTTTTTAGTCATTTGTTGGATCAGATTAAAAGAATTTTGCTGTAGTAAATAGTATTTTAAACACTTGTCCGATTGAGTTTATTAGAATCTATTAACTTTAGTCTTTAGTTTTGTAAAAAACAGCTAAAAAGTTACAAAAACAATACATTTTAACATTCTGTTTTTAATCTGTTTTATTTATAATCATTGCATTAACATTTTCTTTCCTTTTTCTCTTTTCATTTGGTTATTTAAGCTGTATTTATTTTTTGTTTGTCATCAGTTGGTTTTCATTCTTTCTTAGATATCCCTGATTGATATTTCTAAAAGCTGTCAACCTAAATTTTATTAATTAATGAATTAAACATTTCTTTAAGTATTAACATTTATAGCACTCCACCTTCAACTAGTGTATGGAAAATACAAAGTAAAAATCATCAAAAGTTTCCTTTTGGGATTCAGCAGATACTACATCTGCAATTTCATTTCAAAGTGTAAGCTTGAAGGCATATCAGTATTTAAAAAGAAATGGCTATCCATTGCCAGCCTTAAGTACTCTTTGAAGGTGGGCTTTAAACATCTGGGATTTTGTCACATATTATTTAAGGTAACGAGACAATTGTCTGCAGCATTAAGACTTGGAAAGGTTATGTTCATTATCGTTTGGTAGGTAGGCAGGTAATTCTTAAGTTGACATGATTTTCACTTTTAAAAAATGTTTTCGACACTTAGTTATATACTTCTTAAATTAGATATGCTTTTGTAGAGTGTAGTGTTAACTACTCAAAACTAATTTCAACTTCAGAAAATGATTAAACCTGACATCAAATTCCATTAGTTAAACTGAAAAGTAATGAGTGTAGGTTTCTTAAAGTGTCAAACAAAAAACTTAACATACCTATTTTCATTTATTTTTAACATTTACTTTAATAAGCCATAGTTCTTATAAAACTAGTAAAAATAATTCTTTAAATAATATATTTAGGTTTGTCTAATAAAAAATGTTTTAGTCTTACCTAAATCTTAGTCTAAAAGGTTAGGAAAACTAATCATTATAATAAGATATCTTTAATCACTAAAATACAACACAGATACACCATAGCAGTGGTTTTACAAATCTCTCTTTCACTTCGGCTATGTATCTATAACATCTGACTTTAACACAGCAGAAGTAAACAAGCTTTTGTTGCGACTTGAAAAATATCAACATTGTCCAGCAGTGTGTCCAATAATGATATTCTGTCGCTTCACTATTAATTAAAAATGTACACTTTTACTTAAAAAAATTACCATTTTGCTGCCAAAGTTAAGTTAAATAGGTATATTCTACTGTGTAAATGTTTTTTTTACAGAATTTTACATAGAACCGGAATAAAGTTCAACTAAATGCTTATGGAAAGTATGCATATTTTACAAACAGGCCTGTTTTTACTAATTTTTTTTATCTATAATAGACTTAACGAGTGGCTGACAATCTTCCTAGAATGATATACACAGATGGAGGCCTTGCGATAGAATACAAATAGTACGAACCAGAAAAAAAAACTGATACTCCTATATTGTCAGATGCGCAACTAAAAACATTTTCTTAATCTTTATTATTAAATGCATACCACGCACTGTTTATGTAAATTGAATAATACCGTTTTAGTTAATACTACTTAACACACAATTGGCAGAGACATAATATTGATATGAATTTTCCAATACCAGCACCTAATCTAATTTTCACATTCGATATATTTTAAAACCATATTAGGTTTGTGCAGTCAGTGCTAAGAGTTCATTAAGTTCACACAGAAGATTTAAAGTAGGACTCTTAAATATACTTGTTATGATAATTGGAGGTTTCTGTTTTACTTATTTCTGCCTAGAAGTTCCTTCTAAATGACGTGTAGACTTGGGGGTAAGCAATTGTTTCCGTAAAAGCCATCATGACATGTATGTTGTTTGTTATCCGTAGTGCATTCATTAGTCAGCATTCTTATGTATCAGCTAAAACAAAACTATCTAGTTATGTACTTATAAAAACTATTGAAACGGATATCTATGCTTAAATAAGATTATAATCTACATAATCAGTTGTATTATGTAAGGCTTCAGGGGTCTGGTTTCTGTTTTTGTCAAAGTAATTATTCAAGTACTTATGAATATTAAGTAACATATTCAGCTACACGTAGGATATTTGACTTACTATACCATTTGAAACCAAATATATTTTTTAAAATACTTGAGTTTAAAATGTATAGCTTGAACTAGTAGTAGTATTGGCATACTGTCTTGGTTTCTTTTAAATCAATTTAATGACTATTTGTGATTTGCTTATTTACATACATCATTTAGTTTTTTAAGAATTTTTTCAAATAACAGTTTTTTATGCTAATCGTTACGAACTAAAGAAAACTAAATAATACATACCTGCACTTCAAACGACATATAAATTTATTCCAATAAACAACTTAACGATCTACAGCTATCATAGGTCCAAAATTCGATGACGAAAACACATACGTATGAAAAAAAATCACAGAAATATATTTAACCTTTACCTGTCCAATTAACGTTCGCTCATAACCACAAAAAACAAAACTAATAAACAATACGATGATTTTATAAATTAATAGCCCTTTAAATGATAGACGTATTTCTGTCTCTGTTTTCACCGTAATTATAGAGAGGTTAACAAATTTTAGCAAAGGTATATTGTAATCTTTTGAGGCCTTTACGCAATAAAAACATGGCAAACCTGTCATTTTTATCGGCCCTGGGTTCGCATCACAATATACGTCATCAAAACTTGCGCGTAGGCACACCGGACATATAAAGAACAAAAATCCGATTACTTTATATATTAAATATATAGGAAAAGAAACCAAAATATACCAATACAAAGATAAATAAGCGATACTTTACCTTATATAGGTATCTGGTATACCGTATAAAAATAAAAATACAGAATCCCCCTCTACCGAAAAGAGCATTTATTCCCATTTTATATTTGCCCCACTAACCTACTTATAATTTTCATATACAGGGTGTTTTCCTAAGTAAGTGCATTAAATTTAACATCATATTCCTGAGCTAATTTGATGAAGTAAAGGTCCTAAAGGCATGTAGTCTAAAGTGCTTCGATTTTTACACAATACAGGGCGATAAAAAAATAAAATATTATTTTATGTACTATACAAAACACATTAATGTATGTCCAAAGACCGCATTTTGCATACAAGTATAAAAATATTAATAATTCAACCATGATATGGGTAATCTCCTGCGAGAAACAAGAAGTGTTTCTTGCGTAAATTGCGACATTTAGTTTTCATGCACGCCTCTGATAGACAAACATAAGTGTTTAGGTGTGTCTTAAGTAAGTATATAAAAATTAATGGCACTTTCCCATGTAAAAAGAATAGGTCCTATGAACATGTAGTCCAAGGTTCTTCGTTTTAAATATAAAGTTTTTTTTTAATTTCCGAAGACGCTCCAAGGTACGTTGTTTAAATTTTGTACGTTAAACAATTATAATTACTTACACTTTTTAATCCTTTATCCATATATTAGGGACTTGCGTATGTCCTAGGTATCCATTTTATTTATTTTGTCAAAAAAAGATGTACACCAATCTTTTTTAATGGCATTTTTTTTCTAAATTCTCTATTATACATCGAAAATTGCCTCTTTTTATTACAGTGCCCAGAAAATAATTTAGCAATTTAAGGCAACATTGTAATATTTTTTCTTTAAAACGCTATGAATGAAAAATAATACCAACAAATTATTTGTACCAAATCATTATCCAAGATAAAATAGAAGTAATAAAAGTTAAAAGTGACATTTTCTTTTAAAAACGGAAAATTTGTAAATCTTTTAAATTTTACCCAATTTTTTGATCTAGGACAAAAGAAATGTAAAACTATGTTTTGAAGCAAAAGTATGGCGATTTTGACCTGCCTAATAGTTTTTGACCGCACTCATGAAAATTGGTCTAGCCCCTGTAGAAGGTAACAAACAAAAGATACTATTACCCTCGTACCCTCCCCCTACAGTAGATGACATAATTTCCAAATTAAACGGCGCTAAGTACTTTTCGCTATTAATAGGGTATTGAGTCCAATATTGATGATTTTGTAGGCATTACTCTTTTAAAAAGCCTAATAATATGCGTATTTAAAAATTACTTTAAAGATGCCGAGAAGTTAACTTAAAACTAAATTTAAAAAAAATGCAAATTAAGTATTAACAAGATTAATTTTTTTAAGACATCAAATTTTTGCAAATAGTTTACAACCAGCAGAAAATAATATTTACGCAATTAATGTTTTTAAAACATCGTCTTGTAAAAAAGAAATCGAACATTGTTTAGGAATGAAAACATATGTTTCTAAATGTATTAATAATGGTTCTTTTGAAACCGAACATTAGCGCGCTGACACTGGTTAGATGTTTTCTTGTGAGACCTACTTTATTTGCCCATATAGGTAGCTCTCTACTTGCTGTTTTTGAGATGTTATGGTCCAGGGCTAATGATCTCTTCCTTCTTCCACCAAACGCCTGCATTTCTTAATTGGAGGTAAACTGCGATTGCCTCTTTTTTATGTATTAAGGTAATATATAAATTAGGTTCACAAATGATATATAGGGCCCATGATTTACGTATAAAAAAAAATCATAATTATACTGATCCAGAATTAGACGAAAATTAAGAGCAGGATTTACAAGCACACTTATGTTTTATCGTTAAAAATTTGCCGATATCTGATAAAAAACTTGACGAGATAAGAATAAGAATTTCTCGAGATAATGAGATGCGAGAACTTGTAAAAATTATAAAAAACGGTTGGTCAAAAAACATAAAAATACTTTAAGCGACAGTCTTAAAAAATATTACCCATTCAGAGATGACATTCCTTTTAATAATGGATTATTATTAAAAAACTTGAGATTAATAATTCTAAAAAATTTAAGGCAATATATTTTAACTAAATCACATTCTAGTCATCTAGGTAAAAAAAAACTGAACGCATCAGGTTATGTACTGGCCTGAAATTTCTAGCGATAATGATGCACGTATTCATAAGTGTTCTACTTGTGCGAGCTCTGTAAAATCAAATAAAAAAACATCTGATTCAACTTGACATACCAGACCGGCCCTGACAAAAGTTAGTTCTTGACATATTTAAATTTTATTTAATGTTAGTGGATTATTCTACAATTTTTTCTGAAGTAGAAAGTCTGGCAAATTTGTCTTCAGATAACCAAATTAACAATGTAAATAAAACACTTTAAACGATTTTAGATTTTCACTTTTATTCACAACTTGTGACATATGAATACAGAAGACAGACAGATACAGAAAAAACTTACCTAATTATAAGTCTGGACAACACATACATATTAAAGCCAAAAATGAAAATAATTTTAGTATTCCAGGGTTTATTATATCGAAGAATGAACGACCCAGGTATTATAATATTTAATTATATTCTTCTCTTAAACAAACCCTTAAAACAATGAAAAATCAAAAAGGCTATTATCATTAACATGGACGAACATGTCAATTATACTTTCCCTTAAAACAGCTTATACAGTCGGGGGGTCCGGATCCCCTAATACGCCCATTTGGCATTCGCATCAAAATCTTACCACATCATCCCTATGTCTTAATGTTTGTACAAAATTTGAGATCAATTGGATAAGTATATTTTTGATACTGATTTTTATAACAATATGTTATGTTGCCAAATTTTATTCCCATTTAATCCGCTTGATTTTTAAGCAAAATTCTTAGTCAATCGGATGTGTAGTTTATGAGTTTTTGCCGCCAGCAGGGAGAACGACAAAAATAGGAAAACGTGTTCTTTTTCTGTATCTAAAGAGTCTAAAACGCAAAGATATGAAAAAATCGATTCTTTTTTCAATTACCAACCGTAACAATGAAAATATTGCGAATATTTACTTTATAAGGAAATATACTAAGCAGTCTACAAAATATTCACTCTGTTTATCAATGATAGTACCTGCTTAGAGAAATACGAATTTAAACAAATGTAGTAGCAAGGATTATGGTTTGTCGTCATTTTCTTTGAATTGGCTGATAATGTGATTTGTTGAATTTTACGTATGTAATAACAAAAATGAATTTTCAGATTTATTTATTTTATATTATGTGCAGAGACTTTAAATACATAGTTGTTTTGACCTGATTTATGGTAAAAAAGAAGGGAAATGGGCCTGTATCCCGAACATCCCTCGTAACAAATTCTTCAGACCCATAACACAGTTTATATAATATGCATAAAAGTTACTTAGTGATAACTACATTACTTCATATAAACTATAATATAACGTTTTTGATTGATCTTCATAAAAAAAGTTTATTACAATTTATATAATACAAGTATATGCATGAAACTATATGCATATATTAACTATGTTATCTGTCTGTTGCCTTTCTCAAGTCGAAAGACACTAATTTCCTGTATAGTTATTCTTAGATTGCGCAAATTGAACTATATTACAATACGTCTGTTCGTTTTATGTATAGTAGGAATTTTAAGACGGAGAGATATTTCCCCCTCTTACATCCGTACCCTCTCGCCCTATGACATCAGTTGATCTTGAAATATGCCACACCCATTGGGCCTTGAAATGCCTTTGTAAATGGTTTAAAGTTCAAGTTGTTATAACCTTAAACTTGCCTTTTACAACCTTAACTTCGTGTTCGAATAATAATATATGATCAAATCCCAACATCTTACCAATACCGTTTTCTCCTGTAACATCTATAATGTATTGTGTTTTTATTTCATATTTTGGTGTGCTATTGTTAGGTGTTAACGAAAATATTTTATAATAATTATTTTTTGTAGATACCTGTAAAGCATTCATTGCTTTTTCAATCTCGTACATATCGTATACCCCCGGGGGTATTATTAACTTTACAGGTGGATAGGTCATTTTTTTCCTTGTATTAAAATGAATTGTTGCTTTTATAGATATTAAAAATATGTGTTGAATCCAACAAGTGCAAGCCCATATTTATTTATGGTACTCAATGTTAACGGTAGATAATAGATGTACTTAACATGCTTGAGCGTCCTGTTAGAGTGCATGTCTACGACATTACTGATACAAAATCAATTGTTATTTTCTTTTATTGTTGTCGGCAACCGTTTAAGGGACTAAAACTAGTACATCAATATCTCCATTCTGAATTTTTAGACCATTTTTTCCCTAATTGCTACAGAGCATATTTTACAGTAGCAACAAAATAGTCTGCTATTATAAAACATTTCATGTATTCTGGTAAATTATCCCAAACAGGCGCAATTTCAGTTGGGGAACAAGCAATCACTACCTCCTTGGGCATGTCTGTAGAAGTCGTTTTTAATAAACTACCAAGAAGATAATAGGCTTTCATCGATGACACTATGTTTTTATATCCATCCCAATCCATTTGAGGTTTTAAAGACATACTGTTTTTTACGGTTAAGAAAGTAAGTAAGTAAAACTAATATATTAAATATATTAAAGCATCGTATTCAATATAAAATATCATTTTATGCAAAAATGCAAATTGTGAAGCTGAAGCAGAATCTAGAAATCCATAATTTTGTTGAAAAAGATTTGATCCGGCCATGTAGGAAAAAATATAAGACGTTGGCATTGTCCTGTGTTACCATTATCCATTTGCGGATTGCCAATAGGACCTTCTAAAGGTGGGAAAACGAATGTCAAGATTACTTTGCTTACACATTCTTTGGATGCGTTTTGAAAATAGTTATTATTATTTAAAATCTCTGTATCAACCTAAATACAAATATCCCAGAAAAAAAATCACATTAATTGAGCGTAGTTTTCCCTACAATATTGCCAAACTCTATAATAATTTACCAGGTAAATTCAAGACACTTTTACTATCCACTTTCAGGAACAATCATAAAATATTTATTATGACTAAACGTAAAAATTGATCGAACCTGTTCTTGGCACTATATGTAAGTTTTCATTTTTTTTTAAATTGTTAGCCGACATATGTATCATATGTACTTTTTGTCTGTCTCTCATCATTTATTCTTAGTTATAAGTTATGTATTTATTATATATCCGGGGTTGAGTCTGATCAGGGGGATATTTCAGGATGTCCTATCTGAACTTCGCCTTTTTCTGAGTGTTTTTTATTCCATATATTTTTTATTACTTTGTATCAAAATTCAGAAATAAAGACGTTTATTATTATTCTTATTTTTATTATTATTATTATTATTGTTTATTATTATTATTATTAAAGGTCTTGGATATTACACTGGTTGGCGATACAACATATGATGTAATGTGTACGAAACAGGTTGTTATATGATCATATTTTCGTATGGGATGGCATAAAAATGTGTGCAGCTTTTACCTAGCGCATACTAGCTTCTGAGTCCAAAAGCAATTATTTAGCACACAAATTGGCAGTTTAATTACAATGTTTGAACAAGATCGAAATTAATTTAAGTTATATTTTTGTAGACGTACCTTCCACAAAATTTTAAGTGATTTATGCTAAATGTTATTAATTTATTATTATTTATTAAATATATCTAATTTTATAACACCAAAGTCTCGTAAGCAAATACAAACACAATCTAAAAATCCGTAGAGCAATTAAATATAACAAGCGTACGTATTTCTTATCAATTTCTGTTGGAAATATCAATACCAACCCAAACACGGTACAAGTATACTATTGTAAAATTTATAGATACTCCAAAAGACGAGGCGTTTGTTGTAATATCTGCAACAGTTTCTCCCTCTAACAAATTTACGATATCAACTCACACCTTATCGTTCGTTTCTAGATATTATAATTCATTCATATTTAAACTGATATTACTACAAGGTAAGCAAATATTTATTTATAAACAAGTTACAATAAAAATTTGCTTTCCTAGTCTACATTCATTTTATCGACGGTCAATACCAGTCTGACCGTCGCGTCGTTGGAACTGCTTTCAGGAAACGCCTATTTTTGTATGTCTGTCTGGTCACTATTGGTATTGATTTAAGGAAACATACCATATTTTTGTTAATGTAGAGTTTGCGTTTGTTGCTTATGCTTAACGCCCAAATTTTCATATAATCGATATTTCTCAATAATATTATTTGCAGTGTTTGGAATTTTTGATTAAAAAAATCTTTTAAACCCTCCTCAAGCATTTGTAAACAAAATGTGTCCAAGGTAATACATCCATATATATATATATATATATATATATATATATATATATATATATATATATATATATATATATATATATACAAATCACAAGCCAAATGTCGGACGTATGAAAACTGATTGTTATAGCAAGGAATGCTTACGTGGAAATCGTACCTTTCAGTAATAGCGTTCGTCATAACTAATAAAAAAAAAGTTTGAGTATTTTATTATTCCAGGTTTTTATGTAACAACTCCCTTATTACATTTTATATTTAATATATATTTTTAATTATATTACAACAGTAAAAGCTTTAATATCAAATAATATTATTCCAACATATCAAAATTTGATAATGTTCTTGTGTTGCCACCAGAGAACACTGGCGAGCTCTGGCCTAAATAATTTAAAGTGTATTTATTCTGTCTTACTAATATTCTAGACTGTGTCCACTAGAAGAGCTTCAACAGTGTTTTGGTAGAAACGATAGAAAAATTTGATTATGGGTTTTGTCATATAATTTTACTAGAATAGTTTACCTAAAACGAATTGTTGTTAAATTTATTTTCTTACTAATATACTTTTTCCTACTGTCAATGATATAGCATATCTTAAAGCACTCTCAGAATATCAGAATACACTACACACATACAAAGCTGACACGTCCTGAATCATAAGATCAAATAAATTCTCAAGGGCATTTCAAAGTCAAGGTCACCTCAAGGATATTTCAAAGTCAAGTGTCAAGGACGTACAACGTCAAATCAACTTGAACTTGAAAATATTCTCAAGAATATTTTAAATCCAAGTTCATCAAAGGTAAGCTCGAGGTCAAACAACTTTACATTCAAAATATTCTCAAAGATATTTCAAGGACAAATGGACGGGACCTATTTCAAGGTCATGTGACGTCTTATGGCGAGGGAGGCAGGGACGTAAGACGGGGGGTCTCTCTTCGTCTTAAATCTTCTTCTACGTATCTCAGAATCATTAAGTATAGGAGAATATATATTTTTTACCTCTACGACTTTCAGTGGTAAGGATTTATAAGTTCTGTTTTAATATGTATATCTACATAAAGTCTGGCGTAGGAATTGTGGGCTACAGAACCTATGCGAGCAAAAAATATTCATTGCAAATACTAAAGCACCCAACGAGTCGAATAAACCAGCGAAATATCGAGTTCTTCTGAACAACACGACTTTACATACATGCATTCACTTGACATATTCAAATAAATACATTGGCTTGATACCCTATCAAACCATTTATTTTGCTTTTATTTGCTTTAAATTTATTATGATTCACACCAAAATCATCAATCAATCCAGTTCATCACACTTTAGATTACGATACTGTTTTGCCAACGAAGCATTTGTCATGTTAGACAACATACAAGTGAAAATCGAGTGTTTTTATCTAATAATTATATTTAAAATATGTTGATTTCTTTAACTGGATTATGAAAATGAGGTGATATTTCAAAATTTCACTGCCTATATCCTGTTGGGAATTTGAGTATCGAAAATAACCGTTTCAATGCATTTAAATTCAGATTTGGTCTCACAAAATTATCGTATCGACCTATGCTGGTGTCTCCATTTCTGTATTGAATATACAACGCAAACTCAGTCCGAACTGAACACAGCATGGAAATGTAGAATTGTACAAAATTACACCGATTATCATTTTAACGACAAATCCATTGTTTCAGTACATCGTTTCTTTTAAGATTTGTAAGACCTTAATTAATTTTGTACTCAATATTTGCATTGATTTTGTTGCAAATAAAGCCTCAGTTGCTTGTAAAATAAATTTGAAAAAAAGAACAAGAAGAAATTGCCGTTCCGTAGCGAGTATATGAAATGACTGGCGAGAGATTCATGTTCTGCTACCTTTTGACTGTATAGTTAAGATTATTGTCACCATCTTAACTTAATACCGATTTAATCTGGCTTAAGACCATGCATGACCATATAGTTTATATAGCTAAGTGGAGAACCGAAACCAATTTCGTAATACATTGGGCATTTTTCTCTTCTATAAAATACATAAAGGTTCGAAACGTCAGCCTCTCCATCTTTCTTGAAAATGTTGGGCTGGATGGTTTGGATTTCGTTTCGTTATTTTACTCTTGACATAAAAACATAAAGGTATTTCAACTTCCTGTTAATTTATATTTTTAAGCAGTTTGTTCTCGTCGTTATTTTCAGTATTAGATTCCTCAAACGATAAACCGGAAGATGGCTCAACATTGGATTTGTTCTCGGACGGCTTTTCTCGGGTCCTGTGTTTAGTTTAATGTTCTCTGATCTATTTAATCCAGCTTCATTGAATTCAGATTTTTGATAGTGTCGCCGCACAAAGGACGGATAGGATTTATACACCGCTAGCATGGCAAAAAGCCAAATTTTACATCCAAAATATTTAAAAAATGCTTCGATAGATTAAATTAAATTGAGTCAAAATGTTATCTTAAAACCATAATATCCCTCAAATGCATCAAATTAGCCATGTCAAAACAGATGATCTAGAGTGGAATCCTATTTTGTGCTAGCGCAGTAAACGTGAGCCGCGAAAGATTTGGCGTTATTAAAAACTTGAGGAAACAAGCCTGTGTTGTGAAAAATTTGAAATGGATGTAGTTGTACCTGGCATGCTATGTGCACAATATATTAAATTCGTGAATACATATTAAATAAAATAATATCATAAAATATATAAGTATATATTCCACCGATCAGGTTTACAAATTTCTTAAGTTAATGAAGCTTTATAAAAAAAGTTCCACCGAGTTCTACTTTCTAATTTGCGACATCTTAAAGGTTAATTAGTAATCTTAATAAAAATATAAAAATTAGATGCCCCGACTTGCCCCTATGTCCGTTTTCCGTTGTTTTAGGTACCGTGCCAGTTCAATCCAAAACATCAACATTTTTGCGTAGAGAACTATTCCATTTTATACGCGACAATGGGTTATTTAAGCATTCGATTAAACACTGCACAGAACAGGCAGTTAAATATATATCAGAAAAAAGGAAGAACATAGATGAATCACTAAAGAAAAATATACATGCGCACGAAAAACTTTATTTCTAAACTTGTTTGTAAATGGAAAAAACACAACCGAACATTGGACATATTTTTAAATTCCGAATCGAAGTGGTTACAAGAAGAACATATTATAGAGGAAAAACAGAACAAGAAAAATAGGGGTAGACCAAAGAAGCAATTTAGTGAATGCGGTGATAGAAGTAGAAAAGCGAAAGTCAGTAGCTTGTCAAACCATTCCTCCGAAGAACTTTTATTCTCGACTGTACATTCCTACCAACAGCAGGGTAAACGGTCGTTGGCAGAAGTCATTAAAAAGGCTGCAGCTAGCTCTCCAAAGAGTATTAAAGAGATGAAAACTCCAAATTTTCCAAATGCGATAATACCGTACACGCCCTAAGAAGCCTTGGCATTAATTACCGATTTAAAACTTACGAAACATCTGTATAAGTTATTACAAGCAAGTGCAAAAATAAAAAAATGCTAACATCTACCACCACTGTTCTTGAAATAAAAAAAACAGTGTTATCCAGTTACTGCTGATTCGAAAACAATTACGGAAACATTATGCGAACTTAAATTACAACCTTTGATCGATCTAACAATCCAACGTCTCGCGTTAGTTCAAAAAGATGTATTTGAAACACATTGCAGTAAAAATAATAATTTAGAATGTATATGGAAATGGGGATGTGATAGTAGTAGAGGTCATTCTCGATATAAACAACGATTTTTAACTAATGAAGACGATAAGAATGATTCCAATATTTTGATGACCTCCATCGTTCCCCTACAATTGTTTACACGTGACGTTGGTAACAAAGTAGTACAATATTGGAGCAATCGACGAACATCATCTCCACGTTACTGTCGACCAGTCCGCTTTTCTTTCACGAAAGAAACTTCTGATGTCATAGAAGAAGAATTTAATAGGTGATAAAGCCTTCACAATCACGCATAGTTTTCTAAAAACTATGGTTGATGGTAAGACATGTAATGCAGTAATGAAAAATAGAGCCAGTGCAATTTGTTAGATTTGCTAAGCATCTCCAAAACATATGAATGATCTGCAAAATGTTGTTAAAAGACCCTGCAATGAAAGTGCGTTTGCTTTAGGACTGTCAACACATCACGCGCAAATAAGATCGTTTGAAACACTAATTCATATTTCCTACAAACTTGAAGTCCAGTGTTGGCAAGCTCGCGGAAATGAGGCAAAGAAAAGGGTGGAAGAGAAAAAAATTTATATTCAGAATAGATTAAGAATAGAGATGGGACTCTTGGTGGACATCCCTAAGCAAGAAGGGGAAAACACGAATGATGGAAATAGTGCCCGGAAGTTTTTTAAAGATCTAGAGAAGTTCGTTAATATCATCGGCATAGATGTTGAGCTTGTTAAGCGATTTGCTACTATATTAAGTACTCTCTCATCTGGGTAGAGTATAAAAACAAATACATTTAAACGTTACTGCTTAGAAACTGCGAAACTATTTGTTAGGAAATATCCTTGGTATAAAATGCCAGTGTCAATCCATAAAATAATAATTCCTGGTGCGGATATAATTCGGTCCTTCCCAGTTCTAATTGGGCAATTATCGGAAGATGTACAGGAGGCCAGACAAAAGGATTGGAAAAAATTTCGTGAGGGCTTTTCAAGAAAATTTTCCAGAATTGCCACAAATACTGATATGGTGAATAATTTATTAATATCTTCAGATCCGGTAATAACAAGTTTGAGAAAATTGCCTTGGGGAAAAAGCGATCCATTGTCATTAGAAGTATTAGAACTATTAAAAGATAATCATTTACAATAAAAAAGAAATAGTAATAGAGCACTGTGCGCTAGTGCAAAAACGTGATTGTACATTTTGAGACGTAACTTACAGCTTTCTTTTTCTGTGGTGAGTTGTCTGATTCGGATATCTAAAAATACCAGTTATATTATTCTAGGTTGAAATACATAATACTCATATAATTAATATTAAGGTAAAATAAAGCTTAAATAAACATATATATATATATATATATATATATATATATATATATATATATATATATATATATATATATATATATATATATATATATATATATATATATATATATATATATATATATATATATATATATATATATATATATATATATATATATATATATATATATATATATATATATATATATATATATATATATATATATATATATATATATATATATATATATATATATATATATATATATATATATATATATATATATATATATATATATATATATATATATATATATATATATATATATATATATATATATATATATATATATATATATATATATATATATATATATATATATATATATATATATATATATATATATATATATATATATATATATATATATATATATATATATATATATATATATATATATATATATATATATATATATATATATATATATATATATATATATATATATATATATATATATATATATATATATATATATATATATATATATATATATATATATATATATATATATATATATATATATATATATATATATATATATATATATATATATATATATATATATATATATATATATATATATATATATATATATATATATATATATATATATATATATATATATATATATATATATATATATATATATTCCATAACAGCGTCAGAAGCCAACACCCCTTCTAACGCCTTTCAGGTTAATTCTACCAGTCAGTTGATGTAACTTGTCAGGTAGCGGGCATTCGAGCTTATTATCAGCGATTTACAAACGAAATAACTAAATTGAAATAAAAATAAAGTTTTTTTTTCAATTTGAATTTTTTTTTGGTATTACAAATAACGTACGGTGCATTGTACTGTATGACATAGGAAATCGTATATAAATACAATCTACTGACGTTGGTTCTTTTTGAAACGTTTTTTAAATAGTAGTTTTTAAGCAAGAAAAAACTTTACCCTTTATGTTTTAAGTTTCGGATTGGGAGTTGCTCTATTTATGTTTCGGCTTTTTAGGTCTTTCTCAAAATAAATCGTATTTGGGGGGTTTCTATAATGCAAATTAATTTTATTGCCTCCCTATTTACATTTATATTATTGGTTCTTAGTAGGCTGTCTATTATTGGTCAAATTCGGAAATTTGGTCATGTGTTGTGAGTGAAAATGTTGATAAAGAATTTTGTGTTTCAAATTGTTCTAAAAAATCTAAACGTTTACCTTTATTTTATTTATGTATTTGGCTTTTTGAAGAGGACTAAAAGCGAAATCCATACTTTTAATTGAACGTGATTTTGAAAATGCTTTTAAAAGTTATTATTTACGAAAATACCTCAGGGTATTGTTGAATTGTTCCCTGTTTATTATAGATTAAAAGCGTGCTTAAAGTTTTTAGAAATGTGGTAAAAGAAAAATTTTCTATTTTTTCGTATGGTTTGAGGATTGCATATCAAGCACTGAAGTTCTTTCTGGAAATATCTTTTCAAATGGTTCAAACATTGAACAATTCGACCCAACTAGAATCAATGTTTACATTCCTTATTAAATATTTCTTTGTGGTTCGATTGTTATTAGTCCAAAGTGTAGTCTCTTGTTTTGTACACTCTTGTTTCGTACACCCAAAACAATCAATTCTCTTATGGTTTCTTGCTACTACACTTTGATCATCGAGTATCTAAAGATTCGCGGCCTCGATGGTATTTCGAGAAAAATTAATTAGTCTCTATTATGAATAGTTAGTGTTTTCCGCCTTATTGTCGAATATGGGTACAACATATGTAGATATGTAATTGGGGTTGAATAGATTAGGAGCGGCATACAATTTTTAAAATCAACAGTAAGGCTAAATTTTAATAAAATTAGGAATTTGAGTGGGTCTGTGGGGACCCCGCGTACCTATAGTTTTGAGGGATTACGCCTTTGTTTAAAATCACCCACTGGAAGATAAAAGCAATTTATATTTGCAGTTGCGCAACAACTAAATAACGCCCCTGCTAAGTGAAGTTATTTAAGGGAAAAATAATATCACATTAAATAGTACATAATCGCATTTACTTTATTTAGTAAGTATTTGGGATTTGATAAACAAATTTTCAGATTGTAAATTATCTAAAATTACAAGAAGAAAGTACCTCGACCGAAAACTAACAAAACATGAATAATTATACCTAAAGAGTAACTCCTGTGAGTTTTTTTTTATTGTTTTTGGCGGTTTTTATTTCATGCAAGTAGTACAGAAAGATTTTTAATACAATCTATTTGGTTGTCATTTTAACCTAAAGAGTAACTCCTGTGAGTTTTTTTTATTGTTTTTGGCGGTTTTTATTTCATGCAAGTAGTACAGAAAGATTTTTAATACAATCTATTTGGTTGTCATTTTATTGTCTCACACTGGATTTGTCTATTAATAGTGAGCCAGAGTCATTTACGAATTCAGAAGGTACCTACCTCATTTTACTGTGACTATCTGTGAACAAGATTATGACTAGTACTCCACGCCTATTTTCACAAAAAAATTAATTTTTTACTTCTTAGTTCACTTTATAAAAGCGTATTTTTTTTTAAGTTTTAATATATTATTTCTTACAAATAAGTAATGCCACAGATATTGAAAATTCGACTATTTTTCTTGAGGATCTGGCAAAATAAACCAAATTATACAACATAGTGGAGTGAATTGATTTAACTTTTTTTAATAAGTAAAATGGGCATTTTAACATCTTTATGTCTCGATTAGGTTACATATTGAGAGTAAAAAAAGTATTTTATTTACTTATTTAATAACTCAACGTTATCCCTAATTTTATAACGTTATATTCCAAAATTAAAGATGACGTGATGGAACATAGATATACAATTTATATCAATAATCTAAATAGCTGAAAATCGTTGTTATCTAAGTAGTCTTGGATTTAATGTAAATATTGTTATGTTAATCTCCAGTGACTTTCTATGCACATAATGGTTGCTATTTGGCCTTGAATTAACCATCGCTAATTAACTTTAATCGACAAAAATTGTATCACAATTATTTCCCTAGTAGTGGATTTCCGTCAATATTAAATAATTTTCTTTTTTCGAAAATCCCATATACTTTTATGATATAATCGCCTATTAAAAATATCGAGAGCCCATTCTGGAGACTAGATAATGATTATATATTTTCTGAAATACTACTGAATCAATAGTTTTTCCTTGGTCCTTCAGATCTACTCTTAGATTAGCAACTAAGTCAAAAATGCTCAATACTTGAAAATTTGTATATATCGTATATATAGTTAATTTGCACGCATAAAATATATTTAAATATGCATTGTTTTGTCTAACAATATGTTTTGATAAATAACGATAATTGATAAAAAACTCTACTATAAATACAAGTAAATTTAAACATTATGTGTGTCATTGTATTAACTCAACTAGTCATTTCACGTATGTACAGGATGCCAATCGGTGCCTCTTTACATGCAAAAATAATATTGCTTACAAAATTTTCAGAGTCTGTCGGTTTAAAAGTTGTCCTATCCTAAAATTATAAAACAATAACTAATTTTTATAACACGTTATTCAGTTTCGATAAACCTCTTACTGTGCTGAATTATCATTATCATAATCTATCCGACCAATATTTTCCAAACTACTGAATATAGGCCATACTGGTCCGTTTTGCTTTGTTTGCATACAGCTGTTAACTGCTTTATATAACAGCCTATTAACAGGAAGTCCTCTATTTCGGCATGCCTCCTGTCTTTTTTGGTCTATTTCTCGCCGGCCATCCAACAAAATGTCGAGCCCAGAAAATTCTAACCGTTATGGAGATGGATCATTATTGATTAATTTCACACACTTTGAACAACTTGAATCATTATTATGATATCATATTTTAAGCTCATTTTGTTCATAAGAAGTCATGGTTCTTGTGCTTAAGAACCCTGTTAGGGTGGTATTACTTTCTGAAGATTCGATTGCAGAGGTTTCTTCAATGATCTTCACTGTACAAAATCAAAACACTGAATGGGCTCACTGTGACGATTGGTTTCCACGCTGATATAGCACCTAGCCCGCGTCTTTACTGGTATTTTAGGGTGCTTGATGATTTTATTAGATTCTATAATTTTTCATTTATAATATTCCGAGAATGATGCAAGAATCTTAATATCTTTTATATTAATCACGTGTTCTATTGAGTGCTGGTATTCAGCCAAAGTGGACTGAACAATTTGTTTTTTACTTATACATCATTATGTTCCTTAAATAAGACACAGACCGTTTAGTTTCACATATAAACATTTTACCACAGGAGCAAAAAATTTAATAAACTCTTTCTGATTGCAAAGGAACTACATCTCTTGGTGACCTCAAGCTTGCCCAGTCCTTTTGCGTGTATTAAAAAATGTAGGAATGTTCAATCTACGCACAATTCCTGCAATTTTAACCGGATAAAAGGCAAAACTGCACTACTTGACGGTTGGGTATCTAATACTGATTGAGGTCTGGGGTTATTATAATCCCTAATCGAACGCTCACTATCTTCAGTGCAATATCCGTTTGATTTTATAGCTTCAGTCAGTTTTTTGTTTCGATCGGAATTGAATTTACATTAATATTGACAAAGGTCTAAAGAGTAAGGTGGTGGTGAGAACTAAAATTTAAATATTTTTTCGTATAGTCGGCTTTCTGTAAATATCACCTAAGGTGTCGTTCTCTTTCTTTTGTACTAATTTATCAAAGAAGAGAATGGCACCATCCGACTCAATTTCCATATTCAATTTTATATTACAACGATTGGTGTATGTGATAAAAAATATATATTTAGGTCGTAAACAGCAAAGCTTAAAGCAGTTTCCTCGAAAGTATCCATAAAGATGTTCACTACCACATGAGATAGCGGATATCTCATTGCGGCGCTTAAGGTCTGCTCATGAATGTATCTTGAAAAATAAAATATGTGAACGTCCATCCTCTTCTCAACTCAATTAAGATCGGATTAAGGTTTTTATGTTGAAATGTGCCAGAAATTATAGAAAACGTATTGCACATACAGGTATTCTACGGAATGTTTGCAGTTTTTGATATAAGAATTAGATCGTCCTGTAAAGGGGATTAGGATATTGGCTAAATATTTACCCATTTCGTAGGATGGCGAATTGATTGCACTGACGATGGGACATAACGGTACATTGACTATGGGTATTTTTGGAAGTCCGTAAAAGTGAGGAATCTTCGAATTAATGGCAGACAAAACGAAAATAATTGACATGGTATAAACCCGAGAACCATGATTTCTTGACTGACACCTCTACGCAGTTGTTATATAGTGTGTGTTGAGTAAGAAGCCTTGTTACTGTTCGCAGTAGGCTCCGGTCTACAAAAGGAGTCATTACTTTATTATCCCAAGGACTAAGGACTAAAGTTACCTTGGGAAGGTACCGGACTAGGCATATCGAGCACCGTTTTTATTATATTAAAAAGTGCTCGCTCTAACCCACGCTTTTTGTGTGGAAGGCCAGCTCTCATACCAGTGAGCTACCAAGGCTTTAAAACAAAATATATTTTCGTTTTTTTTGGGGATTGCTTTATATATCTAGGAGTACCCTGTATAGTGGATAAAAATTTATTTGTATACACAAAAAACTTGTTGTCGTGTTTCCCCGTTTGTTAAAAAAGCTAAATGCTGTTGAAATATTTTTCGTTTTCAGTGACGTTTCATCCTCCTAAGGCTACCCTGTAGAGTGAAAAAATATGTCTTTATATAAAACAAAAATAAAAGAAGTTTCACATGTTTTACCGTTTTTTGATTATTTTTCTTTTCGTGAACTTCTTCATCCTTTTTGGGCTACCCTGTGTACTGGACAAAAATTATTTTGTATAGAAAAAAAAAACAAAATAAATTTTATATGTTTTTTTTTGCCATTTTACGGAAAACGTTTTTCTTTAAATATATAAAAATCAAGTATTCTACGCCAGTGACTTGCACAATTTTTCAATGTCAAAATATTTACCACAACTATTTCTGTTTTCACTGTTTTCAATTTGGCTATTATCGGTTTGTGCATTCTCAAAATATGATTTCTTTTACATTTTTATATTCCTTAAAAATATCGAACATCCTCGCTCATGACACACAACATCTAATCTTCACAAGACACTGACCTGTACTATGAATTTGAAGCGAATCGGTTTATCATTCTCAAGTTATCGTTCGATAAAATTTTATTTACATAGACACATATATACACATTCGAACAGGCATCATCATTGTTTTTCTAAAAATTTGCTTTTCGTAATCCACGGACTCTAAAACATCGGAAAAATCTAACTAACATTTTTCCAAAATTTTTGCGATACAGGTCTTCCCCTATATAGCCTATACGAGGCTGTTATACGGGGAGGTAAAAATAAATTTTGGCAAACATAGTAGTCCCATATATGTATGTAAGTACATCAATGGTTTCTCAAGTTGAGATTTCTATGCAAAAAAATATAATAAAGTTGACCTACTTTGCCGTTTTTTTTAAATATAATTAGTAACCTATTATAGTATTAATAGTGTTTTAAACCCTTTAAAAAGCATATGGCTTTTTAGAATTTTTTTTTTGAAGGAGCTGTTATTAAGCAATTAAAGGGCTCTTGTATCCCTTAGAGCTACCCTATATCATAGAAAAAAGTTTTATATAAAAAGAGATAAAAGAAATTTTAACATGCTTCTTTTGTTGTTTTTTCTTAACCCACCGCTTTAAATTTTCGTTTTTGGGGATTTGTTTCAATCGGTAAAGCTCCCATGAATAATGGAAAAATATATATTCATATCCTTACAAAAAAATAGAAGACATTAATTTGTATGTTTCACTATTTTTTATATTTTATATTTTTGCGTATTCAGGGTGCTGTTTCATCCTTCAAGGGCTACGCTGTAAAATATCTTTATATACAAAATTTAAAAAAATTCACCTATTTTATTGTTTTCTAAGCACTATACACTAGGACGAACTAGTGTATAGTTAATTTTTTGCATAAAAAATATAAAAGAAATGTGACATATTTCACTGTTTTCTAAGTGAGGTAATTGCTTCTGAAATATTGCTTTTTTAAGTGGCTCTTTCATCCTTTTAGGGCCACCCTGTATAGCTGAAAAAAGTGTTTATGTACCAAAAATAAAAGAAGAATAACATGTTTGACCATTTATATATTTTTTTTCGTTTTCAGCAGGTAACCTTCTTCTTTTTGGGCTACACTGTATGCTAGACAAAAATTATTTTGTATACAAAAAAAATTCACATGTTTTGCCATTTTTCGGAATATTGTGTAACTATTTTTAAATATATATAGTTTAAAAAAATATCAAGTATCAATTACTTTCCCAATTTTTCAATGTCACAACATTTATTCAACTATTTCAGTTTTTCATTTGACTATTATCAGTTTGTGCATTCTCAACATATGAATTTATTACACTTTCATAGTCCTTAAAATTATCGAAGATCTGCGCCCATGAAACCCATCTAATCCCCGCGAGATACTGACCTAGACTATTTTTTATACAAATTTAAAACGAGTCGGTTTGACCATTGGACAACATTTTTGTTTACTCACACATCCGTATAGACATCATAATATTTTTCCCCAAAAATATGTTTTTCATATTCTAGGGATTCTATAACATCGGTTAAACCAAACTTGACGAACATGCTGCTATATAAAACAGGTCTCTTGACACGTTTGTCTTAAAACCTGAATATACTTATAAAATAAGGTAAACAGACAAATATAAGTAATGTAAGTATATATGGAAGAGCAACATTGACATTAAAAATGTTTAGTATAAATGAATATGACGCAGATCTCATTTACTAGAATTTTTAAAATAAATATTATAATTATGATTTACAGTACATATATTCTATTATTAATATACTCTATAGGCTATACAGGGTGTGTCACGACGATGGGCTATTAGCCGTTTGCGGAAAACTAAACAAAACGTAAATGGTGAAATATAAAACAGAAGCTTACGTTCGGTTTTCTAAATTATGAATTATGCAAACCGAAATATTTAATTTGATACGGGTATACAAAATAGAAACTATTAATCTGGATTTAAAATATTCTTATTTGTCGTATTTTAGTAGATGTTCGATTACATTACTATTCACCTTTAAACATTTGAGAATTCTTTTTACAATATTGTTATGAGTGACTTCTCTTATAGTTCCTGGTTGTAGTGAACGAAGGCCTTGGGTGGCACGAACTTGGTGTTTGGTAGTAATTGGATCTGCATAAACAATGTCCTTGATTTGTCCCTAAAGAAAATATGCCAATGAGGTCAAATCCAGCGAATGGTCTTGGGGTTTTAGTTTTTGGAATTGGGTGTAATGAAATAGTTTCCATCTATGCTTGTGTAAAATCCTATGAACACTTTTAAAGGACATTCGTAAATTTACTTCTGGTTTTCGTAAGGGGACAGTCGGGTAAGCAGTAAAAAATGCCAAAAATAACATTTTTGCTTGACTATTTTCTATTTAAACGATCCATAGGCAACAAGGTTATTTAATATTCGCCGAACCATTTTTTGTTGAGTATCGTCTTCTCTGGACATCTTTCGGCACATATATAATATGTCGGTCAATAATACGGTTATATAAGCCATACATTGTAACGAAAATTAATAAAAGATAACTCGTGTTTTCTGCCATTTTGGCAGCAACACTAAATTGTCCGAAAACAAGTTTTTGCGTGTCATGGCAATTGTGATTTAACTATTAGTTGCCCGATTGTCTATGCAAACGCATACATTAAATTTTCAGAGGAATTGAATAAAAAATAATATAAAATATTACTAAAAAAAACGAGGTATTTATATTGTCCCATAATTGAATCAGTTTTTTACACTTCCTATAGAATAATTTAGAAAAGTAGCTTAAAATAATAAAAGGAAACTGTTTTCTCCGTAGAGAGGCACGTAGGGGTCTGTACCCGTGTATGTAAACAACATTTTGGTCAACGATAAATTGTGAACGGTCAAAATGGTTCGTTTCAAATTTACATATAGAAAAACAATAACATTTTGACTTACCCGACAAAAGAAACATTAGTAGTGGAATAATCCAAATGTTTGCACACTTCGCATTTATACACTATAATGCCCAATAACTTGCATACAAATGATCAAAAATCATCCAAAAACTCACCACAATCGGCCAAAAACAATGCTTTTTTAAGGCAACATCGCATTGTTCGTCTTACTATTTTACTACAATTTGGAAAATTCATGTATACTGGTACTCTAAAGTCTGAGGCGGTGTTGCCGGTTTTTGAGCAATGGAATAAAATTATAAAATAATATAGAAATAAAAAACAAATTATTTAAATAATTATTTGTTGATAATAATTATATAAAGTCAATAAAATATTACAGAGGTTATTACTACAGAACTAGAACCACTTTAAAAATTATTTTTTTAAATTATACTAGCTAGTATAAATTTTATTCTATGCATAGACATATATGTCTATGTAAGATAGTTGACAACACCCTTTCGGATCAACTAAATCGACCGCACGACTATAGACTACACAAGTAATAATTTTGACAATTTAAAATAATCCCGTCTCCTTGTTATTATGTCTATGAGGCAACCGTATATTTTCCACCCGGGTTCAAGCGTTTGCGGTTAAATCCTAAACTAAAATTTTACTTGGACCTATAGATCTGGGCTTAACGTGTGCTGATGTTTTATTAAGCGTAAAAAGTAAAGATTTTTCTGGAGAGCTTAGGACTAAAATAACTGGAGTATCTGCGACTTCCACGTGACGATATAGCAGAGTCAAATAGCAAAAGAAGCACACAAACAGTTCTAATTTATAATAAAAAAGTCGATAAATTTCCTTTACCTGGAAATGTCTTCGTTATGAATCTTTCGTAGTGTGACCCAATTTAGTTCAGCACATAGTTGCCATTTTGCTCCACCATATTGGATTCGTACCAATAAGTTTCTATCTATGCCACATTTAATTTGGCATTGGGCATAATTTAAAATAAATTGAATTAGTTTTTATACTGGTTTTTCTTAAGACCGCCATTTTGTTCCGTCATGTTGAATCCGTGCTAGTTTATCACTATATTACATTGAATTCTTGTGCACACTTTGAAGTCATTGAATAAGAAGATTTTTTTACATCCATTTTTTAAACATTTTATTTGGTCGCTATTTTGTTCCGCCATCTTGAATTCGTACTAGTTAATCTCTCTAGTAAGTAGTTTTTAAAGCTGATTTTTTATATATTTTAATAAGTCCCTATCTTGGATTCATACCTAAATGTTACCAGTTCATTCCTATATAACACTTAAGTTTTGTATACAATTTGAGGTAAATTTGAAAATTATAATAGTAATGATTCCCATTTCATCAGACCGTCATTTTGTTCTGCCATATTGGAATTTTCCCAAAATGTTATAAGGTCATCTCTATATGAATCTTAATTTTTGACAAAAATTTGAAGTCAGTTTAATTAGTATGTTTTTAGCAATTGGAATTGAAAAAACATGTTTTTTTTGGAATCTAGGAATCTTAAACGTAAAGACCTATAAAAACCTGGGAGGGTGATTTTTTCATGATTACAATACTTTCCTTTTACGAGGGAAGTAAAAATTGTAATAGTACAGTAAACGAACGTACAATAGGGGAAAAGAATCGTGTAGTTTTGAAAATTTGCAACTTTGTTAGGGGAGGGGTTATGAACAACATATGCCGTGTTCTTTGATTTTCGAGAAATTTCGATTAAAAGACGTTTTGCCTTAAAACTGGTTTTATACCAATTAACAGTTTTTTTTTAATTTGCCAAATTTAAAGTCAATCTGAAAAGTAGTTTTGTTATGTCGCGAATAGACCGACCGAAAGACAGATCGACGGAACGCAATTAAAAAAACATGTTTCTCAGCATTTAGAAAACCTGAAACGTGCAGTTCGGAAAAATCTCGAAAGGTGAATTTTGATCATTAGAACATTTCCCCTACAAAGCAATTAAAAAAAATATGTTAAACTGCCAACGTTTCGGAAAATATATTTTGCTTTCTCAAGGCTAGTTATAGTGGGTCTCATCAATCACACTTAAATCACTACACATATAGAACTTTACATAGATAGACGGGACAATTTTGACGACAACATAAACACACAGAATTAAAATTCGATGTTAAGACTTATATATAGGTAGATGATTGCTAACTGGTTAGTTAGTTATGTTTAGAGCAAAACCAATGTACGTAGTTTTAAAGAACACAAGTGTACAGGGTGTTAGGGGTTTGACTACAAATTATTTTAACATAGGATAATATGAATGATTTAAACAAAATATTCTTAACAATCATTGGTAAATTCGAAAGGGTTTTCGAGATATTTAATTTTGGACAAGGTTGCAACTAATTCCAAAACAACATGGCAACATTTGCTATTTGCTTAAACATAGATGTGATGATAATTTCATCACCTGTGTTTTATTAACAAAGAAGTATAAAAAAACCTGTCGGTTTGAAAACGATTCAATTATTATTTTTGGAATGTATGAACTAATTTTTTACGCACATTCGAAATGGCGGCGAATGAAGACGAAAATGCCGGTGATCCGGAACAAAATAGCGAAATTATTCATGTAAACGAGTTCAATAGTTGCAAAAGGTCAAAAGTGTGCTAAGTGTGAAAAACAATATCACCCGGCTTGTGCAGTTCGACTGAAAGGTGTAAAAGTCGTCGGTTATAGTATGATACTTTGTACAACCTGTGTTCAAGACAAAAAAAGTGAAAAAGTTTTTGAAAAACGAATTGGTACTGTTAAGGAAGTTGAATGATTTTTCCGGAGCTGAGAGAAGAGTTTAGCTCTCTCTATTTGTTAAAAGTGAGACAACAGCAGATAATATCTCAAAGTATAAGAAGTATAAGAATTACCCACATAAGAAACAAAAAACAAATGCTTTGTGTTCTGTGCCCCATTCAAATACAAGCATCTATTATATGATCCATCCTTTTGGCAGTTAAGAGGTATGATTTCCAACGTCAGAAAAGCCATGGAAAAGACTCTTTTTTAGCATAATACACTCACAGTTCTCAACAGTTCCTAATAATGTTAATTTAACTACTTGTTCCGCTAATCAAAAATCACTGTGTCTTATACATATCAATATACAAAGTTTTGCTAGAAAGGTTAATGAGATGGAGACTTTTTTACTATCACATTTTAGATTGCAAAGACCGGACATAATATGCATAAGTGAACATTGGTTATTAGATAGTAATTTAACACCATTTGCTCTTGATGGTTATTTTGTTGGTTCATTTTTCTCAAGATCCCAGATTATTCATGGCGCTTCTGATTTTAGTAAAAGAATCATATACATTTACTTCTCAAAAAGTCCTTTCAATTGAGAAACACTGTGAAGTATCCACAAAAATAAATTCTTATAATATCATAATACTTAGTGTATATCGCTCTCCATCAGGTGACCTTGACATTTTTTTAGAATCAATAGATACTATCTGATCGTCCTTTGTGGCAAATCAAAATATAATCCTAGCAGGAGACTTTAATGTTAGGTTTAACACTAATGACCCACAGGCTATTGCCCTAATTGATCTCTTAACCTCTTATGGCTTACAACAAACAATTACTAAGACCACTCGAAATACTAACTGTATCGACAACATATTTATAAACTTCAGCACGGAACAATACAGATCATATAATTTAGAGACTCTCTTGTCTGACCACCAATGCCAAGTCTTCCACCTCAGAGCTCCTACACGTTAGCCTGAGATTGTTGTTTTGGCCAGCCTTGTGTGGAGCTTATAGCTTCTTACCTATCTTGCAGACGTCAGTCAGTTTTTCTAAATGGTCAAAGATTTGATGTGCTTGAAGTGGACACTGGAGTACCCCAGGGTTCCATTCTGGGACCAGTCCTCTTCCTCATTTTTTTAAGTGACCTGGAGCTTTACCTTGGCAACACCGAAAGCATTAACTATGCTGATGACATAGTTCTATTTGTGTCAAATAAGAATATGAATCAGCTGTTTCTACCCGTGAACTGACGGATTGGGAGAATCCCGATTGTGTAAGATATCTGGGTGTCGCCTTGGATCCTCATCTGAGATGGGAGAAACATGGATAAGCACTGAGTGGACTACTGTGTCGTGGCATCTTTGCTCTTCGGCAATTAAGAGGCTATCTCAGACGGTTCTCAGAGTGGCTTACTTTGTGCTTTTCACTCGAAGCCGAAGCTTATTTATTCTGTTGTGGGAAGGGGTCACGCTTCTATCCAGTATCGTCTCTTCGGCCTACAACGTAGGGCACTGCGGATTGTGGGTGGCCTTTATTATCGAGACGAATCTAGAGGCATTTTTATTGCATTGGATATAATGATGATAATGATTTCCTAGCATGTATGCTCTTGAGTCCATATTATATGTCAAAAACTATTTACATCTTTACAGTCAACTCTTACATTTGCATGACCATGACACTAGAAGTAAAAATGACATCATACCTGAGTATACCCGACTCAGAAGAGGGCAAACGGGTGTTAGCTTCTACGGAGTCAAAATGTATAACTTATTGCCTTGTAACATAAAAGATCTACCATCAGCAAAGTTGAAAAAATTTTTAAAGACCATTTTTATTAAAAACGCCTTCTTCTCCCTAACCGAAATAATTAACTCCTTGTCACTACTGCATTTAACAGTTTGACGAAGTATTGGTTTTTGTAACTTTTTATGAATGAAATTCTATTCTATTCTATGTAATAAATTGTGGTTTGTTAGCATAATATCGGCATGTATAAAAAGTAGTGAAACTTGTTATTGAAGTAAAATTTTAAAAAAATTTAGATTATTTATTGTATAGTGTTTAATTGTGCAACCCTAATTTAGTTTATTAGTTTCCAAAAATTAATAAATAATATGAACTTACCAAGCATATTAATTTATAGCACTAGGTAGTTAATTCACACACTAAAAAAGTATTTTAAAAACTTAAGTAAATGCTAAAAATGACTACCGCCACTATTTAAACAAGCACGAATACGGCGAAGCCAATTTTCTTGAACAGGTTCAATAACGTTAGGCCCTTGTCGGATTTGTTCCGCTGCAGCAAAAATACGTTTCGTAAGGTCATCTTCATTTTCAATTTCCACCCTATTATACAGTAATGTGGCCCCAAAAATAATAATCAAGGTTTTCGGGGGTTATTTGCCTTTCAGGCCCTCGATTAGTTTGACGGACGTTTATATTTCCCGTATCGCGAACTCTTCGTAAAACCGCCACAAATGTTCTGTCATTAGGATACCTCCTGTTAGGATATCTTTCCCAGTATGTTTGGGGCGCCAAATGAGCATTCTGTCTACACTCTCCATAAATAAGTAACAACAACAAAGAGTTTTTAACTCCTGACTACGTTTTAAAACGGAATTGCCTCATACGGTAAAAAATGTAGGTGAAATAACCAAAAAACAAGACAACTGCAACTTATATGTTTGCGAATTGTTATGTTCGTTAAAGCCTGCCCTACGGTGGGCAGTGTGGCCGTTTTCAAATAAGAATTCTATGGTAAAATAAAACAATTTATTCGTTTTTTTATTTTTTTAATTTAGGTCGTTCAGATATTTTACTAAGAAAAAATGTATAGGTATTTTGGTAGAAAATCATATAATTAATTGTTTTACACAATAAATTAATAAATGTGTTAACGATGTGCTGAAAAATTAATAAAATAAAATACAACTTTAAGGCATTTTTTCTGAAAAATGATAAGGAATTGACTCTATGTCATTTAAGCATTTTTAATCAAAATAGTCCATACTATCACGTGTTAAAATATTTGTAGTCAAACCTCTAACACCCTGTATTGAATATATACATCCTCTTTAAACATATATGACATAAAAAGTATATATTTCTTACAATAAATTATTTTAAAATACCCTCTGAGAGGTTTCCATTGTTTTGCAGCAATAAAGTAAACAAAGATAAACGAGCCTAGATTTTCGTTTTTATGCGTAATGTAAAAAAATAGATTAGGTATATTATTATATATGCCCGCTGTGATAACAAATATTAATTTTAATTGGAAGTTAAACGATTGTTATATAAATGAGTTAAGAAATAAATATAGTTCTAATATTACGCTCATGGCCATTGACATAGTATGTAAACGTCAAGAAGAAAAGACGTCGTCTGGTGTTATAACTTTATAGCGTTGACTTTTCTGGTGCCCGACAAGAAGGAGAGATATTTTATTCTGTCACACTTACTTTTTATTCTAAGCTTCACCAATAAGAATTTTTTTAGCAAACTGAGATAATAATGCCGAAAAGCTAAAACTTATTTTAACAACGATTTGTTAGGTAATAAATACAATAATAATTTAAATAAATTCTAAAGTATTAGAGTATAGCTATAAGAAAATGATATACAGTCACAACAGTAAAGTTAATTTAGAAACAGTGCAACAATTTCTGAAAATGAATTACTGTTATTTATTTCACTAAAACATTCTTATTATTAATTTGTCACGAAAAAAGGTTGTAAAAGAAAACAAATAATAAAATCAATGTACATAAATCAACGAAAACTGTTATTCTCAAACTTTACATTAGTACCGCGAAAACGTTTATTCAACCTATTGAAGTTTTATTGTATTTACAATTTACTAAAAAATATGTAATTTTATAATTCTATTAAATCAAAACTATTTACAGATATAATTATTAATAAAAGCAATACAACAATGTACTAATGAGGGAATATGAGTTACTATAAGTACGTAAGTAAGCCAAACTACTTTGTATCGCATTAAAAAAATGCCAGTTCAATCAGACGAAACGTATTCAAGGAACATAACAGAACCAACATTTCTGATTTTATGAAGAATAAAATGAGGGATATAATTTATATGACGTATGTTTAGGAGAAATATGTTAAAATGGCTAGTTTACATAAGAAGTTAAATGAATATCTCAGCGTTTTTTAAATATTTTAGTCAGATATGATATATAGGAGCAGTTCAAAAAGGTCATTTTGACTATAATAACAACGTAATTAATCAAAAAAATTGAAGTTTAACACTGTAAAAATATTATTAAAATATAAGGAGGAAATGTTTATTTGAAATTAAAAACAATTATCATCTCAATTTGAGAGAAATAAACAATAATTTCTATAAAGCCATTTACGTCGTCAGAGGAATAAATATCAGAATCCGTTTCAAAATCATCAGAATTATTTAAAGAAATAATAAGTAGCTATGTGCCAGATGCATCCCAAGCTTTTGTTATATCCCAGGAGTCTGTAATGATTTTATTCACGTGGGCAACATATTTCTTCCAATGGTCACTGGATATTTCATTCAGTATCTTATCCCACGTATCCAATACCTCGTTAATTGTTCCTTTTAAGGGTAATATTTACTGATCGTATTTCCTCTAACTCTCCGACCAAACTATTTCAATGGCATTATACTGGCAATGGTATGGTGGTAGTCTTAAAATTTGGGACAACTTTTGGTAACCTGAAATGGGTAATTTAAAAAAAAACATTTTCATTGTTTTTTAAAAGCCCTCCTTAACAAGAGGAAATAAAAATTTTCCTATGGAAATACGTCATCTCCATTTTCCACACTTTAAAATACATGAATTCAGTTACAAGAACACTTGTTTTGCATCTCATTCCAAATACATTTCGAAACTCTAAAATGCCAATACCCGAAATATGTTACATACAAAATCTGCTCCCATTGCCTCCTAGAAGCTCTCCTTAACAAGAGGAAATACAAATTTCCATTTTCCACATTTTAGAATACCTGAGATTAGTTACATAACAACTTTGCTTTGCATCTCATTTCAAACACTTTCCTAAACACTAAAATGCTAAAATATTCCTGCGAAAATTTGCCGTTCTATTTTCCGTGGAAACTTTGTACACTTTAGAAGAATACCCGAAATAAGTTACATAAAAAATCTGCTTTCACTGTCTTCTAGAAGCTCTCCTTAAAAACAGGAAATAAAAATTTTCCTGCGGAAATGCATTTTTTCTATTTTCCACACTTTAGAATACCTGAAACCAGATACAGAAAACTTTGTTTTGCTTTGCATTCTAAATATTTTTCTGAACATAAAAATATAAAAATAATCTTGCGGAAAAACACCATTTCCATTTTCAGAGGAAATTTAATTTCCATTTTCCAAACTTTAGAATAGCTAAGACCTGTTACATGGAAATTTGTCTTGCTTTGCATTCTACTCATTTTTCTGAATATAAAAAGGCAAAAATGTTCCTGCGGAAATACATCATTTCCATTTTTTTTCGAGGATATTTTGTAACCTTTAACTGAAATGTAATATATTCACCAAATATTTTGCAGTATCTATAAAGCCTCCTAAATACAATACACAATACAATAGTCTTTATTCATAAAAAAGTGTAACAATTTGCAATCTATCAAGGTGAGGGCGAAGTTCATACATCAGTATGCTCTTCCACGCAACCATCAATTTGATATACGTTTTATAATATTTATCTTACAATAAAAATTATTTATTACTATCTAAAATGAAATATACGACACACCTAAGGTCGCTCCGGCAATACATGGGCCGTAAATTTAGCTTTGAAAGAAGTGAGACTAGTGAGACTTAATATAATTGGATATATCGTTAAATATGTTCGAACTATTGTAGGAAAAAGAACGTTGAAATATAGCTGTTTTATGCCTCGGAACACTATAAAGAAACGAATATCTAGTAAAACGATCATGTTTATCTTGCTGTTTTGGTAGTTTGTGTGCCAAGTATACAGGAGCATTTTTCGCATTAATTTGATAAACCAAAGGTGCCATGTGACTTTTAAATCTCTCATCTAAATTTAGCCAATGAGATTCACGAAAAGAGTCAGATATATGGTAAAATTTGCGGAGACCATAACAATATCTAATGCTAGAGTTTTGGAGTCTTTGTGAGTTAGCTTTTCTTGTTCCCTAAGGGCGGGCCAAAAAACAACGTCACAATAAGCTATAGTATATAACACAAAAACAACAACGTCACAACAGCTTCAGTTTTATCTCTTTATTTATGTGGTCTTTGTTTCTGTATAGTGTTCTTAATTTTAAAAACGATATTTTTATTAGTTGACCAACATGCCCCGTGAACCTCAAATCATTATCTAGATGCAACTCCAAATTACGGCAACTACTAGTAAAATTGAGGCGTAGTCCGTTGAAGTGATGTGAAGTTGATTTTGAAGAAAATCTTTATTTTTGCCAAACAAGAGTACTTTAGTTTTTGTCTCATTTAGAGACAGTAAATGAGTCCTTGATACATTAAAAATAATTTGCAAATCTTTGTTTAAATTGGATTCTGCTATACGGCATTCATCAGCATGGCAAGAATAGTACATTCGGGAATCGTCGACATACGAATGCAGATGGGAATGCTTAGGAAAAGAATAAAAGTCGGCTGTGTAAATTAGAAATCACAATGGTCTCAGAGCACTATCTTGGGTAACCCCCTTATTCACAGGCAGAAAATTAGAAAAACTACCTTTACATAGTACCCTTTGCTTTCGCGAGACAAGATAGTTCTCAAAGAATAGTACCACTTGATCAGACATGCCGAAATATCGTAATTTACTGCAAACCAGCTCATGATCCAGGGTGTCAAATGCTTTGCTAAAATCTAGTACTATTAAACAAGTGTTCTGGCCTTGATCAATTGCAGTAAAAATGTCATCAGTCACTTTAAGTAGGGCGTAGTGCTGTGGCCCGGCCTAGATTGGGTCACAGGTAAATTATTATTTTGAAGCAGGTAGTTACGAAGTTGCAATGCAACTATTTTTTCTAATACTTTTGACATCGATGGAAGAATGCTGACAGGGCTAAAGTGGGCAATTGCTGACGGATTGTTTTTCTTAGGTATTGGTATTATATTTGCCGATTTCCAGGTTTTGGGAAATACGCAATTTGAAAGGCAGAAATTGAGAATATAAGTTAGATGTCCAGAAAAAATGGTAGAATGCAGGTTCTCATGTTTAAACTTACATGATCAGTTCCCGTTTCATCACATTTAAGGGTCCTAAAAATTTCCATTACATTGTCAGGGGATATAACATAAAAATAAAATTTCTTGCTGTCATCAACTAAACTTGTTTTATTCAGTTTTATAATATGTGTATCCTCAGCTGCACTCACAGCTGATGATACATTGGGTATGCTATTTATAAACTGATTATTAAATTCATCCGATGAACACAGAAAGTTAGTTTCTGAAATGGAATCGGTAATATTTAAATATTTTAGTGTTTTCCAAAAATCATTTGGATTATTCTTAAATTTAAATTGAAGGTAAGCCTTCAGCCTTGATTGAATAATTCGCAAAATTTCTCAGTTCTTTAGAATACAACCAAGCTTCCTTACTTCTATTTTGTTTATAACGTAATAGTGCTCTATCCCTCTTGCGCATAATTAATTTTAAATTAGGTGTTAACTATGGAGCTGGTCGTTTAGTAATGCGGATGATCTTACAATCTTAATATGGTCTATACCATATGGTCAATATCACTAAAGGAATAAAGATGATTCCAATTTACTTTAAATAATTCATTCGTAAACTCCTCTAAGTCAAAATTTGAAAAATCTCTATATGTTCGAAATAAAGGGATCATTTTATCTTTTTTATTTTGATCTGACATGATATCAAGTGATCATCAGAAATGTCTTGCATATTTATAACGTTTACCTCATTTACCAGTTCAAAGGAAGACATAGTCATTAAGTCAATTAAAGTTTTTGAGTTATTCGTTATCCTAGTAGGTTTATTGATAATCTGATATAAATTATATTTGCTTAAAAATGGATTTAACATACCAGAACCATCGCTAATTTGAGAAATATCGATATTAATTACACCTCCAAAAATTATTATGTAAAAATTGTGGGATAAATGTAGTTAGGGAACTTTCTAGAATGCCTAAACAAGCAGACAAGTTTCCGCTTGGTGGTCTATAACAAGTTCCCAGGCATACTTTCTTGTTACCTATTTTAGTTGATATCCAACAGTGCTCAAAAATGTTGCTATCACAGGGCGGGATAGCTAGTGTTTTAAATTTATTACAATCTTTGATATAGAATAAAACTCCACCACCTCGTCCGTCCCTGTCCCGTCGCAGAATTTTATAATTATTAATACTAACACCTAAATCAGGTATAGACGGGCCGAGCCATGTCTCTGACAAGCCTATTATATCATAGGATTCACTCAAAACAAAATCTGAAAACAAATCAAATCCCGTATTGCAGGAGCGAACATTAAAGTGTGCGAAGGAAAATAAGTCAAGTCATTAAGTAATCAGGTCGCCCCATTAAACCTAAACATACAGTGTTCAACAGCATCTCCTAAAATATAAACGAAATGAAATACTCATATGTACAATACTTAAAGCCTCAAATGCCGTAAATTAAAAAAATTCTCTACGGAAACTCTCAATTTGTATTTTATCTATTTAGTTATTTATTTTTAACCTTTTTATTCACTGAAATGTGAATGTACCACATTGTTTTTTACTTGGATAAAGCCTTCTGAATGTGAAACTTAAAAAATTAATGAAAATTTTATAACTTAAATGATAAATTATGGCTCTAAAGATGGTTTTATAAACGAACCGGGGCTAACCTAATACCTAACGGGATAGATTCACGTAACAGTATAATTTTCTTTAAAAAAATCGTTGTTTGAATATATACCTACTCAGAATTTTATTGGCACGCTAATGCGCGCATTCTTTACAGCAAACCTAACCTAAACTTACTGATCCTAACCTAGTTGGTATTTTTATTATAGTTTATCCTGAATGTAGAACTTTAAAAAATAATGTGATTTTAAAACTTAATTAATTGTTTATGGCTTTAATGATGGTTTTATCGACAAACCTGAGCTAACCTAACACCTAACAATACATGTTTTGTTAAAAAATCCTAGTTTTTTTTAAAAAGTAAAAAATTAGAAATTGCGCAAAAACATATTTTTTATCATATTTATCTTCAGAAAACTGTTTGGAATGGCAAACAAAGCAAAATCCCCATGTAACTGATTTCAGGTGTTCCAAAGTATAGAAATTTCCTCAGAACATTTTTGCTAAGAAAAATGTTGAAAATGCAAATCAAAGCAATTTTTGTATGTTATTGATTTCAAATATTCAAAATGTAAAGAATTTCCTCGTAATATGAAAATAAAAAATTTCCGCAGAAATATTTTGGCATTTTTATGTTCAGAAAAATGTTTTGGAATGGAAAGCAAAGCAAAGTTTTCATGTAACTGATTTCAGGTATACTGAAGTGTGGAAAATGAAAATTATGTATTTCCGCAGAAAAAATCTTATTTTCCGGTATTAGGAGAAGTTTCTAGAAGAGATAAAACTGGTTGGTTTCCTTATAACTGATTTCAGGTGAACGAAAGTAGATAATAAAATTTTGTGTCTAAACTGTAAAACATATTCGTCAAGATGATATTTTTTTTCGGGATTCCTTTAGAAAAAACTATCGCCGAAATTTCGTCCTTCATCGCCTTTTTTGCGTAATTGATGTTTCTGTTTTTCAGCCATTTAATTAGTTTATATTTTGGCCAAGACTTATTAGAAATTTCCTCAGAAAAGCCAGAGTGATAACTTGCATTATCTATAATAACTAAAGATTTTGGAGGAATATTTTGAATTTCCTTCCATTTAACCAAAGTGGTCCTTAAAATTATCTAATTTTGTCTTACTTAATGACTTCGACTTTATCGTCATTTTGATTATCTCGTCCCTGTGGCGAAAGACTCTGCCACGTTCTTACTAAGCAGGCCGATCGCCGATCGTTCAAAAGTCTGTTGGTATATCTTCAAAGACAAATCTGTGGGCATCCCTACCTAGGTATACTTTTAAACTACATATTAAAAACAGTTTTATATTAAAATCGCCAATATCCACCCAAGGTCGTCTATCTCATCGGATGGATAGGGAAAATAAGACCAAATAAATAATTTCTGGTCAATTGATAAAGGTCATATGACACGGGGTGCCCTGCTTAGGATTTGAGCAAAGACCTTGGCTCGGTGTTCAGCTGCAGGTCTATTCGTCAAGGAAAGGAGACTTTAAACTGAAAAAATAAAAACAATTTGAATTAATTTGGTATTAAAAGATCATGGTTTGCCAGTCTCAGTGTATTCAATATGTATTTATGCTTGTGAACAAAGAACAATGTAGATATTAGTGGGAAATATTTTTTTTTCGTTTAAATTGCAACAAAATCAACCAAGATAATAATTAAGTACTGATTTTCCAAATGATGAAAATCTTGATTTTAACAAAACATATTATTAAAAAACCTATTTATCGAATAAATTGATATCAATTTCTTAAAAAATCGAATATTCGATTACGAAAAAATTTGATTAAAAAAGCAATTTTTTCAGTTATGTAATCGTCAAAAATCGATTAATCAAAAAATAAATCAATTAACCGAGAACAATCGTAGTAGCAGATATGCTAAGGATAATATTGTGATATATCGTACTTTTAGATTTTTGGATAATGTCATTCCTTTAGTGGATCGATGGCAAGGACCGATCAGTATAGCGTTGTATGCACCTGGAGATGATTTTTATACGACAATAGACACAATTGCTTATCTGAGGACCTGCGAAACGGACCTTATAAAGAAATTGGTTACATTTCACATTATCTTTGAGCAGGAACACACACCGAAGCAACTCGTGAGTAATTTCACTTTTTTAGCCATATAAATATAAGGATTTTTTAGAAGTTGCCGTTCTAAAAACAACCGAAATTTAAATAACAGCGTCGTGTTTATCTAATTTTACTGGCTTAACGTACTTATATAAGTTAATGACAAATAAAACAACACAAGGAAAGTATTTATGAAGAAAATTATTGTTGGTATAAAACCATACAAGATAACAATAACAATAAAAACCATATAAAATTACCTTTAAATTCTAAGGTGTAGTCTTGAGTTCTGGGTCCACTGTAAAGATTTCTGAATAAAACTGAAATATATAGTTTTCCTGACATTTCGGAGGAAAATCTATCTCCGTTTTTAGCAACTAAAAAATAAAATACTAAGAGCAGAAAATTAAAATGACCGTACTCTGGGTATACATTTTTTCACCATATTTAAACAAAAATAATTTGTTATTTCGGTTAAATTTCTGATATAAAAATAAGATTTACTGTTCTTGATATTTTCTTTTCTAGTTGCTGAAGACGCCGGTAGACTTTACCCCGAAACGTCAGAAAAACTAGATATTTTTCTTACTCGTTTTTTGGGTGGTACCTTTACAGTGGATCCAGAACTCAAGAGTAGAGCTTAGAATTTAAAGATAATTTTATAAATTGTTTTTATTATTATTTTTGTGTGGCGTAATACCCATGATAATTTTTAAGCATACCAGACTGGTCATGATATTTCTTATATCTTCAGTGAGGGATGACTTTTTCTTAGACAACTCGATAATGTGTTTATTAAGTTTGGTTATAACGTCCAAGCAATTTTTATTCGTTGTGATACACCTCATCGGTAAAGTCCTGCGTTTTTACGTTCTCTTACAAAATGTGAATCTTTAGCTTTGATTTCCGTATAGACTTTAGCCCGATAGTCATTTATATTGTTGATTTTTTCATCATTGTCTAACTCGATCCAAGTCTAGTTCCAATTCATGAATCAAATTGCTTTTTTTGTCGATCTCTAAAAGATAAGGTCCTAAGTTGTCTCCTTTTATGTCAGCCTCTTCACACTCAAGAGAACAATATACTCTATGACTCTTAACAGTTTTGTAGATTTCCATTCTCGCCTTACAGCTAGGATGTAATGTTTTAACAAGTGATGCATACGAAGTTGGTAAATTTTTTTTTCCATTTTCCTCTTACATTTCGATACTTCTATTTGTGTAGAAGAATATTTGCGAACGTTGCAAGCTTAATCAAAATCAATGGTGTCGGTAAATAATACTAAGTATAAAACAAAGTTTAAAAAAATAATGAATTTCTTTAATCAATTAATACTGTTTTAAAGCTGCCCAAATTTAGGAGACACTGCTCCCCTACTCAGTCAGAATTCCCAGAAAAAAAAGCAGCAGATAATTGCTCTATTTTGTATAAGTATCTATTGCAATATAAAAAATACTAAAAAAGACTTCGTTTTGGATATAAAACATTTTCAAATTTGAAATCTCTAAAGATGCCCAAGGAATGTTATCCTAAAATTGTGTTTATGTTTTTTAACAAATATAAAAAGATAATATATCGAATGGGTCTATGTTTGGTTTTTTATTTTGCCTCATAAATTTACTTTATTTACTGATGTTAAAAAAACTTTTACAACCGATGATTGAATGACTTACCCCTCTACTTTTCATTATTATTTTTTAAATAATAAGATTGTTTTATACAGTAGACGAATTTCTAAAATTGAAAAAATAACCTAAGAAGATATTACGCAGTTTAAAAACTGTTAAGATACCAATAACTATTTCTTTTAGGAGGGGAAAACCATTTTCGATTCTTATGAGGATACTTACAACTGCTCCCGACCCCCACCATGGCAAGACGCGAACGATGAAGACATGTACAAATTCAAAAAAGCCTTGTTATACCCCATCAACGTTGCACGTAATGTTGCCAAATTAGCTGCTAAAACATATTTTGTTTTTCCCAGCGACATCGAGTTGTATCCAACGAGAAATTTCGTTCCACTTTTTTTGCAATTTGTGAAAGAAAATGTTGAGTTGTTTCGAGACGATACACGAAACGTATTTGTTTTGCCAATTTTTGAGATATGGGCAAATCAAACTGTGCCAGAGAATAAGACTCATTTGTTGACTATGCTGCAGAAGAAGAAAACGGCAATAGTCTTCCATGAGAGAGTGTGCATAGTGTGTCACAGGGTAAGCTAAACAGATTAAATTATTTTTTCTATGTTCTTTTATTATCATTTATAATTAAAAAAAACAATATTGTTATAAACAAAGTAGACTGTGTATACTTGGATATTCAATATATAAAATGTCAAATATTTGTCTATTCTATTGTTATATTGGCTAGGACAGACGAACCAGAAATTCCTTGAAATTTTTATAATGCTTTGCCGAGATTACATTCTTGATTATTCAAATATTATTTTATTGTTATGTAATTTTTTTTGATTACATTACTTTTAAATGTTGCTTGTGATTATTTTGACTAAGATTATTAAAACAAATTAGGATGAATTAAAAAAAGTTTATTAGAAAGTTGTGCTAATTAATAGGCTTGTATATAATTTTAATTCACCATTCATTAAAACTTAACAAGCCATTGACTGAAAGTCATTGCGCAAAGTGCTATAATATAGGTCCAACGTAAGCTGGGAATTGTAGCAGTATATAGTACAATGTTAATTAGGTAAGAAATTGGCAACGACATTTCTAATTTGATTTTTTTAAACTTTCACTTCTGAAGTTATTTTATCATATCTGTGCCATTAGAAAAACATTTCCTAGAAAAGCAACAAAATGGCTACAGATTATCTGAAATTAACAGATACATTTTTAAAAAACGTAAACTTTTAACTATCAAAAAAATAATATATCTTAAGGTTAAAGATTCTCCTCTAAAATATACAACAATTACCTATCTGGGACTAATCTATATAGGGCAAGCAGGGAGAAATTTCGATATAAGATTCAAAGGGCATATAGATTAAAAAAATAGAACTCTCATTTCGCCAACCATTTCTTAGAAACTTCTCATATATTCCCTGACATAAATAAGTTAGATGTATTACATTATGATCAAAAAAAAAGTCTCAAATTGGATAGTTTAGAAGCAAAAGAAAAGAACACCATAAAGACCCAAATGTTAGCGTTTTAAATTCACAACCAGATGAAGAATTCCGTTGGTTATTCAAGGTTTACGAGGAATCTCTTTATTGTGTGGGTATTTTTATTCACACTAGTTCTTAGTACATTAATCAAAAGTGTCACTAGTTCCTGGGTATTTGTTATAAAGTACGAATTCTCCCAATTATATTCTTTAAGATCAAATTTTAAGTTATTAAAATGTATTTTTGAATCAAATCTGTTTTAGTTTTTATTTCTTGTAAATGCATAAAAGAGTTTAATATAGTCACTGTTGTAGAATGAACAAGGCAGCATTGTTTAGCTGCATTGTAGCCAGATAAAATTATGTTCATCATTACAGTAAAATAAATACTAACCTGTTCAATGTCTTTACCTCGGTGTCCAAGATAAGTTTATTTCTGTAAACGTGTGGCAATCCGTTGACGGAGGGTCTATATATTGCTATATGTAAAATATGATTATGCTTATTAGGATTTTTAATTTTAATTTCTATACATTTATATTCTCCCTCCTCCACCAAATCTATATTATATAAAAAAGATTTCTTTATAGATACTATAATATAGTCATATTCATTGGCGTAGCTAGGGAATTTTCCTAGGGGGGGGGGCAGTTCGCCATTTGATCAGTCACTGTAGAGCTTGGATAATCCGATTAGCAATCAACGAACTATTTAGGGAAACTTACCGATTTTCGAGCCCGAAAAAAGCGCAAAAGACCATGCGAATATATTCTGTGAAGTTAAATTGCGCCTAAACATAGATTGAAGCGTGTATGCTTTTTTCTTTTTTCTCTAGATGTTTGAAGTTATTGTCTGTTAGTATTACAATAAATAGTTTGTTTTTATGTTTAAGTTCCTGCTTGTCAGTACTAGTAAAGATATCCTCAAAGATATATCTTAATTTTCGCATTACAAGAACTCTTTTTCACAGTTTATTGTAATCTATAATTAACTTACCCTGAACCCTCGTTATAATTTTTTTCCGTTTGTTCGGAATAGTGAAGTGTGACCCAATTTTGTTCAGTACAGTATATATGTGTTACATATACTGTCTTTTCATTTTTATTTGTTCCATCATATTGGATTCCTGCCAATATTTTATCATTTTCTTTTTACCTATGCTACACTTGACTTTTGGGCATAATTTAAAATAAATTCAATAAGAAGTTTTTACATGGATTTACATTTTACAATTTCAGATAAATTAGAGATTTTTTTCAATAATTTTTTAACATTTCACTAGGCCGCCATTTTGCTCGTCGTTGAATTCGTACCAGTTTATCACTATATCACATTTCATCTTTCTGCAAAATTTAAATTCAATTGAACAAGATTTTTTTATGTTGATTTTTTAAAAATTTTATTTGGTCGCCACTTTGTTTCGTCATCTTAAATTGGAACCCATATTATCAGTCTTTACCTATTTCGTTGGTCCGCAGATACTTCAAAGGTATTAAGTTTCTAACTGGTTTTCGTTAACGATCCTCTTGTTGTTATGTTACAGTGGTGTATTATTTGGGGTTAGGGTCCAGTAAAGAAACAAAAAACTTCTTTAAATTGTCGACGTTTCGCAGCTTTATTGTGGCATCCTCAGAACACATAGATTCTATATCCTGCACTCCAAAACTACAAAAACATAATATGTGGAAAATATCTGCGGATCAACGGAGTAGGTAAAGAGTGATAATATGAGGCTCATGCAGGATATAGGATCTATATATGTGTCCTAAGAATGCAACAATAAAGTTGCGAAACGTAGATTATTTAAAAATAGACCTTTGTTTTTCTACCGGACCCAAATACCAAATACACCACTGTAACATTACAACAAGAGGTTTGTTAACGAAACCCATTTAGAAACTTAATATATAGTAAATATGTGCGGACCAACAGAGTAGGTAAAAACTAATAATGTGGGTTTCATGCAAGATATAAAATCTATATATGTGTCTTGAGAATGCACAAATTAAGTTCCGAAACGTCGACAATTTAAAAAAAGGCTTGTTTTATTTTATTGGATCTTAACCCCAAATAATACACCACTCTAACAAATTCTTTTTAACATTGTTTAACCATATTGAATTTTTACCAAAATATTACCATGTCATCCTCAAATGACTCTTAATGATTAAAAAAAAATTTTTTATTATCTTTCATGATTACAAAAATTTTATTTGGCCGCCATTTTGTTCCGCCATCTCGAATTAGTAACACAGTTTTACTAGTTGAAGCCTATACCACAATTAGCTATGGCAAACAATTTGAAATCATTAAGTAGTTTTTTTTTGTTTTTTGTTTTGTTCCGCCATCTTTTATTCGTACCAAAATTTTACCAGTTAATTCCAACGTAATACTTGATGTTTGTGCAAAATTTGAAATAAATTCGACAAGTAGCTTTCATAATAGTTTTTTAACATTTCACTAGGGCACCATTTTGTTTTTACCATACTCGATCTTTAACAAAATATTACCAGATCATCCCCATATGATTCTAATTATTGTCAAAATTTAAAGTCAACCGGGTCAGTTTCTAAGCTATGCCGCGAACTGACAGACAGACAGACAGACCTACAGACGGGCCGACGGAACTGATGAACAATATTTTTTGGCATCTAGGGACGTTGAAACGTGATGATAGTAAAACCTGAGAGATTGATTTTTTTCACGATTAAAAATATTTTATTTGGCCGCCATTTTGTTCCGCCATCTTGAATTAGTACCACAACTTTACTAGTTGACCCCTATACCACAATTAGCTATGACACAATTTGAAATCAATCCATTAAGTAGTTTTTCAGGCTGAATTTTTGAATACTTTATTAAGCCGCCATTTTGTTCCGCCATCCTGGATTCGTACCAAAGTGTTACCAGTTGATTCCAACATAATATTGTTGTTTTTTGCAAAATTTCAGATAAATTGGAGTATTTTTGTAATAAATTTTTTTTTGACAATTCACTAGGCCGCCATTTTGTTTCGCCATATTGAATTTTTACCAAAATCTTACCAGGCCATCCCCATATGACTCGTAATTTTTGACCAAAATCTGAAGCCAATCGGGTAAGTAGTCTTTAAGCCATCCCGCGAACTGATAGAAAGACAGACAGACAGAAAGACCGACAGACGGACCGACGGAGTTGATAAAACAATATTTTTTGGCATCTAGCGACGCTAAAACGTAAATATGTGTAAAAGTGAGAGGGTGACTTTTTCACTATTACAAACATTTTATTTGGCCGTCATTTTGTTCGGCCATCTTGAATTATTACCACTATTTTACTAGTTGATCCCTATACCACAATTAATTATGGTACGCAATTTGATATCAACCCATTAAGCAGTTTTTTCAGGCTGAATTTTTAAATATTTTATTATGCCGCCACTTTGTTTCGCCATATTGGATTTTTACCAAAATGTTACCAGGCCATCCCAATATGACCCTTAATTTTTGACCAAAATTTGGGTAAGTAGTTTTTTAGCTACACTGTGAACAGACAGGCAGACAGACAGACCGACGGAATTGAGAAAACATGGTTATCGTCATCTAGGGTCCTGAAACGTAAAGATCTTTACGAGGGAAGTAAAAAACATAGCAGCAAATATGGGCATTTTCTTGTTAAGTAAATTTTAATTTTTTCTGTTTTTCGCTGAACCGATTCAAAACTGCCTGAGAAGTAATTGTATTTTTTCACAATTTCATTTTCTATGTGCAGTAGACATATGCGAGAAATGATTTTGGAGCATAGTTGTCCTTAACCAGGTTTTTATTCGCCGCATTGCCGAGAAACTCCTTTCGCAACTGGCCAAGCTCACTGGGAGTGTTATTGCTACCTGAAGAAGTTTATGTAAGTTTGGACAAAACTCCTTTAAAATTTGTTTTTTTAAAGTTTCCATGTTTATTTCACAATTTTTTAATTGCAACATGTTATTCAATATCATAGCTTCGGTATTCAGTGCTTCAGTGCTTCAGAATCAGTTCTTAATACCTTTATAATTATATAATAATAATTAGTTTATGGGCTAAACAATGGATATATACGGCGGTGAGCCTTTCTTTATCTCATCCAATTTATCCCAAATTTTGCAAAATTACCTAGTGTTATGTTGGAATCAACTGATAACATCTTGGTATGAATTCAAGATGTGGGTTTAATAAAATATTTAAAAATTCCACCTGAAAAAAAATTGTGTGCCATAACTAATTGTGACATAGGGATCAACTAGTAAAATAATAGTACTAATTCAAGATGGCCGAACAAAATGGCGATCAAATAAAATGTTTGTAATCGTGAAAAATCACCCTTACAGGTTTCACATATCTTTACGTTGTAGTGTCCCTAGAGGCCGAAAAATATGTTTTTATCAATTCCGTCTTAAGATACTAAGAAGAAGAAAGACTACTTATCCGACTGACTTTTGGTAAAAAATTAAGAGCCTGTGCGGATGACCTGCTAAGATTTTGGTAAAAATCCAATATGGCGAAACAAAATGGCGGCCTAGTGAAATGTTAAAAAAATTATTATTAAAAAACTGCTCATCCAATTTATCTCAAATTTGGCAAAAAACATATAGTAAGTATTATGTTGGAATCAACTGGTAATATTTTGATACGAATCCAAGATGGCGGAACAAAATGGCGGCTTAATAAAATATTTAATAATTCAGCCTGAAAAACTGATTGATGATTTAATTTCAGATTGTATGTCAGAACTAATTGTGGTATAGGGATCAACTAGTAAATTTGTGGAACTAATTCTTGATGGCCGAACAAAATTGGGGCCAAATGAAATGCTTGTAAGCGTGAAAAAATCATCCTCTCAGGTTTTACACATCTTTACGTTTTAGCGTCCCTAGATGCCAAAAAATATGTTCTATCATTTCCGACGGTCCCTCTGTCGGTCTGGCTGTCTGTCCGTTAGTGCGCGGCATTGATTAAAGCTACTCGATTGATCTACTGATAAAAATTAAGGGTCATATGGGGCGACCTGATAATGTTTTGGTAAAAATACAAAAAATATTATCGTCTTATCAAATTTATCTCAAATTTTGCACAAACATCAAATTGAAAAATTTTGGTGCGAATCCAGGATGGCGAAACAAAATGGCGGCTTAATAAAATATTTAAAAATGTATCCTGAAAAACTATTTAATGGATTGATTTCAAATTTTGTGCCATAACTAATTGTGGTATAGGGGTCAACTAGTAAAATTGAAATACTAATTTAAAATGGCCGAAAAAAATGGCGGCCAAATAAAATGTTTGTAATCGTGAAAAAATCACCCCCTCAGATTTTACATATCTTCATGTTTTAGCGCCCCTAGATGGCAAAAAATATGTTTTATCAATTCCTTCGGTCCGTCTGTCATTTCGCGACATAGCTTAAACACTGCTTACCCGATTGACTTTAAATTTTGATAAAAAATTAAGGTTCTTTCTCTTGCTTTTATCTTAGAGTGGTGTATTATATGAGGTTGGAATCTAGTAAAAAAAAGTCTTTTTTTCAATTTGTCGACGTTTCGCAACTGTATTGCTGCATTCTCAGAACACATATAGATTTTTACATCCTGCATGAAATCCATATTGTCAGTCTTTACCTGCTCTGATCGCAGATATTTCCCAGGTATTAAGATTCTAAATGGCTTTCGTTAACGATCTTCTTATTGTTATGTTATAGTGGTGTCTCATTTTGGGTTAGGCAATATCTGTGGTCCAACGGAGTAGGTAAAAACTAATAAAATGGGTTTCAATTTAAGATGGCGAAACAAAATGGCGGTCAAAGAAAATTTTTAAAAATCACCGTAAAACAATCTTGTTCAAATTGACTTTTAAGTTGTGCCCAAAAGTCAAATGTGGTATAGTAGAAAGAAAATGACAAAATATTGATAGGAATCCAATATGGTGGAACAAAATATCGGCCGATCAAAATGAAAAGACAATAAAAGTAACACATATATACTGTGTCTATGTACTAAACTAAATTGGGTCACACTTCACTATTCCTAACAAATGGAAAAAAATCATAGCGAGGGAAGTTCCGGGTAAAGGAAATTTACCGATTTTTTTAACACGTAGCCTTAATTTTTAATTATATGGGATTTTAGATAGGTTCCTAATGAAAGCGGCATGTTAATTGAAGTAAAAAAGCTAAATATGACTAAAAAGTGTTAAATATTACTTAACATAGGAATAGTGTTAAAAGTGACAATTAGTTTTCGCGTATACATTCGTCTAGAAATTAATTTTTGAGTGATACAAAAAATATTACAAAAAATATTATTAAAAAGCGTCTTATCAAATGTATCTCAATTTTTAACATGTAGCCTTAATTTTTAATTATATGGGATTTTAGATAGGTTATTAATGAGAGCGGCATGTTAATTGAAGTAAAAAAGCTAAATATGACTAAAAAGTGTTAAATATTACTTAACATAGGAATAGTGTTAAAAGTTAAAATTAGTTTTGGCATATACATTCGTTTAGAAATTAATTTCTGGGTGTAAGTGTAAAGTTTTGTTTTCTTTTTCTCGTTAAAAAGAAAGATATCAACTTGCAGTTTGCCCCATTTATCTCTTTTTGTGTCTTGTAATTCTGATCTATCATAGGTATATCATCGTTTAAAGTTTTCAAAAAAGCACGTGAAACCTGAGAAATTACCAGAATGTGCCATCTGGCGATCGGCACGAGACATAAAATAAAATAAATCAGACATCTTTTGAAACCATAATAAATGTCCTTTTCAACGAAACTCAAGTCGCCAAGGTCCCTTAATCATTAAATAAAGTATGTCTGTTTTTGCAAACAAATGTTTGCCTCTTTGATAAGCGCCACTTCTACTATAACAATATTTTTTCCAAGACCATGGGATAAACGGTTTCCGAGATATAGCCGGTCTCTTTTCTTAGTTGTACAACCTGTACAATGCTATATATTAAATAAATAGAACTAAGTAATAAGTAAATATTTATTTATATATACTCTTCATATGTATTTCTATTGCATATATTACATTAAAAAAGATGTCGAGATTTTATAACATTCTAGCATAATAAAAAATATCTATAAGTATTTTTTGCAATTCTTTATCTGCTAAATTATAAATATACATATAATAATCAATTGTATGTTTTTTAACTAATATATTAGCACTCCTTATAAAATTATAGTCTATAATCCGTTATATAATTTTCAACTATCGTTGCAGGGCATAGTGGTGTCTCGCGTTACCTTTTCTGCGCAGATTTAGTGCTGCAACTTTATTATCGAGAGCTGTAGTTACTTTCTTATGTTACAATTACAGCAAAAAACTCTTCTATATGATAGTCCATTTATAACATCTCCTTCTTGCTGGGTATAGTGATCAGTGCATTACAAATATAGTTGTACTTCGAGATCTTCTTGTAAACATTTTGGCAACTTGTGATAGATGTATACGATCTGGTTAGAAACACAACCAATCATTACTTTTTTTCGTAAACTGGATAACTCTTCCTTAAAACATGTCTATCAAACATTTTTCCTCAGAAAAACTTTTAAAGAAAATATTGTTTTTGAGTCCATGATACGAGGGTCTAACTCTGTATAACTAGTGTTGAACAGTTGCTACTTTTTTGCTTTCGTATCGGAGGTATATATAAGAACATTATCTATTAATATATTATTTGATTACCGATGAATGTATGTCTGGGTAAAGAGTCTTCATTTTCAAAAACAGCTTAATATTTAGATTCTAATAAGTCTATAAAAAAACCACTTTTACTGACTCCTAAATATTCTTACAACGCCATTATTAATATTTTATATATCAGTTGAACTTTTCTTTGCCTTGCTAATTTTATATGTGAGTATCGAGATAAAGCATCTGAATATTTGAAAAATACCGCGGTTTGTAGTTTGTAGCTATTAAGCTCTCAAAAGATAAACATATGTTAAATCCTTATAAACTTCAGATGTACTGATAAATGATCTTATATATTTATATATGTCGATTTGATCTCTCACATTTCTAATAACAGTTTATGTTCTTTCTAACTAAGTTGTCTTATATTTCTTAAAACTATATCCAATACTAGATAAACAGATAATTTACAGACACACACGGTCAATTCTATATACTGGCATTATCACCTACAATAATTTACCAAAGAAAAAAAAATCAAGAAAGTAAATAATCTGGAAAAATTCAAGAAAATGCTAAAGAAGTTTCTTCTAGTATAATGACTTAGAAAGTAATGTATTATATTTCTATTATTTGTTGTTTTTGATGTTAAAAAATGTTTTCTTTACATTTTAACAGTATTCTTTGCAGCTCTCTTTGTATTATGAATATTTTCTTATTATTTTTATATTTTTAGTTCAGTATTTTCCCTGTAATAAACTATTAAGTATATTACTATATACAAATATATATCTTCTCTCACACCCTCTCACTCATACAAATATTTGTATATACTCTTGCAACTATTTCCTTCCAAGACTTGTTCACCAATTTTCTATGTTTATGGTTATACATATGTTAAACAAATATATTTTTGGTCTCCTAATAAAATTTTCACGTCAGGATTTTTTAGTTATTTATCACGTATTAATGATTAAGTTCGTTGTGTGTGGATAGGTGTATAGATTTTACCTGACTGGTTATACATAAGTTAAACAAATATATTTTTGGTCTCCTAATAAAATTTTCATGTCAGGATTTTTTAGTTATTTATCACGTATTAATGATTAGGTTGGTTGTGTGTTGATAGGTGTACTGACTATGTTGTTTAAGTATCAATGACCATGTCGGTTGTATTGTTTACGTATTAGTGGTTTGCATACTTAATGACTTCAGATAAAACATAGAAATAATGTTTGAAGTTATTCGAATATATATTTTTTATATGTGCTACCATGTAGATTAGAAACATGTGTATATCATTCAAAACGTGTTAATTGTTTACCGATATTATTAGTTTGATTGCAGCTGAATGTAACTGTATATAATAAAATATTAGTTTTTTAAATAGTTAAACATTCAGATTTCAAAGAACTCTCTCTCTATCTACGTTTAATAGTTAGTTCTTGTTTTTGTAATTTAAGTGATATTTTCAGAGAAGATATTACAGGAGATATATTTTTTGGATATCTTTATGTTTTCATTCAAAGTTCTTATAAATCAAATGATATTTTAACACTTGGTAATCGGGAATGTTAGCGATTATTTAAAAATATTTGCCGATAATTAGGTAATGTTTCACATCTCTCAAAACGGATATTCTTACTATGATGCATTCAGCAGATTCTTATTTTTTTTTCTTTACTACTTAACTATACTTATGTAGTTGAAAACACATTAAAGCGATTAACGTTATAAAAAAATTAGGTTATATACAAACATATTTTATATAAAAATGCAACAGTAGCTAAACATATTTACATGGATTTATTATACATTAATCCGTAGATTCAAACCCAAATTATATTTCGTTTATTTCTCGACTTGGAGATGTCTTCTTACTTAAGGAAGTCAATATTTGTAATAGATTTTTGCATGACCTATCTATCTATCTGTCTTTCTAGCTATGACGACTTGGTTGTGAGAAACATAGTTAGTTGAGCGTAGAGAGTTAGTTAGATTTAAAAAATATAAGACAAGTTAGTTGTAAAGTTAATTTTAAGAAATGTGAGAGAATAAATCTACATATATAATTATAATATCATCAGTACACGAGTTTATATAGCTTTAACATATTTTTACCTTTTGAGAGATTGGCTATTATGATATTGTGATACACTTAAAACTTAAAATCAGCGGTATTTATCATATATTCAGCTGGTTTACCTCCATACTAACATTTAAAATCCTTTGTAATGTAATTCATAAAGTGGTTATACTGTTTCTCGTTTATTTCTGTACCATCTTTTTACCGAGTTTATTGTTACAGTAATCTGATGCTCGAAGGTAGGAGAGATCCATGAGTTTAAAGCTTGTTATTCAAATAAGGCTTAGCTCACTAATTTTTATGACTAAATTTATTTTATAATAAGATATTATAAATTAGGCAATGGTCTCAAAAATGTAAATTTTATCGTGAATATTTTATAAATATACGATGATGCAATGTATAAAAAATATAATATACATCACATTACTTTATTATTATTGGTGAGGAATTACACGAAAACATGGTTAAAGTAGAAATACAGAAAATAAATATGTAAATCTAAGTTCTCAAAAACCTAAATATATGTTTTTTATTTAATATAGAGTAGGATAATTGAGTTTAGTGCTTTCTAAGAGATGAAAACTACCCACCTGTTTTTTGTAAAAATTTATTTAATTGTTTACGGGTTCAGAGAGCCTCAGTGGGGGGATGATCCTGCCAATAAGGGTTTTCTATTGTAGGTTTAATGACTGTACGGATAAATAATAATGGTGACAGCCTACCTTATTTTACCTTTTTGTTAGTTAAAAATATTAAACCGTCGAGGAGTATGATTTAATCAAGTAGGTGTACGAAAAAATGACACGTCTGCTTGAGGTTCGGTCAAAATCGATTTGGCTATTGTTGAGTTACAGGGAATTTCAAAGGAAATAATTGGTTGGGTTAGGTGCATATTTACTAGGTTTAAAAGTGTCACATCAGAGACGACTTATTTGGGTCATAAAGTTGGGTCAAAGCAGATGTGAATGGGTGATAAAGTTAGGTTAGACAGATTATATTTAGGTTTAGAAGAAAGCATAGCATACGTGGGCTAGTCCCTTGTGGGTACGAAGGGCGCCAGACATATATAGAATTGCTGCTAATACATTATTAAGATAGATAATAGCCCAGCCATATTACAAACAATACCCTGAATTACACTAAAATATTGGGCTACATAGAGCACTTATACAATCTAAGGTTGTTAAATAAAAAAAAAACATATATTTTGTAATTAAACTAAATTGTAAAAATTATATGATAAATGTATTTAAGGTGATAGAATATGAAAAATGGGTAAAAGCGAAAGAAACCGAAGGCCTTGGAGTGTTTGCTGTTGGGAAGCGAACTGGTAGATATATGGTATGGGAACCATTCTTTGTATGCACCCAAAAAGAACCTTTGTGGGATGAACGAATGACATGGGAAGGACAAAACAACAAAATGGTGCAAGTAAGTGTTAAATGCGTATGTAACCTGAATTATGCATAGTTATTTACCTTTTAGCAATTTCAGCAATTAATCGGAATATCAATAACCATTTGGACCCTTGGATTATATGAGAAATTTAAATTTATAAGGTATCTCAACAAAACCGGGCTTTTATCAACTTCAATTTTATAAATAAAGTATCTTAGTCCTTTTTCAGGTTTTAATTTTTTATTGCATTTGTAAAAGAAATATGATGTTATATTTGAAAAAATAAAAGTTGACCTATGCTTCTCTTTTTTTGGACTTATCGAAATGTACGAAAACTGTTTTTTTATCATATCGAATACTAGAGTTTGGGCTCTTTATTTCCGTTTAGTACATTTTTATCCAAGGAACTACTTCCTGCAGCATAAAAATCTGTGTTAATTTCGACAGTGGATTCTGTTTTTATCTGACTGCGCATGGCAGGGAGGATTACTGTGTTTAATAGTCACATATATGGGGTGGCACGTTATAAACTAACCGCTCTAATTTTTTTTATTGTTTGGGAAAAATAAAAAACTGTCATGCAAAGGATTTTGTTTCCTGGCCAAATGCGTACTGAATTTTCAATTTCTTTGATCATATACAAGTGATGGCAAAATGTTTTTTTAAATAGAATACCCTGAATATTTTTAAATCTATGTAATGAGTTTAAAAAGACCTTTCTAGAAATACCCCACCTCCTATGTTATAAGAGAGTATTTTCTGAAATATAACTATTTTAATCAGTATTAATATTTTCTCCTTGGTTCTGAATGCATTCTTGATAACAGGTTTCTACGTATCCTAACGCATTTCATGTAAAATGAGTACTTCTTTTATTTATAGGGTATATTTCGCGGGTTATAAAGTATTTAATGCCCTCAGTTACATCCATATATTTTGTTCTTAATATAACGATATAACAACATTGTCTATAGGAGTTAAATCGAAAATATTTGAAGGTCATGCAGTAGTACTATTTCTTTCAATCCACTTTCTCGCCATTGTCCTATATACCTAAATTGCGCATGCGCAAATAAGAATTGCACAAATTTTGTTTCTGAATTAAGTGTAATATAGAGATAAAATGGTAAAATTAAGGTAATAATTCAAGATGGCGGAACAAAATGAAGTTCAAAAAAAATGTTTATAATCGTGAAAAAACACCGTCACACGTTTTTTACATATCTTCACGTTTTAGGGTTCCTAGATGCAAAAACATATTTTCCCATTTCGGTTGGTCTGTCTTTCTGTCTGACAGTTCGCGGCTGAAAAGCTATTTATCCGATTTGTTTGTAACAAAATTAAGTTACCCCAAGTAACTTTACAACATTTTGGTAGAAATCTAATATGGTGAAACGAAATGGCAGCCTAGTGAATTATTAAAAAAAAAATATTACTAAAAAACTAATTACAAAATTTACTTCAAATTTTGCACGAAAATCAAATGTTACTTAGGAATGAACTGGTAACATTTCGGTAAAATCCAAGATGGCAGAACAAAATGATGGCCTAATAAAATATTTAAAAAATCAGTCCAAAAAAACTACTTATTAGATTGATTTCAAATTTTGTGTAAGAATTATTTAACGTATAGAGATACACTAGAAACATTTGGTTCGAATTCAAGATGATGAAACAAAATGGCGGATAAATAAAATGTTTAATAGATCAACTCTAAATAATCTTTTTATTCAACGAAAAATTATACATGATATAGGGTTAAACTGATAAAATTTGTGTACGAGTTCAACTTGATGGAACAAAATGGGACTCTAATGAAATGAAACAGTGTAAAAATTAGTTAATTGAATTTATTATAAAATCTACCTAAAAGTCAACTGTGGCATAGGAAGAAACTATAAAAATATTGGTTCGAATCCAATATGGTGGAACAAAATGGTGTCCACTAAAAATATTTAAAAAGGCAGTATAAATCCGTTACAAAATGACTATATTGTTGTGATCCCATTAATTTTATTACCTTAATACTTAATTAGCATTGCATATATATTTTTAATTAAACTAAATGTATTATAATTGCTAACACATTTCCAATTTTTCCATATAAGACGCCAGTCGATATTTTTAGGTGCAATAAAACTAAGGAAGTTTGTTTAGACCTTGTCCACCCAAGATGTTAGACAGATTTTATTCTGAGTATAAAATTTAGTATACTTTTAGATCTTGTATAAACAGTGAAATAGAATTATTTAAAAATACCATAATTCACACATAATAAAACCTTGGTTTCAAGAAATGTTTTGGCAATCATAAATAAATAAACTAGGCTATTAGACCCTTTGAGAATTATGTTGTTTTGTCGAAATTACAGAGTAACGGAGCCGACAAAGGGCCCCTCTTAGATTTAACCATTATACCTAAGTTAGTTTATGAATTGCAAAGAAGTGGACGAACATAATTCTACGGGTTTCTGCCCAGTACAGACACTTCTTTGCTCTTCCCCTATTTACTTAGTTTTGTTATATTGTTGTATTTAAGTTTTCAATATAAGTGTTATTCTTTTTTTAAATTAAAGTCGTGTTTTAATAACAAAGAATCCCAGTGTCTTAACAGTACTATTACCCTCAGCCATTACAATTGGCGGCAATCGGCGAGATTAGAAATATTAAACCATTGTAATTGGTGGCAGCGGAAAAAAAAGCGAATGTTACCTGAAGGAGCGTGTTGACGCAGCAGGAACATTGTGCAGGTGTTAGGAGGTGTTTTAGGAAATCGGCAAAGTCTGTTTGAAGGGGCGCGGAGACGCAGCAGACAACTTTCACCAGGAAACCTTGGAGGATTTTGAAGGAGCGCGGAGACGCAGCAATCCATCAGGAAGAAAACTGCGATAAGGCTCACCGTACTTGTACCTGAGATCTAAAGGGCAACTGCGGAAATCAGTGATGAAACTGTAAGTGGTTTTTCTTTTGTTTTCTGTGTAACGCTGCATTTTCTTAAACGTTAGGTTAGATTTAAGTATTTAGTTAGCATTTAGGAAGATAATTGATTAATAAATATTGCATTAGGGGGAGAGACTGCAAATAACAGAAAATACATTTAAAAAAATATTAAATAATAACAATAATTATATTTAAGACAAGCAACAATATATAAAAAAAAATCGAAATATAAATTAAAATAAAAATATTTATGCTTATATTAAAAAAAATATTAATATTAAAATATTAGATACTTCTTGTACTACTGATTTTTCAAGAATTTTTTTTAAACGAAATCAAAATAAAAAAATAATTATTTCGTATTACGCATATATTTTTAAAATTAAGAAGTAAATTGTAAATTTAATTTTTTTTTAAAAATGTCTGAGGGTAAAAACGCTATCGATGTTTTAAATCAAATTGATTCGTTTGATGGTTGTGGAGATGCGAGCTCTCTTCAATTTTTTATAAAAAATTGCGATGCAATTATGAAAATAGTCAAAACAGCAGAAAAACCAAACTTAGCTGAATTAATTTTTGCAACCAAATTAAAAGGAAAGGCACAGGAAGTTACTCAATATTAGGAATTTGGAAATTGGGATGAAATAAAAGACTTTTTATTAGAACAATTTGTAGATAAGAGACCACCATCTCATTTTTTAACAGAAATGGAATTAGAACATAACGATAGATTTAAACCAGGGCAAAATTTTAGAAATAATATAGGATTTTTAGGTAATCAGGGGAATAGAAATTTTAATGATAGGCAGTTTAATAATAAAAATTCATGTTTATATTGTAGAAAAAATAACCACTTAACCTCGCAATGTAGACTTCTTAGAAGCGATGAACAAAGGCAAATAAATAATACCACAAATTATCGAAATTTTCCACCTTATTCAAATTTTAATAATAATTTTTCAAATAATCAAAACAATTTTTCAAATTTTCCTGTTAATAATGGTAATTATAGTCAATCCAATTACAATAACAATAATTTTAATCAAAATAATAATCGCTCTCGAAATTTTAATAATCAAAATGTTAATAATACATATCGGCCAAATCACAATACAAGCAATAATACATCTTTTAGACTACAAACACAACCACAATGTTCACAAAGATTTCCAATTTCCCAAAATACATTTCCACCTTCGCGACAGATAAGAACTATAAATTCACAACATTCACGCAATGATAATAATTTACCACCGGATGTGCAAAATCCAATTTTTACTAATAATTCCCAACATGAAACTTTAGGCCAACATAAAAAAACTGTACCTCAGGATGCACTGCCTAGCACATCTTATGAAAATATTTCGGGAAACGGCAATTAAGCCTTAGTAGCATACAGCCGACTAAGTGCTTTTTAGATAATAAAGGCTGTTTAATTCAAGAAAATTCCTTAAAAAATAAAATTTTACTCTCTGATAATTTTAAACAATTAGATATTTTAACTTTTCAGTCGCCAAATGTAAAAACTGGATAAACAAAACTTTTGTTAGATACTGGAGCGGATGTGAGCTTATTAAAACAATCTATTTTACAAAGTAATGTCGATATAAAACAAAATTGCATAGTAGAATTAAAAGGCATAGGTAAAGAGCCTGTTTATACCTTAGGTATTTGTTCAATTTCAATTAATTTAAAAAATAACAAAACCTTACTTCTTCCTTTTCATATTGTTCTTGATAGTATTCCTATAAAAAATGATGGTATTTTAGGGCGAGAGTTTTTACAAAATTATAAGGCAAAAATAAATTACGATGAGGAAACCGTTTACTTTGAAGAAAATTATTTTTGAAATTTTGCCTGAAACAGTAACAACAATTCCTCCTAGATGTGAAATCATACTTCCTACTAGTGCTAACATTTCAGATACAGAAGGAATTATAAACTCAAAAAAACTTTCTGAAAACCTTTTTCTAGGTTCTACCTTAACGAAAGTTCAAAATTACAAATGTTTAATTAGTATTTTAAATATTTCAAATGAAGCAATAACAATTCCATTTCCTAGAGTTAACATTGAACCTATTTGTTTAAATGAATCCAAGCTACTAGAAATAAATAATATTTCACAAATTAATAGATTCAAAAAAATTAAAAACGAAATAAATTTGGAAGGCCTAAATACTGAGGAAAGTAGTTCATTATTGAATATTTGTCAAGATTTTAGTGATATATTTTATTTAGAAGGCGATAAGTTGAACTTTACTAATACTCTCAAACATACTATATTAACAGATCCAACTAAAGGGCCCATTAATATAAAACTCTATAGATTACCTTTCAAACATAGAGAAATAATTAATGAACAAACGGGTCAAATGTTAAAAGACGGAATAATATCTGCTTCAAATAGTCCGTGGAATAGTCCCTTACTCGTAGTTTCAAAGAAAACGATACTTCGTCGCCTAAATTTAGAATTATAGTAGACTTTAGAAAATTAAACGATATAAGCGTAGGAAGTGCCTTTCCACTTCCAAACATAACTGATATTTTAGACCAGTTAGGAAATTCTCATTATTTCACTACTTTAGATTTAGCCAGCGGGTTCCATCAGGTTAAAATGGATCAAAATGACAAACTTAAAACAGCTTTTAGTACACCTACAGGACACTATGTTTATAACAGGATGCCATTTGGATTAAAGGGAGCCCCCGCTACATTTCAAAGATTAATGAACACGGTTTTAAACGGACTTAATGGCATTAAATGTTTTATCTACTTAGATGATGTAGTAATATATGCAAATGATTTAAAAGAACATAATGCGAGATTAATAAAAATATTTCAAAGACTTAGGAAAAATAATTTAAAACTTCAACTTTCAAAATGTCAATTTTTACGTAAGGAATGTTTATATTTAGGGCATATTATTACCGAACACGGTATTAAACCAGATCCAACAAAAATTAAATGCGTATCTAAATTTGCGCAACCAAAAAACGCAAAGGACATAAAATCATTTCTAGGCCTAGTTGGGTACTACAGGAAATTTATTGAAAATTTTGCAAAAGTCGCTAAGCCTGGGACAAAATTATTAAAAAAAGACGCAACTTTTAATTGGGATAATGCATGCGAAAACTCATTTCAAACTCAAAAATTTTCTCTCTCTCAAAAATATCATTTCTCCACCCGTTCTTCAATACCCAGATTTTTCCAAAGAATTCATAATAACTACCGATGCCAGTAATTATGCAGTAGGAGCGATTCTTTCACAAGGTAAAATTAATAGCTATCGACCAATTGTGTACGCCAGTAGAACTTTACACAGGGCTGAGCAAAATTATTCAACTACTGAAAAGGAACTAACAGCAATAGTATGGGCTGTAAGACATTTTCGACTGTACATCATCATCATCATAAACCATTACTCTATGTATTTAATATTAAAGATCCGGGTTCACGATTAACAAGACTTAGGCTTAAATTAGAAGAATATGATTTTGAAATCATTTATAAAGCAGGCACAATAAACACAAATGCCGATGCACTTAGTAGAATAATTAGCACCGTTAATGGCAACTTAATTACGAATTATCAAGAATTTCAAAAATACCTACAAACCCATACTGTTATTAATTCAAAAATTATATAAAAAAAAATACAAGTCTCTTTAAAATATCAAATTCTAACCCCATCGCAATATTTCTACCAAAAAATTTAGACATTGAGCATTTAAGTGTTTTAAAAAATAACAAACAACTTAAGTATTTTTTAGAATTTTTAATAATACTAGTCAACTAAATATAGCCTCAGTTTTTCATTATCATGATATTAATTGCAAACTGTTTTTACTCGTAGACAATGTAAATATGTTTGATAATTTTAGTTACGAAAATATTTGGTCCGCATTAATAAGTCTACGAAGTCTGATCTATAATGATAAATTAAAATTATCCCTTATTAAATACCACTATAATCCTTCAATAAAATGGGAAGGTATATTTTTAAAGATCTAGATGTTGAAATAACAGTATATAATAATAGCTTAATAACTCCTTCAGATCCCGACAAAGAAACTTTATTACATGAATTTCACAACTGTCCCTTGGGGGGGACATCAAGGGGTATCTCGGACGTATAAAAAAATGTCACAGTTATATACTTGGAAGGGCTTAAAAAAAGATATCAAAAGATTTATTAAAAAATGCGACCTTTGTCAAAAAAATAAATTATCTCGTAAAACAAAAACCTTTGAAAAATGTTTGTCCATAGTTGGTCCATTACCAGAAACCGAAAACGAACACAAATATATTTTAACCTTTCAGGACGACCTTACTAAATATATTAATAATGTTCCTATGAAAAATCAAGAAGCTTCAACGGTTGCTCATCATTTTGTAAAAACATAATTTGTCTTTTTGGAATTCCTGAATCATTAGTAACCGACCAAGGTTCAAATTATCTTAGCGAACTTTTTAAAGATACATGTAAACTCTTAAAAATAAATAAGTTCCAAACGAGTAGTTACCATCCAGAATCGAACGGAGCATTAGAGCGATCTCATAGGGTTTTAGAAGAATATTTGAGAAATTTTATAACAGCATCCCAAAAAGACTGGGATACCTGGATACCTTTTGCAACTTTCACATATAACACTACGCCGCATACTGCAACACAATACTCTCCTTTTGAGCTTTTATTCGGTGTTGTTCCCAACTTACCTACATCAATTAATCAGCCTCCAAAAACACAATATACTTATGATGATTTTATTAGTAACTTAAAACAAAAATTGCAATATTCTCATCAACTCGCCAGAGAAAACTTAATAAAAAGCAAAAATAAATTGAAAGAAAATTTTGATAAACGTTCATTTTTAAGAAAATTTGAAGTAGGCGATAAGGTACTATTATATGATGAATCCGTTTGAAGAGGTAGAAGTAAAAAGCTTTCTTCATTATGGGTTGGATCATATAAAATAATAAAAAAGAATTCTGATATAAATTATACAATTCAAAAAGGAAAAAATAAACAAACTATTTATGCAAACAGGCTAAAATTCTTTTACGATTAACAAATAAAAAATATATATATTATAGAATGTTCATACGTAATTTAATAAGTTAATAACAATTAAAAAAAATGTGTATATTTGTGTAAATAGGATTATTATTTTAGGTTCAGTATTTTAACGATAATAGCAACCATAGCTGTGACCTACTCCGGGTATAACGTCACATACTACGATTACAATCCTGGAATACATTTTGAAAATTTAGGAGAACTTCGGCTGTTTAATAATAAATGGAAATTAGTTACTTATGTACATTTAGACAATGCTAGCAATAAGTTGTTATCACTAAAAAATCATTACAAAAATACGGAAGAATTGTGTAATCATAATAACGCTCAGTATCACTTTTTCTTATGCGAAGTTTTTTTTTAAAATATTCAAAGTATACCTTTGAAAAAATAGAAAAAGAATTGCAAGTTTTGCATGAACTCGTGGGTCATAATAGTTTAAGTAGAAATAAAAGAAGATGGTTCAGTATAATAGGAAAAGCAATAAAAGTTTTATTTGGAACTCTAGACGAAGATGACGCAAATTATTATAATGAGAAAATTTCAGAAATCACTAAAGACGATCGTTCAGTTTTAAATCTCTTAAAACAACAAACAAATATTGTACAATCTCCTTTAATAAATTTTAATAATACAATAGGGACCTTAGACTTTAATGAAAATATCTTAAAAAATAACGTTAGACGACTTAATAATGAATTAAATAAGGAACAAAAAGATGTCCAGTTTTTGTCATTTAAGGCTAAATTATAAGAACACATAAACTTACTAAATATGATACTAAATCAGTTAGAATTAGAAGTTATACGAATTACAAATGCAATTTTAGTGGCAAAGAAAGGTGTATTACATCCTTCAATTTTAACACGCGTTAGGCTCGTTAATGAATTAAAAAAAGTTTTTGAATCTTTACCTCATGGAGTAGAATTTCCAATACCACTAGATCCTAACAATGCAAATCTTCTTCTCAATGTAATAGAATTACAAGTATATTTTGAAGGTAAACGTTTAATATACATAATAAATATTCCCTTAGTAGAATCAAATCTTTTTTATATTTATAAAATATCGCCATTTCCTAAACTATTACCTGCAAATGAATTCATTTTAATTAAACCATCATCAAAATACGTGGCAATAGACGAAAGCAAACAACAAATTATGACTTTTTCAGAAATCGAATATAATGCTTGTTTAAAAATTTTAAAAAATAAGATAATTTGTAAACAACAAAAACCAGTATTTTTGGCACACTTAGAAAACAGTTGTGAAATCAAACTACTTCAGGTTACAAATAAAATACCAGACAACTGTGATAAACGGATTATACATTCGGATACGGCAATTTTTATCCAGTTACAAACCAGTAACACGTTGTTATTTGCAGTACCTCATCCAGAGAGCCTCACAATATCTTGTAATAATAAAAATAAACCTGAAAACATAATATTAAGAACTTACGGCAGCGTAACACTAGGGAAACAATGTAAGGGTAATAGTGCATCATCCATGCTTGTGCCTCATGATAATACTTTTTCATCAAAAGTGTTCAGTGAATTTATTCCACCATTTAATATTACAGACAATCGTTGCGAAGAAACAAGAAAGTATAATTTAAATTTAAGTGAGGTTTTACTAGACGAACATTATAAAATATTGTCTAAACATATACCAGAACTTAACGTTGCCAGTCATAAGTTGGAAGACATAGGCAAAATGGCCGAGGAACTTGAAATAAACAAAGTAACACGTTATTATACATTTTCGGCTTCTATTATAGCCTATATTTTAGCCTTGTGTATAATTATTTTCACGATTTATAAACTATATAAAAGGTGTTTCAAAAAAACTGCTTGTTGTGGTATGGTGGCAAATTTTTGTATCAGAGTTAATCAAACAATTGAACCATCCCTACAAAACAGAGGTAGATATATCGCTACATATACTTCAGAGGAAGTGGACAGTGATCACTCTGAAGAAAATGTTAGAGTAGAACTTTCTAGGCTCGGAGCCATTGGTTATGTACCTGCTAGACGATCAGTTAAATCAAATTAAGATGTACTATATTATAATTTTTATTATAAGATAAGGTTTATTGTAAAAGTATTAGTATAAGTAGTAGTTAGTAACAAGTAGCTATTTCGAGTTAAGATATTTTAAGAGATTTTCTTCGTTAGGACTCTATAAAATCTCTCACCAAGGGGGAGGTGTTGTGATCCCATTAATTTTATTACCTTAATACTTAATTAGCATTGCATATATATTTTTAATTAAACTAAATGTATTATAATTGCTCACACATTTCCATACAAGACGCCAGTCGATATTTTTAAGTGCAATAAAACTAAGGAAGTTTGTTTAGACCTTGTCCACCCAAGATGTTAGACAGATTTTATTCTGAGTATCATAAAATTTAGTATACTTTTAGGTCTTGTATAAACAGTAAAATAGAATTATTTAAAAATACCATAATTGACACATAATAAAACCTTGGTTTCAAGAAATGTTTTGGCAATCATAAATAAATAAACTAGGCTATTAGACCCTTTGGGAATTATGTTGTTTTGGCGAAATTACAGAGTAACGGAGCCGACAAAGGGCCCCTCTTAGATTTAACCATTATACCTAAGTTAGTTTATGAATTGCAAAGAAGTGGACGAACATAATTCTACGGGTTTCTGCCCAGTACAGACACTTGCTCTTCCCCTTTTTACTTAGTTTTTGTTGTATTGTTGTATTTAAGTTTTCAATATAAGTGTTATTCTTTTTTTAAAATTAAAGTCGTGTTTTAATAACAAAGAATCCCAGTATCTTAACAGTACTATTACCCTCAGCCATTACAATTGGCGGCAATCGGCGAGATTAAAAATATTAAAGCATTACAATATGTAAATCTAAATTGGGTCAAACTTCACTATTGCTAATAAAAGGAAAGATTCATAACAAGGGAAGTACCGGGTAAACTATCGATTTTTTTCTCTTAATAATCAGTTATAGTTGGTATCTCTGTTTAAAAGTTCTAAAAGGTGGGGAGCTATTTTTTAGTGGATACTAAAATTACAAGCAGTTAAACAAAGGTTTTTTTTTCGTTATTTTAAGTTTGAAAATATAGCGACCCTATCCAATCTGTTGTTTTGCCTAAGAGCCCAACCGAGTTTTGATACGCCACTGTTTGACATGCGACAAATCATTAATTTGATTGGTTATTGAGAGTTTAATTGAGAATCATTTTCTGATTGTGGAAAATAAAGAAAAAAAATTACTGGATATTACAAACCATTTAAGGAAACATAAATTGTGAACAGTCAATTTTGTCTGGAATACAAAGGTCGAAAAGCTGATACTATTATTTGGTGGAAAGGAATTTGTTCCAAGATTCATTTAAAAGATGTATTTCTATTTTGAGCTTTCCAGGAAGTTCCGCAGTTACTTAAAGGTCCTTTACTTGTACAGAACAAGCGAAGAAATAAACTCACTACAGAGCTGGAAGTAAGTGTTTATTTCTACGGACAAAAGATTATTGACAATATTTACAATATTTAAAAAATGGACCATATAAGTTTTCTATTTCTTTGTCGTCCAGCGAAATTGAAACCTTTTCCGATTTAGACAAGGATTTAAATGTTCAATTGTTTTCAAAATATAGTTTGTATTTACATTTCGTTAGTTGTTTTTTACCCCGTGAGTTGTTTAAATCCAAAATAAAAACAAATATATCTGTTAAAATTGTACAGGTTGTTACATTTATTATTACCTTCCAGTGGCGGGTCGTGGGATTTGAGTTTGGCGGTGTACCAGAAGGTAAATAGCGGGGCAGGCGAAAAATTTTCGGGGCGCCACGCCCAAAATGACTAATTTTTTACCTTTTTGTGTTTTTTAATAGAAAAAATTACTAGTTACATCCATTATATACCATTTATACTACTTGCTAAATTAGTAAAAAATTAAACATTATAAAAAATTCAATAATAATCTTGAGTTCCTTGAGATAATTTATATGCCTTTTATGTCTAGTTACATATGTGTTTGTAAATCAAATCGATTCTTGTGTTGGGGTGAATTTTTTTAGGTATTTCTACTTATGTGATAACGTGTGCATATATACCATTTTTACACAGTAATAAACAACATAAAAATCTCGATAAAACTTACCAGAATAATTAGTCGTAAAGAATAACTAATACACTCCAAAACTATATACAGTAAAAGGAAGAATATTTTAGACTGAACTGCGGTATTTGAAATCTTGTATTCGTTCTGCCTTACTGGCGAAAAGGTCAATGACTCGTTTATTAAAGTCCTCAATATTATTAAGAAAAACTTTTTCAGCTGATAACATTCCCAAGGCACTTAGTTTTTCTTCTTTCATAGAGTTACGCAAAAAAGTTTTTAGTCTTTTTAACATAAAGAAGCATCTTTCAGCTTTAGAGGTTGACATAGTTGTTGTCATTAAAACTTCCAATAACTTAATAGTTTCTTGAAAAGTGCACCTCATATCTTCCTGTGAAACTAACGATAAAAGAGGAACGGCTTCAGAAATAGTTTGCAACTCTTCTCTTTCATAAAGTACTTGCAGTTCTGTTAGAGTAATTTCTCGCGAAATTTTTTTTGGTATTCGATAAAATGTTCTTTCATAAATAATGCGGTTTCAGTTTATTTATTTGTTGAAATAGATAGATCGGAACGAGGGTATCGTCGCATTTTTCAAGGAACATTTTCATCTTCGTTTTCTAAAAGCTCCAAGTCTATTTGGTCAATAATGGTGTCTATTTAATCACGAACTTTTTGTATTGCGTTTTCGAAATTTTGTAGATCTTGTTTAGCCTTGATAGGGTCGGTATTAATCATCTGCAGATGCTTAAAAATTATTTCGACATGTGGCATGATTTTATGAAAAACTGTCAACCAAAATATAAAATCTTTGTTCTGCAATCTAAGTTTATATGCACCAGCTTGTTCAATCGTTGAATTCAATTTAATATTTCTGTCGTTCCCTAAAATATCCATAAGATGTATCAGCTCATTTTGGTATTCATAAACTGTATTAATTCCCCGAGAATGAAAGTTCCATGTCGTTTGTGATCATCGTGGTAATCGTCTGTGAGCTATATCATCCAATACTTTTGTTCTTTGAGGTGACGTAGAAAAAAAAGAACAAATTCCAGTCAGATGAGCAAAAAAAATGTGAACCGATGCATTAATTAAAGCTGCACTACTCATTATAAGGTTAATCTGATGAGCATAGCAATGCACATAATTTGCTAAAGAATATTTATCTTTAATTATTTTTTGTACCCCATTTACACCTTCGCTCATAACTGACGCTCCATCACAGCTTTGCGCTATTAACTTATTGGGTGTGTCACTAATTAAAGGATCAATTTCATTTAAAATGCAATTTGCCATTGAAATGGCATTCTGTCCGGTAGGATTTACAAATATCCAAAATCTTTCTACTGGCTTACTGGAGACAATGTAACGTAAAATAATGACTAATTGAAATTCGTTGGCGATATCGGTAGTTCCGTCGGCAATTACCGCTACATAACTTGCTTTTTAAATTTCTTTAGTCACTTCTTCATGGTAAACGCTAATCATGTAGTCCAATAATTCGTTCTGTATCGTCTTAGAAGTCCCTTTAAATGCTGTTGCTTTGTTCAAAGGCTCTTTTAAATCTCTATCCAGTTGAGAACTAAAATCTATCAATTCTCGGAACACTCCTTTATTTCCGGATTCTTCGGTTTAATCATGACCTCTCAATGCCAGTTCTAATGCACCACAAAATCTAATATAGTTGATAATGATGTTTAAAATATGTCTGTTTTTATCAACTTGATTGTTATGTGTAATAATATTTTGTCTATAAGCCGAACTTAATTGAGTCATTATATTTCATTTTCCGAGCAAAGAAAAACTAAAAATATTATTTATATGTACCTTGCTGTTTTCATGTCATTTAATTTTCTCATGAATATGCACTAAATCAGTAACCCCATGCCTTGTCCATGTAGAATCACCACCAAACAAAACACAAAATGCTTTTTTTGAGCGCATCCACAAATCCAGTTATTTTTCGAATACATATTTCGATTAAACTTCCTTACACGGCCTTTGAAGCTTGATGAACTAGAGGTGGAAGCCTTCTGTGTTTTGGTTAGATGTAAATCGTGGAGAGGTCTTCCAAGCTCCTTGATTTGAATTTTTTCCTCGAGCGATCGCGTAGAAAAGGGTTTCACTAATAGACTATTTATTTTATTCATCTTGCCTCGAACGAATTGAAAACAATAGGTACCTAGGTATTTAATTATATTAATAAAACTTTGAAAAACTCGCAAAATGTTCAACTTATGTGTACCGACCCGCCGCGATGCAATTACGCGAACACAGTGATTTCTGCGTGCACAGCGTGACCTCGCGTAATCTTTTCCAATATATTTCAGCAGGGTCGTTTAGCGATGTGCTCGGACAGTCGGACAGCCGACCATGACAGCAGACGGAGAGTTTGTCTGTTGTTTTAGGAATAATAGGTACGATGCGTGTTTTTTTTTCGTCGAGACTAAAGTACATTATAAGAAATAATTTATGCATTATTGTTGAGTCATTTGATCCGAAAATTATTGAAATTAAAAGTATTAAAAAAAATAATATTTTCAGTGGTCGGCATATTTGGTGGTAGTGCCACGGCCCTACGGCCCCTTATGACAAGCCGCCACTGTTACCTTCAATATTTCTTAATCGTATGACTTTTTTCTTTAGAAATTCTAATTAATGGTCTATGTTCTATTTTTTGCGGTAATTAAAAAACAGTCAACAACAGACATATTTAGACTACATTACGTATTATGCGTATTAACTGAGAAAAAAAATGTGTAAATACTCACAAATTTATTAATATTACCAAATATTATCAGAATATTAAATGATATTCGAAAATAAATCCTATAATTATGAACATTTTGTCGAACTTTTGGGAAAAATATGATCCAGAAAACATATATTATCATGAAAAAAGAGAGTATTTCTTTCTAATATATCAATATTACCAATGTTGATTACCGAAAACTAAATAACCGATAATTTACCATCACCACCAGGATGTAAACCGGATTTTATAGTAGTTTCGTAGTTTTCCTTGGAAATTTAAATTAATATTCAATTTGAATCTAGTTCTAAATTAAATATGTTTATTTTAAAAAAACACAAATTACTTATAACCTTTTTTTATTTTTCATTATTTTTAGGCCTATACCATGTGCGTGATGGATTACGACTTCCATGTCCTGGATAACGCTTTTCTCATACACAAACCAGGCATCAAAAAGAAAAAAGTTCAAGTGGAAAAATTTAATAATGTCGTGCAAAAATCAACCAAACTTATTAAAAAAATTGCTATAGAGTTACAAGAATTGTATGGCTACAATCCGAACTGCAGTACAACATACAGACCTGTTGTAAAGAAGCCAAAACCTTCAAATGAGAAAGCTGAAAACCCCGCGAAAAAGACATGATGCAAGGACACCCAAAGTCGTATCGAAATAACGTTTTTCACAGTACGAGATTTCTCATGACATAATAAGATGAGCACGACGATGTGTCTGCAGAGTATTTATTTAAATTGATCTGTATCTGTATTGTCCTTCTAAATCTTAATTAACACAATTTTGCCCATCAGATTTAAATAAAGAACGACTTGCTCTGTATTCTTAGATGTTACAAATGGAAATAAATATATAAAACCGAATCTAGTTCAATATTCGAAATTGGTGTTAAACTGACCGTTAAAAAGAAGGGTAATTTAACACCATCTCAATATGTCAATTTTCAAAACGAGTTAGGAAATTTTCATTATTTTTTTTATTTGCTATTTAAAACAATGTTATGAAGGGACATTACCCCCAGTATTTGATACCGTTTGGTTGATCCACCCCGGGTTAGCAGCAGGTGTGTTAATAAATAATGATAATAAAATAATCATTAAAGCTATAATCAAGACCTGACGGTAGTAAAAATCTAGGACTGTTACTCAAATCAAAAAAGTTAATAAATCTTCACAAATTGACACATATATTGAAATTTAACTTTTGAAGTAAAATCAAAAGATTTATTTTTTCAATAATTAGATACAATATGTAGGGTGTGTATAAATTAAACCACATAAATATTTAAAATACAAATAAAAAAGTGTCAACAAAGCTGTATGTTATAATAACGATGAGATTAGATGCAAGAATAAGATTTTATTTTACCTGTTACCGATTCTCATTGTTGTGTTTGGTTGTATGGTAGTATACAATGTGTCCGAAATCGGATATTAAAAATATATATATATTTATATATATATATATATATATATATATATATATATATATTATTATCCCTAGTTTCCCTCCCATTACATATTATTACCGGACCCCCTGTCTTCACTGCGTGGGGCCTGTCTGACTATGGGACCCTAAGCCCCCTTAAGAAAAAATTATATTTTTTATATATATTTTAAATATTGCTAGACAAAATATAATATATTAATTTTAAGCAATAGTTAAGACTTACTTCTGACGTGATATTTTTCAAGTAGGTTTTTATTATCTTCAAAGTTAAGAAGCTACATTCATTTAGGGCAGTAGCAACTTAGAATTGCGACTATTTGTACAACCTAAAAACATTAGGAAAAAAGTTCCCGTTGCATAAGGGGCGTCCATTTTATTTGTCCGTTTTTCGTACATTTTAAGTATTTTTGCCTCCAAAATTCAAAATGTATTTACGGGACTAAATCTCTACATAGTAAAGTCTTACATTGTCTACATAGTATTCTTCAAAATAATAAAGAATAACTGAATATTTTTAGTAAATTTCATTGATCTAAAAAACGATCAAACAAACCATTTATTTGTAAAACGAAATTATCCCGTACAGAAGCAAAAACTGTAACTTTTAAGAAAATTGGAAACTGAGGATTAGTTCTATGTGTTTGATAGTTGCTAATTTGTGGTGTATCATATTTACAAAATAATTTAATTTATGTCCTCAAATATTTTTGTAGCATTAGAACTCATTTTCGTAGTTCCTCGGCTGCAACTGAATAATTCTGAATTTTTATTAGATAAGATAGATAATATTTTATAGTTAATAAAACGTTCTGGGAGGGAGATCCAGACCCAATAGACCCCTTTATAAATATGTACTAAAAAATTTGGCTTAGTTGCATTTTCTACAATTAAGGTTATTGGGGTACTTTCAGCACTTATGGAAAAACTGGTATGTTAATTATAAAATTCCTCTTTTTAAAATCGGTACGCTTTAGGAATATAAAACTAGTCTTGCTAGTTTTAACTACATAAAAAAAGCAACATGTATTGTTTTTTTTTTCAAAAAAGGAATTTAAAAAATATATTTTTACCTTGAATTTAGAATGAACATTGGGCTAAACCGAAAAGTTTTACAATATCTATACAATAGTTTTAAGATGAGATATAATTTTTATCTAAAGTTTATTAATTATAATGTTTCACTGATAAACAGGAATTATTATAAATTATGCTGTTTTTTCCATAAATGTCAGGAGACAAAATGTATGTAATTTTGTGTGTGATAACATATACGTATTAAAAATTGTTAAATGTTTCTCTTGTAATTTATTGTAAATAATTTAAATGTATTTATTAGTGTTAGAATTATAAGGTAGAGACTGTACAGAAAAAGAAAAACAATAATGAAATATGTTTTATTGATTTCCTATTATAATCGTACATTTTCAACGAACGGAAATATTAAAACGTTTAAAACCCGTCATTCAAGCAATATGGTTTTCCACAGCAGATTATCTTACTTCTTGAACCTAAAACAGGGAAAATGTATCGACTTTCATTGTAAAGTTCAACTTGTTTAGGCACACTTACTTGAGGTATCCAAAGCCTTTTATTTAATCAGGGATGATCACTGGCTTAGCCAAAGAGTGGGAGGGAGCCCATCCCAGATATTTTTTTTGGCTACGCATGTGGGCATAATGTTCTTTTTTGAACAATAGTTGTTAAAAGTTTCAGCTTTACAAATTTAGTCCCAAAAGGTTCAATGCATTGATTTAACTAATTTTACATCAATAATGTGTATTTTTCTATTGGCAAGTCTGCCAATAATCACCCTCGATTCCTCGTGAGTTTTTTCGTTATTCCGCAAAGTGAGCAAAAAAAAAACAAAAAAAAGGGAAAATCAAAAAACAAATATGAATTACTTATCTCGTAAAAAGCTGGTAATGTTAATGGTAATGGTAATGTTTTGGTAAAAATCCAATACACCGGATCAAGATGGCAGCCTAGTGAAACGTTAAAAAAGTTAGACTGAAAAAACTACTTAATGAATTGATTTCAAATAGTGTACTATCACTAATTGTAGTAGAGAGATGAACTAGTAAAAGTGTGGTACTAATTCAAGGTGGCGGAACAAAACAAAATACCCTTTCAGGTTTTACCTAGCTTGATGCCAAAAAATATGTTTTATCAATCCGTGGGTCCATCTGTCGGTTTGTCTGTCTGTCTGTCAGTTCGCGGCATAGTTTAAAAACTACTCATCAGATTGACTTTAAATTTAAGTAAAACATTATAGGAATCACCTGGTAATAATTTTGTTAAAATCCAATATGCCGGAACAAGATAGCGGCCTAGTAAAACGTAAAAAATATTGCTAAAAAAACTAATTGTCCAGTTTACCTCAAATTTTGCACAAAAATCAAGTGTTACATAAGAATGAATGACATGAAATTTTGGTATAAATATAAGAAAGCAAAGCAAAATGGCGTCGTAATAAAGTATTTAAAAAGTCTAAAAAAACTACTTAATGGATTATTTTTTTTGTGAAAGCATTATGTGTGATGTAGAGATAAACTGATAAAGTTTTTTTACGAATTCAAGATAGCGGAACAAAATAGCGGCCAAATAAAACGTCTAAAAAATTAATGAAAAAAATCTTATTCAATTGTCTGTAAATTTTGGAGAAAAATTAAATATGATATAAGGATAAACTGGTACGAATTCAACATGGCGTAACAAATCGCGGTGTATGTCAATGTAAAAACCACCTATTGAATTTATTTTAAATGATGCCAAAAAATCAAGTGTGGCACAGATAGAAACTGGTAAAATATTGGTAGGTATCCAATAACTTGGAACAAAATGGCGTCCAATAAAAATGTTTGAAAAGACAGTATATATATGTATTCCTAAATAACTATGTACTGAACTAAATTGGTTCACACTTCATTATTAATAGGGAACCACAAATAGCACCATAAAAATTATAAAATACAGCGTGTGTTCAATTTTATTGCCATTAACATAAATTCATTATTTAAATAAGGTTGACGTCTCCCTAAAAAATAAAATTGTTGTAAAAATGTGGTAACTATCTTATGTGGGTGCAACATTTAAAATGTTACAGTGCGTTTGTTAAGTATATACAAAAACTTAGAGAATAAGTATTTTCTCTATCTAGTAAAAGTTCATGTAAACCTAGATCAACAATCGATTTCTTTTTTAGATACAGGGTGTTAAAATTTTAAATAATACTATAATAATATAATCCAAATACATGTTTTAGGTATTTCTAGCTCTCATATTTGGGGCTATCAAACTAAGAAAAAATCAGCGGTGTGCCATTTGTTTGCTAAAAATCGTCGGAAAATAACTATATTAATATCCTCGGGGAAATGCTAAATATCAACCCATTTTTCTGTCACTTGTAGCAAAGTTTTTCGATTTTTCCGACTTGGAGATGATCCCTAGATATGTTCTTTAATATTTCCAGAGGAAACACATTATTGCACTTCTTGGATTCCGGAATAGTAACCATTTTCTTAACACGATATCTATTTAATGAATTTATTTAGCGCACTTAATTTACTGTAATCAAAGCTTCGTATAGTACGTGTTATCGGCCTACGTTAGTTGGGGTTACCGCCTTTTATCCCTGTCTCTAGGTTTTTGAGACCTAATTTTCTGGGATTTTCGAGAGTGACTTACATTCTCTCGATCTCCACCCAAAAAATCCACTTGCACTATCTTTCTCTAATATCTGTAACGAATTTCCCGTGGACCAGTGGTGTCCCGTCGTTCTTTAAATAATATGGCACTCGTTTTTGACTATACGCACTTTAATAATTAAAAAATGTAACTATGCTTGATGAACCTTTATCTATATTTGTCTGTTTTCTTTCGTGTACCGCACTTCTATATCTCTTTTGTGTTGCAAAAACGACGAACTTTCGAATTTTAAAATTATTTAATTTTGATTTTTCTTGATCGATTTACCTATAAATATATTTTTTCTTGAGTTCTGTCATTAACGGTTCCCGGGCTACTCCCTACGTCCACTGTTATTGGACCACCCAGTATAGTGATACATGATTTACAAGTCCAGATTTTATAAGGGCAGCCAGCATCAGATCCAGTAAACGAGATTTATCAAAATTTTAACTGATGCAGTTCGACTTTGAGTTACTCGCGTATGCCAAAAGTGGCCGTCTGTCTCCGTTTGTCATATTGCTTTATACAGGGGCCGTCATTGTGAAGTACTATACAGGGCGTTTCCTAATTGCATGCTGATATTAAATGGGGTAAAGTTTAAAAAGAAAATATTTTTTTTCGTCTCAATTCTGATGCTATTGTAGATAACTGCATGAAATTTGATACACGTCTTCTATGCATTAAGGAGCATACGGATTTACCCAGGTTAATTACATATGCACGCCACTGGTAGAAATTTTAAAAACTTATTGTTAATAAAAAATGCCCTTTTATGCATAAAAGACGTGTATCAAATTTCACACAGTTATTTATCTATAATAGCATCAGAATTAGGATTAAAAAAAATGTTTTTTTAAAACCCTGTATCTCAAAAGTTAAGACTTTTAGGTTCATATTAAACCTTTTACTTAAAAAGGTCCAAGAATCACCCCCCTTTAAAATTAGCACGCAATTAGGAAACGCCCTGTATAGTACTTCACAATGACGCCCCCTGTCTGTACAAAGTAATATGACAGACGGAGACAAACGGTCACTTTTGGCATACCCGAAATCTTGTTCACTGGAATCAGTGCTGGCTCCTCTACTATAACTACATTGATGTGTTAATTTTGGAAAAATATGAGTTCTGTAGTTTTTCAAATATTAATTGTAATATTAGATATTTTTTGACACCCGGTATTGATCAGAAAATTAATTATTTTGAAGCGATTTATTGACAGCTACTTTATGAACAATTTTACAAAATATATGAAAAAAAACTAAGCCATTTTTGAGGTTGACGGCTGTGATTCTAATGGTTCGATTCCTTCTAAATCGTTGTCTTCCTCTGAAAATGATGAGGTTTCGTGCTCACTACTTGAAGATCCCAGTATGATAACTAAATCATCAATAACCGTTTCAATTTTGCCATCTACTTCCCAGTATTTATCTTCAATAGAAAGAACATGTACATAACATACGATTTCCAATTTTCAGCCGATATTGAGTCAATCGCTGTAATATTATTTTATTTAATTCTTTAATTGAAAGTTCACCGGTGTTGCGCTCTCGAATATATTTTTTTACTCCTGCCCATGCAAGTTCAATAGGGTTGAGGTCGCACATGTATGGAGGCAGCCTTAAAGGTGTATGACCGAGTTTACGTAAAAGACCGCCAATACGGAAAAAAATACTTTTTTCTCTAGGCTTGTTGGCTGATATTACTTCATATAATTAATATTTTCTCCATGTTGGATCACATACAAGATTGTTCGATTTAGGCCACGAAATCATATGAGCTTTTGTAGAGTATTCGTAGAAGATAAAGTTGGCACTTTATCTTCTACGTGAGAATGATAAGACGCATTATCCATTACCACGACTGATTTGGGAGGAATGTTAGGTAGCTTCTCGAGCAACCACTTTTCAAAATTATCTCTATTCATCTGTCCATGATAGTCTCCAGTTGTCCCGAGCGAAAAACTAAAGCAACACCTGGAACAAATCCGGCTTATGAACCAGCATGAACTATAATAAAGCGACTACTAGAGCGGATTCCCTGAACAACACCTGTAACCCTTTCACTTTGCCAGCAGTTGTTCACTGTCATATCATTATCTACCCAGGTTTCGTCTAGATACACAATATGGCGTCCTTTGTATGATAATCGGGGTTTTTTTTACCAGGAGATTTTAAAGGTGATGTAGAACATGAGCGGTCATTATGTTGTCTTTGAATTTTTCTTACACTACTTTCCGAAACACCAGTGTAAAATGCAGCGCATTCTGTTCGATTTTGAATTGGAATAGTCAAACTATTATTTTCAGCTTCTCTAGTACAGGCCTCTATAACGCTCGCAATAACTTCACGTGCACCGCTTCGAATTGTTTTTCCTCTTTTGCTCGCCATCGTTACTTCGAAATAATAATTCAAATTCAACGCAACGCATTTATATAGAAATAAAAACAAATGCTTGAAATGTAAAGGGGTCACCGGAAATAGCTAGAACCTTATAGCGGCAAGTGCATGGAGACTCCAGGCACATCCCAATTACAAGTGGACCAGTGCGAAATTTACAAAATCCTGTATTAATTTTCCGTACCGCTTAACTGGCGCACTTTATAGGTGAAGCGGCAAACTATTACAACAAATAAAATAACATAAAATTTATTTGCGTACACAAATTTTACTTTTCCGCTTGCTTAAGACTATGAACCTTTATTTTAAGGACCGCCCGGTTTTCTTTCGTGTCCCGCACTTTACTTTAGAATGCACTAGCGTCCGTAGGAAGCCCTGCTCTTTCGAGGGCGGCGATCCTTTCCTAGTACTAACACTTCCTTACATGCTAACATTCTGGAAGAGCCATCCTCTATTGGCAAGTCCCTCTGCTTCTACGAGAGCCAAGAACCGAACTCAAGGAGTTCCTTTTGGAAAAAAATCAAATAAACAGTTTCAACAACTTAAACATGCTCAGGGTATCTCACCGGCTATAAATTACTTGTGTCGCTTTAATTAGGATTTGATCGTCCCTGGGAGTACTGCACTTGCAGATATTATATTAAGCAGATTTTCTCTTTCTATACCCCATAGGTCAACATGGTGGCTTTCTCTTTGCATAGTCGGCTGGGTGACTATTACAGACTGAGTAATCACGAATGTGCCTAATGCGTGTTTCCGATTCAATATATAGGCGGCGTAATTCCGTAACAATATCTAAATATATGATATTAAAAAATCTAAAGTTTCCGTAATATCTATTAGGTTGTGATAAATGTTTGTTACACAGCATTTACCACATTTGAAACACGAAAAAATGTCTGTTTTTTTAAGCTTCTCACACCCTGTTACTATAAAACGAAACTTTTAAGAATGTATGTCTATATTAACTTTAACACACAGGAACATCATAAAATTAATAAATTGTCAATCTCAATGGTGGGGTTAGTGTTAATGATGAGAGTGAGTTTGTGGAAAGTGTAAATTTTCTATCGGCAAAGGTTACTGATAATAAAAGAAGTAAGCAAGAAAAAAAGTGCAGGTCCAGATGACATCCCTGTAATAATGTAATATGTTGCGGCGCAAATCGCGCAGCAACTAGTTCACATTATAAATCTTTATTTCGGCTCTGGAATATATCCTTCGATATTAAAACAAGGTAGATGTATACCACAAGAAGGCAGATCATTCCGATATTTCCAATTATAGAATTATCTCTAATTTGTCTGTTTTTGCTAAGATTATAGACATTTGGAGGCTTATTTTTTAAAATAGAGTTTATTTTCAAAAACCCACCACGGTTTCTGTAAGGGCAGGGACAGTACATCTGCTCCTTTTGAAACAATATTGCAGAATCAGTCGATAAAAAACTCTGCATTGGTGGGCTGTCCAAGACTTTTGATGTCATAAATCATGATCTTCTTGTGAATCAATTAGAATTGTATGGGATTACAGGAGTGGCTCTAGAGTGGTTTATCAGTTATCTATCCAACAGAAAACAACATGTTGAATTATAGGGAGTGTATAAAAAAGTATTAAGGCAGAAATTCAGATCAACAAATAATGCTGTCACATATTGCGTCCCTCAAGGAGGCATTTGTCTCATCTTCTATATTTAATCTTTAGCAACGATTTTGCGAATTTTTGTAGTGAAAATAGGGGATCATACGTCTATGTTGATTTAGTCTTTGAGTGAAAGTAACTTTGCTCGATTCTGCAATCAAGCTGCTGAGTTGATGAATCTGTGGTGTACTAAAAATTGACTAGTCCTAAACACGGATAAATCACTTATGATGGAGTATGGGACTACTCATAATAAACGAATTGAAATTCGATGTCCATTGGTAAAACTTCAAAATAAATCGCTTCTAGTTACTAACAAAACTAAAGTTTCTAGGCTTAAATATCGATAATCACCTAACTTGGGAATTTCATATTGAGGTTCTGGTTGGCAAACTAAAGAGTTCTCATTATGCACTATATAATCCAAGATATACTGTCAGTCAAAAAATCCTGATCACGTTTTATAATGCGTATGTCAAAAGTAGATTGGAGTATGAAATTGTCATTTGGGAATCTTCCATACATTTTGAACGTCTATTCATACTACAAAAGAAAATTGTTAGAATCATAGCAGAGGCAAGCTTTCTATAACATTGCAAACCAATTTTTAAATTATTAAAAATCGTGACAGTCTTCTCTTTGTATATGTTCAAAACTGTGAAGTATATGATGCGAAACAGAGAACTTTTTCTCGCTATAATGGAATACAGAGGAGATATAGGAGGGAACCTTCAGTTTCTCTCTACAATACCACTTTTTTTGATAAAAAGTCCGTGGTACATGCGCATTTAGATATTTAGGCATCTACCTTAAAGAATTAAAAATATATTTATTATTAAGAATACTAAGTCTAATTAAGTTACATTAACTTAATCTATTTTCTGAAAGGCACAGGAAGCTTGATCTTGCTTAGATTTAATGCAGGCTTTTGGATATTCAAAATTTACCAAAAAAAAATTGAAATAGGAGTCTAATATTTCAGACAGACAATTCTGTTTGGCATATACATAACAAAATTATGATATCTTTCACATCACTTGTTGAAAAAAGGATTTAATTTAAAGGAAGTTTGGGTACTTTAGTAAGAAAATTGCAAAGCCCTTTTTTTATTGCCTTAGATACATATTATGGTAATATTTTTTTTATCACAGAGTGGAAACTATAATTCAGTTTTATTTTTACTTTTGTTATTTACATCATTTTAAAGAATTAACAGGAAACAGGAAAATATTAATTGACATGACAAATAAAAATAGTGGTTATACAGTAAAAAAAAATAGAAAATATACTATTTCAATTCACGTTTATTTTTTAATGAGAAAAAGAAAAAAAAATTCAAAAAAAGAACTTTATTTTAATTAATTAATTTCTATTATTTAGAAATGATTTAAGCAAATATATTCTTACACTATAATGGTACAAGAATTTACAAGGTAAGGAGGCAAAAATACCTTTGGCATTGATGCACAATGCGATAATATCTTATCTAACGAAAGAAAAATTAGAAATGTCCACATCTTTTTAATATTAGATGTTAACAAATTACTGATTTCCTGTTTGTTCTTACGTGTATATTTATAAACAGATAACAACAGAACTGTCATATGGTAAAACACTATGATTGATAAGTAATATAATAATATAATTAGCGCTGCCGATATCTTGAAATAAGAAAAATGAATAATTTGTACTAAAGGAACCAATATTATTTATATTATTTTAATTAATTAATTTTATAAATTGGAGGATACATTATATCATATCTTGAAGGTACTATTACAATCATGACATGTTCTTATGTTCTTATAATGGATGTAAGGATGAGTACATTTATAATATTTCGAACAGAAAAAGATGCGCCTAGGATGGAGTCCTTATCATGTTATGGGACCCTTTGGGTAACTTTTCCTTCTTGTAAATAGCACTGCTTTTTGCATATTCTTATGGGCGTCCGGAAATTCCGTTTCAATATATGGATGGGCTATTAAATACATGGAAATGTTAAAAAAAATTCTGTGAACATTTTCTGTGAACACGCTTCGTTTTCAAGATAAAGAGTGTTAGAAACTTTTACATATATTTTAGTTTTTTTCGTGTTCGACGTACATTTCCAGAGATATCTGAATCAAACTGGGAACACGATAAACCGTAATTAATGTCTATGAAATGGCCATACTAAATTTTAAAAAATTATGCATGGTGAAACTCTTTTTTTCGGGATACGAATACAACCCATTTGACTGCGCTTAAACATTGTATGTAGCTACATTGACCCAGTTTGTTATTTCAATGGGATTTCCCACCTCAGATTACAGGTATCAGATGCCAATATTCTCGATCGGTGGGACCTATTCTTGCCGTTTTTTCCAGTTGGCTAGCACCAATCGGCAATATATTCCTTGCGGCTGTTCCACTTGGCGTAGGTACACGGCGAATGTTAAGACTTTTCCATCTGGTAGGTGTAATTTATATTCCTGTTTTTTTTTACATTCTATTTAATTATCTATGGACTTTTTTTGATATGTCGCACCGTTTTAAATTAATTTAGAAAAATGAGTTTAAAAACGGGCCGCATTCAAATTTAGAAAACAGTAAAACATTGGAGGTTTAACGTATAACTTTTCTAGTATACTGTTAATTTGTAAATTAAAGATGTATGAATTGTTTAGTACATTCATTAAAAAAAATTATAATGAAACATCGAACTTAAACATTATATGTATCTGCAATTTGCTACTCAGAGTCTTATTGTGTGACGTCTGTTCAATGTCCGGTTTCATTCTATTCTTTTTGATTAATCAAAGGCAGTGGTGAACTAAAGGGGAGTGGGCGGCGGCGCTCCGGGTCGGTAATCTAGGGGGCCCAATCTGGAATAAATAAAATAAAATCCTCATCATTTGATGCACATATTTTCGAAGATTTGTGTTATTGTTATTAAAATTGATTACACCATCAAAAACCCTTTTATCAAAATGTCCGAATATGTTCGTCGAAATTTGAGTTAGTTAGGTAGTAGTTGTTGTAGATACAATAATGACCATGGCAGTTCTACCACGTAAAGGTAAAGGTACCGTGAATGCAAATGCATGCTTCCGTATTTTTTATTATATTATTTTTTACCAAAATACGCAATCACGGTTTAATGTAAGGGGGCATTATTCTTAGGCCTCAGACCTCAGGCCTTCATGGTCCAAACATAAAAAAAGAAAAATAGAGGAAAGTCTATGAAAGGGTATGGGTGTATTCAAGAAACTATTCTTAGTTGCGAATTGAAACCTACATGTAAGTTATGCCGTGCATTACATGAACCTCGTTTGAAATTATTAAGGTGGTAACGCTACTTTCCGTTAGATGACAGTACAGAGACCGGTAATCGTGATTGTTTACTTTTATTCGGTTGTATTTTAAGTCCTGTTTTTTGTGCTTAAAAGCTTTGTGGAAGTTTTATATTTTGACCAGGATAAGCTGACAACAAATACATACTACAAATAGTAGAAACTTGCCTAATTTTGGATAGAGCAGATATCATAATTTCGGAAATCCAAAATTAGGGACCGGAAATTGGGGCTGATACAGGATTTAACATCTAAGTCTATTAAAAAAATGTGGTTCTTGGAATTGAACCATGATTTCTTAATTGACCATGAAATAGGATGGATCTCTTTCAGAGAAATCTGAATGACCAGCTAGAAGACGGGACCGAAATATACAGAAATATACTGTGATCACTGCAGGAGAGTGCAAAAGAAGTGCTGGGAGAACAACCGAAAAAGAAAGTAAGCAACAAATTCTCGTAGAATTACGAAATAGAAAGTCCTGACTAAAAAGAAACTCTATCAAAAATGGCTAAGTTCGAAGGCTGATGCAGACAGATTAGAATGTAACAGAAGAAAAAGAACTGTGCGCAATACGATTAAGAAGGAGAAAAACGATATATGGGATTGCAACATCGCACTTATACAGGAAGCAGAAAATGCACAGAAGTCTGGTGATTCATAAACTCCGTCAAAACCACTCACAATGAAAAAGTAAATCTGTGTTGTATACTGTCAGAAACTTGCGTAGAGCACTACAGAAAACTGTTAACCGAAGATAAACTTGAACAACTAGAAAACACCTCTACACCAGGTATAGAGATTGGGGGAACCTGTATACGTCGAAGTGGAAAGTATGATAAAAGCAGCGAAAAGTTTAAAAAACGGCAAAGCTTGTGGCCCAGAAGATGTTCCTGCAGAACTAATTAAAAGTGGAACATATAAGCTTTATCAAATGCTCACAAAAGTATTTAACTATTATTTGAATGGATATCCTATCCCAAGCCAGTGGAAGGTGGCACACATCACCTCAATCCACAGAAAGGGAGATAAGATAAGGTGTGAAAACTACGGAAGAATCTCAGTGATCAGCACACTAAGTAGACTATACGGTAGAACACTTTTATAGAGACTGAATATAGCCAATACGAAGAAGAAGGTGGATTTAGAGATGGCCGTTCCTGTACAGATAACATTTTCTGCCTAAAAAAGTAATAGAAAAGAAAACCACTCGAAATAGAGATGTACATCTAACGTTTGTTGACTTGAAATAGGCTTATGACAACATACCATTGAACAAAATGTGAGAAATCTTGATTTTATCGCCAATAAACCATACTTTAACAAAAGCATTACAAAATATGAATGCAGGTTCACTCTCCAAAATTAAGATTTATTTATCTCACCAACAGTTTCGCAGCAACTAAAGGACTAAGCATGGATGTTATATATCTCCAACACTATTTAAAATATATATAGCAACCGCACCTTAAAATTAGAAAAGAAAAATAAATCTCCAGTTTGCAGACGACCAGATCGTAATCGTAAATGACAAAGACGACATGAAGTACATGATGCAAAAACTGATTGAGGAATACTCAAAATGGGGACTGGAAGAAAATATCGAGAAAACAAAATATCTGTGTGTTGGTTCAGGACATGACGTAAATCTTACTGTTGGGAATACCGATATCTGGGAGTTGCATTCGATAGAACGGGCACCGATGAAAAAGAAATAAGCTCGAAAATCATACAACCTAAGAGAGCAATACGCTGCCTTAATAGCATTTTATGAAGTAAAGTATGACAACATGATTAAGAGTAGTCTTCTATATGGAGCAGAAACATGGAGAATCACGGAAAGAAATCGGAAAAGACTCGAGGCAGTGGAAATGGATGCAGTTAGAAGATCGTTAAGGATATGTAAAAGAGAACGAATAAGAAATGAAGATGTGAAGAACCGCATGGGAATAGAGGGGACAATCACACTGGATATAGAAAGGAAGCAATTGATTTGGTATGGACATGTAAATCAAATGAACAACGAAAGACTTCCAAAACAATGTTTAGAATGGCAACCTCAAAAACATCTTATTCCATAAAATCGCCTATCCATTTCTAAACATTCTAATATATATATATATATATATATATATATATATATATATATATATATATATATATATATATATATATATATATATATATATATATATATATATATATATATATATATATATATATATATATATATATATATATATATATATATATATATATTTATATATATAATGTTTAGAAATGTAATAAGATGTTCTGATCAAAAAAGATTTGCATATCTAATAGGTTTAAGAAATGGCCTACATGCATTTTCGTGGACCAACGGATCGGCTGGTAAAAAATTGTTCAAATTATGTTTAAAATACAACTCAGCCCTAGCTCTCAGAAAACAGCAAGGCATATCAAAAGCTAGAATAAAGAAATTTATTTAAGAAAACGTCAGCTGATTTTGTGAACTTTTGGAAATTTCAATGGGAATTAACTTTAATTCTACAAGAGTGTGACGAAAGCAGCATAACGACGGTTCAGTTCAGTAATTTTCGTGTTAACGTTAAAAGGAAAAAAACAAGTTGGATTAACCACTGTTGCCGAGAGAGGAGCTTTCGTGACGGTTGTTTTTTGCATGAATGCTGCTGGTGGTTTTGCCCCTCCCGTATTCGCATTTCCAAGAAAAAAGAATTGTTCGATTGCAGCGTGCTGTTTATCAGACTGGATTCAGCAGCAATTTTTCCCCAACGGATTGCTCACTTCACATGGTCACTATAGCCACACAAGAAAATGGGTCACTATAGCCACACAAGAAATATGGATGTGATAGAAGCAGTGTGTGAAAACTATTTTACGATTTTGTGTATACCACCACACAGTTCACACAAAATACAATTTTTAGATTTGTCGTTTAGGTCAGCGTTTAAGACATAATATTCTCAACAAATTGAGATGTGGTTGAGATAAAATCTCAGTCAAACCATAGTCGTTTTTCAAATTCGTAAGGTGATATTTAAAAAGTGCTACAGCAGAAAAATTTGAAAGAAGTATTTAAAAGCTTAATATATTTTCTTGCTCCGAAAATATTCCACTTTCAATCTCTCAGTTTAGTTTCCACCAAAAAATTATTGTTAAAAGTTTTTTGTTAAAAAACTGTATCCCACTTTGTAATTGTTTATGTTAATTTCAAGAACATTACCCCTCAATCACCAGAGTCTGTCTACGGACACATGCCATACGTAGGCTTTGCTACGGACCTAAATTAATTCTTAACCTGAAGCGGCTTTTTGCGAATAGCATCATGGGTTCTAAAAAGTTTAAGTGCTGTCTTCGGCAGCTCTCACTTCCTCATGTCTAAATTTTGAGCAGTATATTTGAATGTTTTTAATATTACCTTTACTTGCCCTCTGCCTCTCCTTTCTTATCCGCACCTTTACCCTATATCACTTAAGCTAGGAAGCTTCTCATGTTAGACCTGACGTGAACTTCGTCTCCCATTTTAAATTAACTTCAAGAGGTTCGTGGGTTCGGGAGGGGTTTAAAAGACACAATTATATTCTGTGCAACGTTTCGTAGATGTATTTCTACTTTATCAAGCACTAAAAGACACAAAGCACATTTAAAAATCAAAATTATAGAAAACAAATAATACTCCTACCTGAAACCTTTTAGCATCCATGCACCCATATTTTTACCTTCATTGTACAATAATAAATAAACTTTGTTTTTACGTACTTGAATGAGACATAAACTGTTGTAAATACTCGCGCACTGCGTGTTGTCGAGGAACTGAGCAGATGGTAATTTCAAAATATTTGCAAAATAAATAGATGTTATACTTTTTTTTTTACGATCCCATTCAAATTTAAGAGCCTTGACTCTTATGACAATGTACGGGTAAATTGATGCTTTGGGGTTGGTTACACAGAGATTATAACATGATACAAACAATGACTAATACATATAAAATAATATAAAAAAATATACAATACCGAACAAAATAATAAGTATTGATATACATTGTAAGTATTTTTCAATTAAAATTCAATAAAAATGAGATTAAAAATCATGTGGTAGGAATAAAAGATTTTCCCATTATATCTAGACATAAAATACTATTATTTTATACTAAATTACCATCTGCTCAGTTCCTCGACAACACGCAGTGCGCGAGTATTTACAACAGTTTATGTCTCATTCAAGTACGTAAAAACAAAGTTTATTTATTATTGTACAATGAAGGTAAAAATATGGGTGCATGGATGCTAAAAGGTTTCAGGTAGGAGTATTATTTGTTTTCTATAATTTTGATTTTTAAATGTGCTTTGTGTCTTTTAGTGCTTGATAAAGTAGAAATACATCTACGAAACGTTGCACAGAATATAATTGTGTCTTTTAAACCCCTCCCGAACCCACGAACCTCTTGAAGTTACTTCTCATGTTATTTTTTGTGTTCATTGCTAAGTAATTTATACACATGATCACATGATCTGTGCAGTAACTTAGGACATGTGGGTAATTCAAGGGCTCCTGAATTTGTCTATATTCTTAGATAATTTGAATAGTTTGGTCAATGGTGATGGAGTTACTTGTTTTTCTATAAAGTATTGCACGTGCTCATCCATTTTTTTCAATATACTATAAATAACTGTACTGAATAAATCGAAATCTGAAAAGAATTGGTGAATTTTTGGAAAACTGTATAAACATTTTTAATAATAAAATATGTGCTAAAAAAGTATTCCTTACAAAGTTTTAATAATGGTCATAATGTGTTGTTTATTTGAGATATCTAGTTGCTATTATTGAAAACCAAAGAATGATACGAAACATTTCTTGTCAAGTATTTTTAATTCTCTTTAAAACTGGATTAGTTATTTATCTCTTATGCTATGAATCGTTGTTTTCATATATTTGACCTCTGCTTACAAAACCAGTTTGATATCAGGGTGGAGCAAGATTTTTGATTTGTCAGAAAAACAGCACAATATAATTTTAGTTAAAGTATTATAAGTACAAAACAATAAGTCGTTTTATTCAAAGCTTTTATTTAACTTTACTTGTATGTAAGTTTATTAGTTAGTATGTTACTATGTTTGGGTCAAATCTTGCAAGTAACTTTGATTATGGTGTACAATCGTGAATGTTTTAAACAGGGTACGAGAAAATAATGCTAAAAAGTGTAAAATAATATAAATGTACAAAATATTAAAAAAAGGCCTTTATTTATATAAACTATTGAACTGAAAGGTAAAAAATAATTAGACATACATAAACACAGAATTTTAAAAAATTTGAATATTTTTGAAAAAATTTGAATACATTTGATGATTCTTATATCAAACAAACATCTGAAGGGCTACTGATATTTCATGTAGCGAAGAACTATAAAAACATCACAAATATGATGAGCTGAGAGACAGATTTGAATTTGTACTTATCGTAGTAGAAACCTTTGGTCCTTGGCCTTTGAGGCAAAAACGCTTCTCAATGAAATAAGCACAAAATATCGGGCGAGCAAGCAAAAAGCTTCATTACCCAATTGAATATTGAGAAATTTTGTATAAAAGGAACAAAGTAGAATCATTTGTATAGATTATAAAATGGCAAGAAAGTAAAAACTAAACTAAAAAAATAAATTTTATAATTTAAATTTTCTCTTATTATCTAGTATCAGTTCATATCCCGAAAGTATTCTCTCAGCGTCACAATCACAGAAGACATTTGGACAAAACAGGCAACATGGTTTTATAATAAATTAAATTCTCACGTAACTTTTTTGCAAAAAATGGTTTATGCGACTTGCAAATCGTTAAGTTGTTTCTTGTAATAAACTTATATTCGTGTAATGTGCAGGTATGTATTATTTAGTTTTCTAGTGATTTTAACTGGAAAATTATGTAGTTAGTTAGGATTAGCATACCAAACTGTTTATTTGAAAACATTCTTAAAAAAACTAGATGGTTTATGTAAATACACAAATAGTTATTAGAATGATGTAAAAAAAAATCAAGACAGTATTTAGAAATATTTTTATTTGGACTAGTTTAAGCTGTAAGTTTTAAACTCAAGTATTTTAAAAAATACGTTTAGGTTCAAATGGTATAGTAAGTCGAATATCCTAGGTGTAGTTGAATATGTTACTTAATATCCATAAGTACTTGAATAATTACTTTGACAAATACTGAAACCAGATCCCTGAAGCCTTACCTAACACAACTGTGTTATACCAGTGACCGCACAAAGCAAATGTTCTTGATTTTTAATACCTAAATGAATCTAAGAATTCTTTTGCTTCCAGATAATTTACTTTGCAGAAAAATATACGAAAATTGTTATCAAACTAGTAACCTAACTTACAATTTTTATTGGTGTTTATTTCCACTGCCTATTACATTTTTTTCGGAATCTACCTCACATCTGACGTAGATGCGCAGGCTGGCGAGCACACCTTATTTTCTTTCCACCATTGGTAGGATATATTACGTTATTATTCAGTATTCATTACATTGTCATAATATAAATGAGCCTTAATCATAAGTTTTGATTGGCAGTACACGCGTGTAACTAATTGTCTATGAGCTAGTGGATGTGTCAGAATTTCGTGATAATGATGGTACCATTGCGACCAAAAAAATACTATAACAATAAAAAAACCAAGTTATGTAGCTTCTAGTCTTTCGCTGCGGATACCGCACATGTGCGTCTTCTTGCAACTCTATAATGTGCGTAGGGCGCGCAAGAGCGTCGTACGTTTACACAAATTTCTAATGCTGGTATAGCTCTCGCATTTTTAAGAAGTCTCTGAACTTTTAACCGCCTATGATATAACATTTGAGCTTACGAAAATGAATATTCGTTTCCGGATTTGTTGCTTTTTAGTTAATACGGCTGAAGAGCCATATAACCGAAAAGGATAATGTTTTTCGTTACTTTTTCTTTATGAATAACCAGTTGTATTCTCTTTTTTTACGTTTTTATGATTTAGTTTTATGTTTTGTTAACATTAGTCCTATAAGTAAGCGATATATACTTAAACGCACAAGTGCGTTTTCGGCACAGCGGTAAAGATTTGTAAAAATGTGCGGGAGACTCACATGTGCGTTTTACAAAAAACAAATAACAGGAACCTTTTTTTATAGTTAATTAGTAATAAATAATAAATAAACGTTATATTCCGAACTATCGCAGTTTGCATTGAATATTCTATATTCGCACATAATAATACTACAGCCAATTTAGCCCGCACCGAAAGGGTTAAGAAAAATTTCGAAAAGTTGCTTGAGTATTAATCTGATTGACTGGTATTTTATATATTTATATATATACTTGAAAAATAATTTCTTGAACCAGTAAAATAAGTATATTCTTGAAGTAGAGTTTCTTGGGTATTTGGTTCTTTAATGGAAGGTATTTAAGACATCATATAAGTGTAGAGATTCTTATATATTACCAAAAGTTTCGACTAGAATCTAGTCTTCATCAGTGATACAACAATTTATTAGTTAAGTTTTTTTTTTTGAAAAGTTTAAAATATGTGTTTAGTTAATGGTTTCATCTAGTGGTTTGTGCTCTATTGAAATAATAAACTAACATTTAACACAACATGTATATAGTTTCAAAACAAAGACGGGCACAGTATTTATAACACAGAACGGACACAGTGCTCACATGTATTTTAAAATATAAACTGACTAGTCGAATCTCATATTATTCTTATTTCTACCTTAGCCTTTTTTTTCCCTATTAAATATTGATAACGGTAACATATACTGGTGGAATAATATATATATTTATTTTGATTTTAGTATGTGGGGTATTAATTAATAACGTTGTAATAAATTTTACTTAAGTTTTTTATGTCAGATTTGTCATTTATAGAATTTTTATTTTTTTTATCTATACATTTCTAAGAATTCTCTCTTTCGCTGAAAAATCTTAAAAACTGAGCCAAACCAACCTTCTTTTCGACTGGAATTTCATTATTGTTAGTGAGGTAAAAAAAATAGTTATATTATGTTTAAAGATATCTTGTTTCTGTTATCACTCTAAAATGTAGCAAACATCTTTTAAAGCTTACGTAATTTTTATTCCCTCTGAATCAATATAATCTGCTTATGGATGTTACAAATTTCCTAAACATTTGACCTTTCTCCTTGCAAAACTGTTCTGATATCTCAAAGAGTAAAGCCAGGCGTTTTATGTTTTTTAGGTGAACAATTCAACGAGGCTTCGCAATTTAAAATTGTTTTAGAAAACCGTTTATAATTCTTCAATGGATGCGCTGATGCAAACTCTAGTTATCTCTATGCTAGTTATCTGAAAATATTAGGAATCATACAATCAGAGAAATCGAAAATTACTAGGAAAACGGTGTCAAATATCTGAGTTTGTAGGTAGTCTCGTAATCCCACTTCGGTCTTATTTATATATGATACTCTGCAAATATAATAATAACAATACTAATAATAGTAATAATAATAATAAAACTTCAGGGGTATAAAGAAATGCTTTTGAATTTTTCTCTGCACGGGCACGCGCTCCCGAGGTACCCTAGCCAGCTCTTCGCTGTCCTTTGCATTCTTATTTCCTCACCGTCCCCAAAAACCCATTTTCATCCTTACCTTATATTTTCTATGACTCTCCGAGGAGCAAACCTCGTTTGCAGAGTATTAAAATCCCTGGCAGTTTGTAAAATGCAATCCTATTATGAAATGTACAATTTATGGAGTAAACCGGTGAATCGACATTGTACCACCATAACCTCTTGTCGCGCTCAGGATTTAGGTAGAGGATCCTGTGTGTTAAGTGAGTTACAGTCTCCCTCGACCAGCGACGGAAGCAGCGTGATGTCGAGTATGGCTACTGCAACAACCCTGAGGAGACGATGTCACCAATCCTCGGACCACGAAGGCTGGAAAGCTAAGGAAGCGTATGAAATCGACACCAGCAATAAATTGTTTCATAATGTGCTCCTATTCTAGGATCACCAGATTTGGGACCGACTTAACCACCTACCGGATTGGCGTTCATAGCGCTTTCCTTCAGAAATACCCGGACCTTTAGAACATCACTGAGCACCGCACTGTTGACCAACGGCGAGTAATTGTCCGGAATAAACTTTTGGGTGAACCAATCCTGGAACAACTTAAAGGAGAAGTGCAACTTGAACTTGAGAATAAACGCGTTGAGCCCCTAGCTCCGCCTACGACAGAAAAACTCGAGAAGGAAGTACGAAATGAAGAAAACATAGACGAAGACGAATCTACAGGACAAGACATCACTAACAGAGCCAACAACACCCAGGACAATGGAAAAATATCAGTATACAACGAACTCCAAAAGAGCTCCTGATCCCCAAGATTTTCAACACTATACTAGCAGAGTTTAGTTTGGAATATGACACCCTTGATAAGCTCCACACACTCATCTATTGCTCTGCCGTTGCAGTTAGATGTCATAAACAACAAGTGCATTCTCAGAACAAAATAGGCAAAGCTACACTTCATCAAAAACCCATATGGCAGAAAAGACTTGAGAAGACAATTGACGATCTGAGACAGGAACTAGGAATGTGAGTCTTCGCGTGAATTTCGGAAGAATGAATACCCCTCGAGCAGACTTAAGATGCGCATTAAAAAGATATTTAAGAAGATAAGTACAAAACCCACCGATCTCAACCATCAACAAAAACTAGATGAGTATTAAGATACACTAAAGTAAAATCTAACAGCTAAAGAGAAACGTTTGCAGAGATACAACAAATACTCACAGAGAAAACGACAGAACTGGCTTTTCAACACCAATCAAAAACAGTTCCATCGGGTATCAATAGCAACAAAGATCAAACCAATACTAAGAAGATGCTGCCGAGCAAAGAGCATTTGATCGAGTATTGGTCGAACAACTAGGAAAACCCAAAAGAGCACAACCGAAACTCTACATAGATACAATCTCAACGTGATCAGATTCAAACACTACAAATGGAATTTGACTTTATCACCAAGGAGAAAGTTAGCAGTTTTATTAAGGGAACGTGCAACTGGAAGTCGCCAGAGGTTGACCATATTCACAATTTTTGGTATAAGAAATTTGAGGTCTTTCATGAAGCTATGGCCCATCATTTTACTAAAATAATGCATTATCAGGAGACAACTCGTGCATTTCTAATACTAAGGACTAGAACTATGCTACCCAAAAGCAATAGGACAGAAAAGTCGTCCCAATACAGGCCCATCATCTGTTTTCCCATCATGTACAAGATCCTAACAGGATGCATTGCAAATCGTATCTATCAACATATTGACAGTCATAACCTATTAGCCGAGAAACAAAAGGGATGCATTCGAAACCATCAAGGATGCAAAGAACAACTTATCATCGATTCTGTGGTACTTAAGCAGACAAAGAAAAAACAACGCAACATACACACTGCTTTTATAGACTATAAAAATGCATTTAATAGTGTACCATATTCCTGGCAACTATCAACACCAGTGGAGAACGAACCTGCCGATCTATATGATTAAACACCGAAAAAGGCAAAGTTATTAATGGTGATGTAGCCCTATCCAATGGAAAAATAGTTCAAGCGATAAACCAAGGAGAGACCTACTAATGCCTAGGATTCCAACAAGCTAGACTGCTCGATGATAGGCAAGGAAAGACCAAGATGAAAGATCAGTACGTCCAAGGGCGAGCTCGTCTGAAGACAGAACTAAACGCCGGAAATCTCAATACAGCAATTAACACCTATGCTATGCCCGGGTTGACCTACAGTTTCAGTATCTTGAAATAAACTAACACGGAGCTAGAGGGACTACAACAAACTACTCGCCTGATAATGACCAAGTACACGTCACCCAAGGTCATCAAGTCTTCGAATGACCTTACCACGAAGAGTTGGGAAATCCCTAGTTGACTTGACTAATTCGCACTCCTGACAGCTGCAAAAATTGGGAGACTTCTTCACCAAAAAGGCACAAACATCAACCCTCCACCACAGATTGACCTTAAGTGATAACTCGTATTCTCCACTTAATCTCACAACATGACAACATCATCCTAGAGTCACTTTCAGACCCCGATAAATAAGAACAGTGGGCTCAAATGACACTACACGGCCGACATCACAATAACTTGAATCAGCCACACATAGATAAGGAAGCATCCGACAGGTGGCTGAAGGATGGACAACTATTCCCCGAGAGAGAAGGATTTGTGATGGAAATACAAGACCAAGTTATTAAAACATAAAATTACACTAAATTCGTCATCAAAGAGAGGTCCGTTGAATCGGATAAGTGTCGAAACTGTAGCAAGAGATCAGATACAGCATATAACATCTGGCTGCACTTACCTACCAAACACGGACTACCTCCAGCGACATAACCAGGCGTGTAGCATCATACACCAAAGCTTGCCAATAAATACGGGCTCCTGAACAGCTTTGTGCCCTTATATAAATACCAACCAAGTTCAGTGCTTGAAAATAATCCCTTTAAACTGTACTACGACCGGGCAATTATCACCGGCAGACGGGTGACGAATAATCGGCCTGATGTCGTACTGTTAAATAAGGGAACAAAGAGAGCTTATTTGGTAGATGTTGCTATACCCAACAATAACAACGTGTTGGATAAATATCAAGAAAAAAAGGCCAAATATGCGGAGCTTGCCAACGAGATACAGCAGATGTGGCGATTGAATAAGGTTCATGTGATACCGATCATCGTATCATCAACTGAACTAGTTCCAAAAACACTAAAATAGTACCTGAAAATCATAGGACTGCATACTAACACCTTCATCGACATCCAGAAGGCAGCCCTGCTCAGTACTTGCCTAAGAACTAATAGAAACCATTTTTGATGCATGTGTCTGGGATGGGCTTGTAACCCAAGATTTGTTGAGAAATTGATTGCCAATAATACTAATAATATTAATAATAATAATAATAATCTTAGGAAGGATATTGGAAGATTGACTGAATGTAAATTGACTAAGAACGACAAAACTAGACAGATTAGTGGAATCGATCATCCAACGTACTAGATTATTATTATTATTATTAGTATTAGACCATCCCACTTTCATTGACAAGGGATTCTTATAGTAAAATAATATAATAGTCTATAGCAAAGATTGTTACAGGGTCACGTGACCAGCGTGGCTTAAAAACCAATGGCGGTTCGTGGAACTACGATAAACTTTGATATTAATTAAGAAAAAAATGTTAGGGAATTAATTTGCTAAAAAATATATTAACCAAGAAATTAATTCAATTAAAATTGTCATTAGGTACCAAGTTTTCCTTAGCTTCACTTCTGCATGTGTTTTGATAATGTGCTTGTGTAGGCAAGTTTATTTTTGGTTTTTGAGAATTAAAATTTGGGTTTTTTGGTAATGTGTTACTACGGTGCTTATAATATATAAAATAAAAGGTACAAGTTGTACATGGTAGTTTAGACCGTTTATGAAAATGTTTAATATTAAATTTCCGTATTCATTAATTTTTAAAAGTTTCAAAGTTTGCGTCTCATTACCCAAGTTTACTTTAATTTTTTTCCGGTTTGGATGTCATTATATCTTGAATAATACAATCAATCGATCTACGATTTGAAAAAGTCGAAATTATGACGGCTTTAACTGCAGGCTATGTTTTTAATTCTACTCGAGAACAATCGGCAGCCCTACCTACAAGTTTTCTTAAAATAGTATCGCGTATACATACATTTATAGGTGCATTATTGTCAGTTTTATTTCTATGATTATTATAAAAATTATCACAAGTATTAATAAATCTTAAAAGTCCAGTCAGCCTTCTTGTATCTATTGTATAATACAAGAAGGCTGACTGGATTTTTAAGTTCCTCTTTCTCCTTTTACTATTACAATGTCCCTTCTGGATAGCAGATTCGAATTTACTATTGATAAATCTGTTTATTTGTTTTGGGTTTCCATCGAATAAGGTAATATCGTCTGCTTGATATCTGACTAGTTGTAAGTTAGGTTCAGTAGTCATTACTAAACCTAACCAATCTTAGACTAATCTATCTAATTTCATTTTTATTGTTTATAAAATTTGTTTAAAAAAAACTATAAAAAGTCATTCGCCTGAACGGGGATTCGAAAACATCTGCACCCAAAGCCCATGCTGAACATTCAACAAAACTTTTTTATACTCTGCGGAAATAAACGACGAACCAATAGGAAACACACTGAACAATAAGTGTTGTGTTTGGCGGGCGCCCATTGACAGTCCCTGGGATTTGTGTTGTTGTGTTAGGTAGTATAGAGTTTACTGACCGTACTGTTAAAAATATGTTGACAACAATCCTGAATGCAGGGGATAGAAGCAGAATGTATACAAATGTAACGTAACGGACATAAAACGTGTAGAGAGAATTAACCTTAATGGTGATTATTGGTGATATGTATTAAACTAATAAAATAGCAAACTCACAGGGTATCCTGAATTCGAAATATAAGAAATTTTTTATAAACCTCAACAATGTTTTTTTTTTCAATTTTAAATTATAGCATATTGTGTACAGAGTAGATTATAAGTAGAACATCCTTGGAAAAACTACCTTTTTTTAATTAGAAGTTGGTACCGCGCAATTTTCAATATTTTTCAATGCAAAAAAACTTATATATTATTAGGTTTATGACAAAATACAGAAACTTAATTATAAGTAGATATATATATATATATATATATATATATATATATATATATATATATATATATATATATATATATATATATATATATATATATATATCACGGCTGGGTGAAAACGCTAGAAAATAAGTAAAGTATTGGATAAATATACCATAATATCTCCCGTCAATAATTCTTTTATATTGCATATATCAGACATTGATATTTTAAAATGTATGTGACGTTTGTGTTATAGCTTTAATAATGATGCACTACCACACTCCAATGCCTAATCTAGTGATAACCTGGTACTGATCCGCCTAGTGCCTGGACCACTGACGCCCAACCTTAACCTTTTGCTTTATCATTTTTAAAATATGGCCGGAAGTGGTTTAGCAAAATAGAAAGGAAATGTTTTAGTTAACTATGTTTTTTTAACTATTATAAAAAACCGGTGAACTTACTTTGCCCGGAACTTCCCTCGTTATGATTTTTTTCCATTTGTTAGAAATAGTCAGGTGTGACCCAATTTAGTTCAAAACATAGTCACAGTATATATGTGTTACATATACTGTCTTTTTATTTTTATTCGGTGCAACTTTGTTCATATTTGATTCTTAGCAATATTTTACCGTTTTCTTGCTTTAATTTTTAAATTTAATTTTGTAATATAAATATTGCCAGGTTATCCCCATATTACCCTTAATTTTTTATCAAAATTTGAAGTCAATCGGGTAAGTAGTACTTAAGCTACGTCACGAACTGACAGACAGACCGGCATACGGACCGACGACATTGATAAACACGTTTTTCTGGCATCTGAAGACGTTAAAACGTTAATATATGTAAAACCTGAGAGGATGATTTTTTCCATGATTACAGACAATTTATTTGGCCGTCATTTTGTTCGGTCATCTTGAATTATTCCCACTATTTAACTAGCTGATCTCTATACCACAATTAGTCATGGCACACAATTTGAAATCAAACAATAAAGCAGTTTTTTCAGGATGAATTTTTAAATATTTTATTAAGCCGCCATTTTGTTCCGCCATCTTGGATTCGTAATAAAATGTTACCACTTGATTCTAACATAATACTTGATGTTTTTGTAAAATTTGAGATAAGTTGGATAAGCAGTTTTTGAATAAAATGTTTTTTAACATTTCAGTAAGCCGCCATTTTCTTTCGCAATATTGGATTTTAACAAAATGTAACCAGGGCATCCTCATATGAATCTTAATTTTTGACCAAAATTTGAAGTCAATCGGGTAAGTAGCCTTTAAGCTATGCCGCGAACTGACAGACAGTCAGACAGACAGACAGTCCGACAGGCAGACCGACAGACGGACCGACGGAATTGATAAAACGTATTTTTTGACATGTATTGATGCTAAAACGTAAAGATGGGTAAAACCTAAGAATATGGTTTTCTCACGATTACAAACATTTTATTTTCGTTCTTATGCGAGATAAGCATTACTGACCGTATAAATAAGTATAACTTAAATGCATTTTATAGTTAGTTCTCTTTGTACGCTTAAGAAATAAAATTGATTTTTTAAAAATATTTTCTCATATTTTGCCAACAGTCGCGCATCGTGCGTAATTTCTGGTTTCGTTTCAACGATTTGTGGCAAAATCGGACAATCAAAAATTTTCAAGGTGTACCAAGAAACTCTAAATTGACCAGGGATTTGGAACAGGATCGTCTAGCGTCCTATTGCTGCGAATTGGGGAACACACATCGTCCTACCCTCATAGCAGCTAATCAGGGAAAGGACCACATCGCCTCTCCTATTGGACCCTAGTTTAAGAATTAAAATTGGAATTATCTTCAGTACATTACTGTAAGTGCTTCCTTTCAATTTGCCTTATTTCATTTTATTTTTACCCTATCTTAAATATTTATATTTACGTCTCTTGCAATTCCGCAAACTGGAAGATTTAATATTAGCTTTTGGAAATTCAAATCGTGGAGGAAATCTAACACCTTTCTCTAATTTAATTCAAATAAGTAAAGTAATGACTATTGAACCTAACTTACAACTAGTCAGATATCAAGCAGACGATATTACCTTATTCGATGGAAACCCAAAACAAATAAACAGATTTATTAATAGTAAATTCGAATCTGCTATCCAGAAGGGACATTGTAATAGCCAAAGGAGAAAGAGGAACTTAAAAGTCCAGTCAGCCTTCTTGTATCTATTGTATGATGTCAATTCGTGACGTAGCTTAAGTACTACTTACACGATTGACTTCAAATTTTGATAAAAAATTAAGGGTAATATGGGGATGACCTGGCAATATTTTGGTAAAAATCCAATATGGTGGAACAATGTTAAAAATGTTTTGTAAGAGTGGTGTATTACTTATTATTTATGTAATAATACACCACTCTAACATACAAACAAGAGGATCGATAACGAAAACCATTTAGAAACTTAATAATCTGGGCAATATCTGTGAACCAACGGAGTAGGTAAAAACTGATAACATGGGTTTCACTTTAAGACGTTGAAACAAAATGTATAAAATCTATGTGTTCTGGGGATGCAACAATAAAATTGCGAAACGTCGACAATTTAATAAAGGGCTTTTCTTTTTTATACTATACAGTCTAAGATAATAACTGATAATATGGGTTTCAATTTAAGATGGTGAAACAAAATGGCGGCCAAATAATTTTTTTTTAAAAATCAATCTAAAAAATTTTCTTCAATTGACTTGCAGAAAAATAAAATTTAAAAATTAAAGCAAGAAAACGGTAAAATATTGCTAGGAATCAAATATGAACAAAGTTGCGCCGAATAAAAATTAAAAGACAGTATATGTAACACATATATACTGTGACCATGTTTTGAACTAAATTGGGTCACACCTCACTACTATCTAACAAATGGAAAAAGTCATAACGAGGGAAGTTCCGGGCAAAGGAAGTTCACCGGATTTTTGTAATAGTTAAAAAAACATAGTTAACTAAAACATTTCCTTTCTATTTTGCTAAACCACTTCCGGCCATATTTTAAAAATAATAAAGCGATTGTCGCCAAATCTAAAATGTCAAATGCGTCAAAATAAACCATACCGACAATGTTGCCCCGTTTCAATCATAACAGTTCTTTCAAATATTTTTTATGGATTTTTGTTACGCGGGTGAATAGATACCGGAGTAGGTTAAGGTTGGGCGTCAGTGGTCCAGGCACTAGGCGGATCGGTTCCAGGTTATCACTAGATTAGGCATTGGAGTGTGGTAGTGCATCATTATTAAAGCTATAACACAAACGTCACATACATTTTAAAATATCAATATCTGATATATGCAAGTATATAAATGAATTATTGACGGGAGATAGGTATATTTATCCATTACTTTATTTATTTTCTAGCGTTTTCACCCAGCCGTGATATATATATATATATATATATATATATATATATATATATATATATATATATATATATATACTTATAATTAAGTTTCTGTATTTTGTCATAAACCTAATAATATATAAGTTCTTTTGCATTGAAAAATATTGAAAATTGCGCGGTACCAACTTCTAATTAAAAAAAGGTAGTTTTTCCAAGGATGTTCTACTTATAATCTACCCTGTACACCATATGCTATAATTTAAAATTGAAAAAAAAAACATTGTTGGGGTTTTTAGTTGAGTTTATAAAATTTCATATATTTCGGATTCAGGATATCCTGTGAGTTTGCTATTTTTTTAGTTTAACACCTATCACCAATAATCACCATTAAGGTTAATTCTCTCAACACGTTTTATGTCCGTTACGTTGCATTTGTATACATTCTGCTTCTATCCGCTGCGTTCAGGATTGTTGTCAACATATTTTTAACAGTACGGTCAGTAAACTCTATACTACCTAACACAAACTCGAATCCCACGGATTGTCAATGGGCGCCCGCCAATCACAACACTTATTGTTCAGTGTGTTTCCTATTGGTTCGTCGTTTATGTCCGCGGAGTATAAAAAAGTTTTGTTGAATGTTCAGCATGGGCTTCCTGGCTCGGCGATACGATACTCGGCGTTGGATTGGGTGCATATGTTTTCAAATCCCGGTTCAGGCGAATGACTTTTTATAGTTTTTTTTAAACAAAATTTATAAACAATAAAAATGAAATTAGATAGATTAGTCTAAGATTGGTTAGGTTTGTTGCAAAGTAAGCATGCGGTAGCGCACCTACCCCGAGTCTATAGTAAAACAGGGATTTTTTTGCAAAACCTATTCTGTTAGGTGCATCTGTCCCTCCGTAAGCGTTAGGTTAACCCAGGGTCGTCGATAAAACCACCATTAAAGCTATAAACCGTCAGTAAAGCCATAAAATCACATCTCAAAACATCGAAAGTCAGATTTGAAATACGCGCGCATTCTAAAGTGTTGTGATGAGCGGGATCTCAATGACTGCCTATGGGATTCAAGGTCTTGTATTATACGTATAGGACTTCACAAGTATAAATAGTGTGACCGTAACTACGGGCCAGTTCGGTTCAATTTGAATTTTAATAACAACGTTTAATGACCAGTTGATCTAACTTGCGAGAAGAAATACGGCGATATACGATCTTGTAAACCCTAGATACAGTTACAATAATTATAAAGATAAAATATTGTCAGACAGTGCGTAGGAATTGAAGATTACATTGGGTAAGTAAAAATACAAAACTTTAACTATTCACGTCTTCTGAAGGATAAAGGTAAAGGAGCATTCTGAATATAATTCATATGTCGGACTTGTATTGTCTTTAACTTAAATTATTTTCAATATTTTGATCAGTGATGTACCTTCTTGTGTTATCAAATGTAAACTAAGAGCTTCGTCTAAAACTACGAGCTTATATAGTAGAATCGTCTGCGTGATCCAATCGTAAAATGTGCGTAATGTTTTCAAATATCTGATATATCGAAACCAGGTTTACTAAAGACTTTTTAGTTATGTTCGATAAATACCGCAATTTTCTTTTCTTCAAGTGTCCCTTGTCAAGGATTTTAGCTTCTGACCATTGAATTCTATAGTCTTTATTTCAGCGAAACCCGTTTTTCTCCTTTTCTGTGTGATTTGATGTTCTTTAACTCTTATGTCAAGGGGTCTCTTCGTTTCTTCTGTATAAGATAGACCACAAAGTACTTAAGTGGCACGGTCGGTAGGATATGACAGTGGTAATTATTTCGAATCGACCGGAAGAAGTTTCTGCGTGTGGTTTCAACCCTTTGGCGCCTATCCAGTGAACCTACGGTGAGTTTTATAAGAAAAGGATCGGAAAGGGAGAAGAAATACAACATTGTAAGTGCTTTTCCTTTTTGTCTCTCCTTAACCCTCTATTTAAGGATGTTTGCTTAGAAATATTTTTAGGGACAATGCATAGAGCACTAGTGTACTGGTACACTCAAAAATAATATGCATTTAAAAAAGCTCGTTTAGAAGATGCTATGGCATATGTCAAAAAGCAAAAAAGGGCTTCTCTATGAAAAAACGTCCGGGAATTGAGGTTTTTCGAACTGTTGACGAAAAAATATATTACGTAATACAGTCGAAAAGAGCCTTTTCTGGTCTTGCCAACTTTCTGGAATCCGTCTCCTCGCCTATTGTTAGGTAAATAACTATTTATGTTGACCAGCAGTTATACGACGGCCTTCAAGAAATTTGCACCATATGAAACTATCTGTACTAGTACACAATATAAAGAATAAATTGAATGAAATTGTAACGGCGAGATGCCTAACATAATATCAAATAAATGCATGTAGCACTTGATTTCTCGGGCACTTGCTAGTAATGAGGTCGAAAAATGGGACCGGTGAAGAGTATTACCGGCCCCATTTTTATTTTGACTGACTTTGTCTTTTCCGATCAGGGTAAGATGGCAAATTTTATAACTTAAAATGAGACTCAAAAAACTGGTTTTGTAGGCTGTGAACTAAAGATATTTTTAAACTGAATTAAGTTGCTAACCCACAGCTCCTACTGGAGAATTAAAAAAGTAATTTATCGAGTTAGCCGTTACTTGATGGAAAATCAAACTGAAATAAATTAGTGGAAATCACTAAACAAAAACAGTTTGTTTATTTTTTATACTAGTAATTAAAAAAATCTTTGTAAATTCATTATTCCTTGTGGTGATCAAATGTCTAAGGAAGAGTTTGAGGTTATTTAGAATTTTCTGAACAACTCATGCTATAATTCGTGATAGAATTATGCAAAATACAAGTTGTTAATACAATTTGTGTGCATATTATGAAGCAGATTTTATTTTTCTACTATAAAATTGAAATTCTTGGGTCAGTATATGAACCGAAGAGTATGGTCTTAACAAATTTGTTTGTAACCTGATAAGTGCCTGGAAGTTGCAATATACCTTCATCGCTTTAATCATATGATACAACGTCAAAAATAATAAAATTGTTCCAAGCATCGACTAGTGCTGAAAGAACTATTGCGAACGACTTCTTGTAATTAAAAAACTGAATCGCCACCACATATTTCCCATCTGTAAGACCCAAGCAATTAGGAAACTTCCAAATACCCCCGAATTCTTCAACAATTCTACTTTGGTCTTTCTTCATGGGCGCCGGTATTACCTTATGCAATTTCTGCAACATTAACATATTTTCCAATACCGCAGACATTTAAGTGTCCCAATATACACCTGAATGTTACTGTACGAAAAAAATTACATGTTTCCAAAAACCTAAAAAAATTAATACAAGAATGTGTAATAGTTATTTAACTAACAAGTCCGGAAAGTGGTACTTTTCCGCATGGAACGGCAGTTGACTGAACGGCATGAAGCGGAATTCGGTCACGCCGTCAAGGGCGGAAAAGACACTTTCCGCATGTGTTATGTACAACATTTTTCCTACGATCGACATAGTCTTCAGATAAACGTCAATCAGGTATGAGTTCAATAATAATATACAGTGATTACAAAAATTATTGGGCTTCTTTCAAAAAAAAAACTTACTTTTTAGTGCTAGTAGTCCTGAAAAGTTACTTTTACGCAAGATCGTAGGAAGAAATTAACCATTATTATCAAGAATCTATTAACTAAAATAAAAATTCAAATAATTAATAAATATTAACAGAATACTGTTGTTTATAGGATCTACATGCAAAAGTAGATGGAGTCAGTTACAACACCAGTGGCGAAGAAGTAACAAATAAAGCAACGAAGTCTGGACCAGCAAAAAAAGGACGATATGAGGAAATCCATCTTTACGTCAAAGGGATACAATCGGCAATTTGAGCGATGAGAATGAAGGAACTTCAGAACAAGAAAATACAAATGTTACTGAGACTGATTGAAATAGACAGGGGTCGACAGGGAAATGTGATGCTGAAACCGAACCTTCCCCATCTTCCTCCAAAAGACATCGAATTTTGTCAACTAAAAACCACTTTCAATACCAAAAAAAGATGAAACCACTTTTTAATTTCTCATGAAATATCTTACTGAGAAGCAAGGTAATGAAAAACTTATCATACTGAGGCACATAACCCAACAGACATGTTGTTGTCGATTATCGAAATGTAGCTGAAAGTACTAATTTAGTCCAAAAGTTGGAAAACAACAAGTACAATATAGTAACACGCCTACATACGCGTTGCCGCCTACACCTTTTCCAGCTACTTCACAGTACACAATTGACGTTGAAAGTTGTGAACAGCCTTGAACTTATTTTACAGTCATGTTCTAATATCCTTTATTTAATACTTATGTCCTAGTATTCTTCATTTAATGCCTATGTACTTAAATTATCTGAAACAAATGCAGAGTTTATGTTGAACTGTTATCTATTATATTCTGTTATCTGTATTAGAGAGTTTTTAAAAAATCTTGTACCCTGGCGTACGAAACTACTAAAAAAATTTGGTGTAGTGATCTGTCAAAAATGTATCTTTCCGATAAATAAAAAGCCAATTTGGATACAAAGGCCACTCAAATTTAATATTTTTCTAAATTATATACTATATCAGTTTTATTGGATGAGATTTTAGACGTACGCTATGTTTTTAACAAATAAAAAACAAAGTTTGAAATATTTAGCCTGAAATTTTATTATCTGCCTAGCGCTTTCGACAGTTTGTAATCATCAGGGCTAAGAAAGACCCTACAAGAGCAAGTACAGGACAAAACAAATAAAAAAAAATTACCAATTTAAAAAATTTAAAAATTTTAAACTATTCAGTCTGAAAATATGTCAAGAACGTAAATGGTAATTTACGTTCTTGACGGGATTTGAAACTTCAATTATCGACGAGTTATGTATAAAACTCTCTGTCAGTGTTAGTGTATCGAATGTTCTTTAGTTTCAAGAGCTGAAGCTCCACAATTTCTAAGACGACTTTTTGATGATAAAAGATAAGGATAATTCCAATCTAATAACAATTTTACTGGCACCGTTTCAATGACGTATTCGAATTTTTTTTCAGCGGCGTTTAAAAAATATTTATTTGAAACAAGTGCATCCGACTGATGAATACCATAGAAACAAGAAATATAATTTCATCACAGAATTACTGTTTTTCTCTTCTTATACGCTTTCTTGCGTCACTTCATATCTGACCGTGTTTATTGTTTTTGTAGCTTAATACGAGCAGATAATCACGATTTATAAATTTCATGTGAAAACAGGCTACATAATTAGTTTGAAAATTACCATTCAATAGTAAATGACATATTAAGTGACCACAAAATCTTTACACCCGAATTAGTAACAGTTAAAGTTTGCCTTTTTACCTGTTTATGTCAATTTTATTATAGCTACGTTAGTTACCGATTATCACTGTGCGGATGTAGTGCCCTTTTGAGTGTTTACCTGCATCGAAGAATTTTGAACTTTAACGTGAACTTTTGTGTTTTAAAAGTAATTTTCTGTGTAAATAAAAATGTTTACCTCAACAAAACAGGTAAGCGTTTTTCTTGGTTAATTTAGATGTACGAAGAATATTGTTTTATTTAATAAAATTGGATAACTAATAAGGATTCGTTATATAAATACAGCTAAAAGCCAAATTAGACTTTTTAACTAAAGGATACTCTGCGAATTATCTAGATAGGTAAAATGTTTTGACTCAAATGTTTTAATTAAAGTTCGATACATTTATTTAAGCAATTACAATAATTGTGAATTTAAACAATTTAAACATTATATATTATCATGTTTAAAGACCCAAAAGTAAAATTTTAAACTTGATTTTGCAAAAATATTTCAGTCACTCTGCTCAGAAATGAAAATTTAAAACTCAATTTACTTGTTAAAGTAATTTTTACGGTTCTTTTGCTAGTGATAAACGGTACTTTCTTTGTGACTGCTTTCCAGATACTTTGACAGAGTCTAGTTATTCTTTACCACTTACATTTTCCTGGTAAAAAAGCCTAATTTTCGCATTGAAAGTTACTAGACTACAAAGAAGAAGAGAACGCTGAACAATTTTAAAGTAGAAAATGTATTATAAAATTAGCAAACGTTTTTGAACCCAACATTCTTACACAAACCAAAATCAAAATAGCCTTTCTGCATTTTACCGGACATACTGGCGAATTGTTTTATAATACAAGATGGATCATGTCATATCACTTTCGATTGACAGTGCAATTGGGTTATTTAGTTTTTCATCCGACATTGTTGACATCCATTTATTTTTCGTGAAAAAGACCCTTTTGCTCCATCATATTGCATTCCTACCAATGTCTTACCAGTGTTTTTTTACCCATCCCACACTTGCGCCATCTTGTTACTTCACGAAGTTTATTCCATTTTCACATTTAATTTTTCTGCAAAATTTAATGTCAATTGAACAAGATTTTCTTACGCTAATTTTTTAAATATTTTATTAGACCGCCATTTTCTTTCGCCATCTTCGAATCGTACCAAAATGTTACGAGTTGAATCCAACATAATACTTGATGTTTGTGCAATATTTGAGATAAACTGGTTAATTTTTTTAACATTTCACTAGGCCGCCATTTTGTTTCGACATGTTAGATTTTTACCAAAATGTTACCAGTTTATTCCCCAGTTTATTTTTATATAAGAACCTTAATTTTTGACCAAAATTTGAAGCCAACCGGGTAAGTCGTTTTTTTTGCGACGACCGACAGAATTAACAAAACATGGCATTTAGGGACCCTGAAACGTGAAGATCTGAAAAAATCTCGAAGAGTGATTTTTTCACAATTACAATATCATTTACGAGGTAAGTAAAAATTGAATTGGAATTACGCGACGGCGAAGTGGCCGATTTGTTATTTTTTTATGTATTTTGGCGGTTTAAAGCCATAGTATCGAGAATGACGTAACAGAATGGCATGATGTGTCAATGTCAAAACTACTTACTGAATTTATTTTCAATTATGCCCTAAAGTCAAGTGTGTGACAGGTAGAAAGAAACTGGTAAAATATTGATAGGAATCCAATATGATGGAACAAAGTGGCGCCCAAAAATTTGAAAAGATATTATATATATGTAACACATATATATTGTGGCTATGTACTGTACTATATTGGGTCACACTTCACTATTCCTAACAAATGGAAAGAAAATGTTAACGAGGAAAGTTCCAGGTAAAAGAAATTTATGATTTTTTTAATTTTCTCGAACCTAAATTTAATTAAAGTAATGTATTTTTATTATTTATTTTAAAGTATAACTTTCATTTCATATTCTTTATTCATATTCGAAATTTTTCTTTATATCAAAAAAAGTATTCCAAAAGTTGATATAGTTTTAATGCAGCTGTCAAAAAGTAAACATCAATAAATTAAATATACATAATACTCTTGTTTACTCGTTAAATGAAAACTACCTGGTGTTTAGTTTTGGTTTTAATCATAAACCATTTACAACGGCGTGGATCAGGTGAACTAAGAAACTAGAATACATGCAAACATATATGGCTTTGCAACTTTTTACTATGTATTTTCAAATCGAGGAAAGGCATCATATTACAAGAAGGAGTGTTTCATTTCGTTCATTAAGTCAGCAAAATGTTTTAGTTGTAGGAAGATAAAATGTAAGTTGAAAATCTTAAACGTTTGAATTTAAAGAGGTTTTTGACTACAGTATTCATGCCGAAATCATAAAATGACAGGTATGTTAAAGATACCCTGAGGCATATTTTATCATAAGCTTGAGACCAGTCGTTCTTAACCTCTTAAGTGGTGAGGGACCACAAACCAAATCTTTATCTTGCCACGGTCCACTAACTGTTTGTCGGTAATTAAAGTTATGTAATAAGGATATTTTATAAATAAAACACATACCAAGGTGTTTACAGACCAAAATTTTACTTAGAAAAATTAGTAATTTTTTTAATGCGATTTTTGTAATACTGGAGTTTTATTAATTGCTATACGGTGTTCAGTGCTGCTCAAAGGCGAACGCATGTAGGCACTGACACTCAAATGTTAAATTCATTTTTCAACTGTTGCAAGTGGGGTATATCGTTTTTTAATTCTTCTATTAATCTCAGCACAGTGTTCGTTAATAATTGGTTTCAATGTATCAAACGCCGGAAAGTTATTTCTTTTGCAAATCCACAAGCCAATTTTAGAGACGAGTTTATCTACAAACGCAAATATGTTACTCTTATTAATTAATGAGAATTAATTTTTTTTACAGATAACGTACTTGAGTGTAAAAACAGGGATTCGTGTTCGTCCAGTTCTCTGTAGAACATTTTGAAAAAACGATTACTGGGTGCACTACTTTTGATAAAGACCAGGCATATCGCCCATTAAAAATGAATCACGGTGAATTTTTCAATTTTTTTTATATGTTGTAGTGCTCGGCCCTAATAGTTATTCTGCAAAATTAAATAAACTGTCGTCGTGTTTTTTAAATGCAGGGTGTTTAAATACGCAATTTAGCTATATGTTTTAAGGGTTTCCAAGGAAAAATAACTATAACATGAAAATTTTAAATAAACTATTATTATGTTTCTTCTCAAAATTGCATTTACAAGAAATAAAAAAATTAAATTTATATACAGGGTATTTTAAAATTACGGCACATCAGAAAAGTAGTAAAAATTAAACAGGTATCTTCCGGATTATATCTAAGTTTTATCTACTATATCAGAAAATATATTCTTTGGATTATTATATTCATTACGAATATCATAGTGGCATCAACTAGGTTTTATAAGTCTGGTGTTTTTTCGGTTTTAAGATTCAAAGTATTTTTTAATTAAAAACCAATCACTGGGAAATTAAAAAAATAATAAATTAAGGAAACATGACCATATTGATTTAAGTCTGACACTTTGATACACCCAGTGGATGAGATTTTCGGTGTATATTCGAATTAATTTTTAATTCGTTACAAAGTAATGGCGAACATTGTAGTTGTTAATCTTAATAAAATATAAATGTGACGAGAACAAAAAAGTTAACAAAAACTAAAAATCTGTATGCTGCAGGATAGGTTTTAAATAAAAAACAATAACTTTTTATTTTTTACCTACTTAGTTAATTATATATGGCATTTCTTTGAGCTTTATGTGGACCAACAGCATCCAAGATATTTTGGAACATTTTGGTGGAATTATATTTATCTAGTTGCTTACCATAAAATTATTGCAACAAAATTTTAATTTGTTGAAAACGGACACTCAATTCTGCCACTTTAAACAATTAATTTTTATATAATTTTTTGTTGTACATATCTTTTTACTTGTAAATATAATTTTGAGAAAAAAAAGTGACGATTCTAATTAATTAACGACTAACATGCATATAAAAATTTGAAATTAATGACCTTAAATCAACTTTCGGTTATAAACCCTGTATTTTAATATATATATATATATATATATATATATATATATATATATATATATATATATATATATATATATATATATATATATATATATATATATATATATATATATATATATATATATATATATATATATATATATATATATATATATATATGTACACCTTATCTTCGGTTAAGGTTCGTAGGGCGATAGAGTTAATGGCCTTTTTCTTGTATTATATTTTTATTTCAAAACATTGACATTAAAAACGAACGTTTCGACTAATACTTAGTCTTTATCAGTGTTATTATAACATACTATATCTATAGAGGAAAATCCCTTAATAAAATTTAATTTATTTAATTACATAAAACATTATTAAAGAACGGCACATGATCAAAACAGGCATACAATTATTTATACACTTGCAAATAAAATAAATATTTTTAATTTTTCCTGTGAGTTAAGATGTTTTGTTGTCAATTCGGTAATCGAAGGGGTCCTTTCATGAAAGTTTTTGCTTAAAAAATAATGCAAAATTGTAATAAAATTAGTGTGATTTATCGTCCCTAGCAGATTTGACATTCTTTTCAAAAAAAACACGCAAAGAGCTACATTTGTCTTCAAAATTTTGAAAAATGATAAAGGAAAATTATGGTCCTTTGTTTCATTTCATGTTTATATATCAAATTTCCCTTGACTTAAAAATTTTCTATATTTTTAACTCAATGCTTTTTACCTAGCTAACCAAATATAAGCAATCCTGAATGAACAATTTATTCAATAGTTTTGATAGGCTGCTTTATAATTTAGGCTTTATTTATTTATTTGAATAGTTTACTAAAAATAATCTACACTGCTGGACAAATGAAACGGGGCATATTTTTGGTAAAATTCAAAGACGAATATATTCGAAGCAAAAAAAAGATTTTGATCATATTTTTACTGCATGTGTTTGTGCAATCCCACTACTTTCTTATCTCTAGGCCATAATCGCTAGTTGCAATGACAACTGCTCTATACATGGCGTTATATGAAATCCTTTCATGTTTTGCAAATTTTGTTAATTCCGAGAATCTAAGAAAAATAATTTTAGAATTTTTTGTTCACGGCAAAATGATCTATGGATGAATACCAAAAAACAATTTCTACCGATTTTACCTTGCTTCATTTGTTTTCACTGTACATGGTTTAATCGAGAAATGTGATATTTTTTCAAAAATTGACCCATTACGTACTCAGGCTATTTTCACAAAATATGTCAGAGTTATGTCACTAATACAACTAAGACAAAGATATTATAGAGGATGTGATAGAGACAAATGATCGGCAACTCAATTTCTGTTCGCTTTCATTTTTTTTAGGGATGTCACTCTTAAACTGCACGTCTCTTACATTAACGGTTAATATTTGTTGATTCTCATGCGAATATTAGGTAGAGTAGACCTTTTTACCCAAACGATTTTTTGATATTAAGGCTACCTTCATTTGTCATGAAATAAGCTGCAAACATTTTGAACTTGTTTTCTTTTTTTTTTGTGTCAAAACGATATGAGAACAAAGAAACAAATTTTTTTTTTTGCGCAATCCTAGGTCGATTTGCCATAAAATAAACGACTCACAGCCAAAGAGAGTCCCTCAATATTTTGGGAGCCAGTTTACTAGTCATATTTGTTTGTAGCAAATATGCTCAGTAATATCAAAAATCAAAGTAGCCCTTGCAAAAACCTCTCTGTATTAACAGTGCAATTCCACGTGTAAACAGGGGTTTGTTTAGTTCATGTTGACATTGGAAAAACATTTGAATTTTAATGAAATAAGTAATTTTTAATGTGGTCTCATGATTGTTATGTTAAAGTCTACTTAAACTTAAATAGACGCAATTTTTTGTTATTACATATTAAGGTGCACTCTAATATGTAAAATAAAACATATAAAATACATTACATTAAGTAGTATTAGTGAAGTAAAAGACATTTTCAAATTTAAAAGTAAAAAAAATCAAAATGTGCAAAAAACTTGAAATATATCAACGTCAAAGTTTAAAAAAGGTGAGCAGTGTGCATACATTTGCCAGACTCTATTTTTATATTTATTATGTTAACAGTATCACACTCGATACCATAACATTAATTTATTCCATGTTTCTTCTGCAAAAAAGGCAAATAAATTAATTTGTAAGCAAACATAGTTAGTCTTGCTTAACCCTGGTACATAAAATATTCATTAAAATAGGTTAACTGGACAGAAATGTTTTTTTTGTTTCTTTCTTGGTCCTGGTAACATTTTGACAACAAAAAAATTCGGAAAGACAACAAGTTCAAAATGTTTGCAGTTTATTTCGTGACAAATGAAGGTAGCCTTAAAATCAAAAAACCATTTGGGCAAAAAGGTCTACTGTTCCTAATATTCACATGAGAATCAACAATTCCTAACCGTTAATGTATCAGACGTGCAGTTTAAGAGTGACATTCCTAAAAAAAAATTGTGCAAAAAAACATTGAGTTGTCGATCAATTGTCTTTATCACATCCTGTATAAATATTTTTGTGTTAGTTGTATTAGCGACATAACTTTCCACTTCAAATTGGCCTCATGCCTAATTTATAAAAACAGCCTGAATTATGGATTAATTTTTGAAAAAATATCGAATTTCTCGATTAAACCATGTACAGTGAAAACAAATGAAGGTAGGTAAAATCGGTAGAAACAGTTTTTTGGTGTTCGTCCATAGATGATTTTGCCGTGAACAAAAAATTCTAATATATATATCTATATATATATATATATATATATATATATATATATATATATATATACGAGTGTATATAAATATATTTATACATATATATATATATTTTTTTTTTTTGATTTTTGATATTACTGAGCATATTTGCTACAAACAAATATGACTAGTAAACTGGCTCCCGAAATATTGAGGGACTTTCTTTGGCTGTGAGTCGTTTATTTTATGGCAAATCAACCTAGGATTGCGCAAAAAACAGTTCTCTCTAATAAAATTAGTATTGGCACGGGCATCAACATATATTTACCTTTCCATAACACGAGTTATGTCACGTTCCATCCCCAAGAACTGCTGAGCTAGCGGATCCTATGTCAACGAGGCTGTTATAATATTACGCTTCAGCGGAGCCGCGTTAGTCAGTCAGAAGAAGCCATTTTGAATACATATATTTTGTACTTACAATATTTTAGAAAAATAAAACTTTTTAAAAAGGGAAAACGTCGGTGGTGTTAGTTAACTGGCGCAGTCGGAACGGATTTTCGGAAATCGATACATATCGACTGTATTGATTTTTCCGTTTCTACGGATTAACCGGAAAAGAACAATTTGTTGTGACGTTGTCGGAGGTGCTTGAAGCAGAGTGAAATTTTCCGAACATCGAAAATTTCCAATCTATCGCAGAACTGTGGATTACCATCGAACAGCTGACCAACGGAGGATAGGACCAATATCGCCTGTCTTCGCAAAGACAAAGATTTGGGGAAGGACCTCAATCGCCCAACCAAAGCTTGCCTTATAGAAATGACCAGAGTTGCCCTTCAAATACTTCTGTAAGTGTAATTGATTTACTCTTGATGTCTATTGAAAATATTGTCGCGGAATTACAAGGTTTAAAAATTTCGACACCTTCAACTGACTCTGTTTCTAATACAAATTTAGAGGCATTAGATTTAAATACAAACACAAACTCAAATAATAATAGTGAAAATTTAGAATCTGCAAATTTAGATATCAATAATCAATCAATAAATAATTTAATTACAAGCAATATGGCTCAATTTAAGCCAGAGTACCTAAATTGTGTCCCTGTTTTTGATGGAAATCCGAATGATTTAAATAGGTATCTTTCAACTTGCCAATCACTTATCGATAGTTTTTATGATACGAATAATGCACAAAATTTTCAAAACATTTATTTACTTAACTCTATAATAGGGAAACTTACTGGCCATGCAAAATTAGTTGCAAATATTCAAAATGTTGGTACGTGGGAAAGTCTGAAGGACACCCTGCGTCGTAATTTTGCGGATCATAGAGATGAAGCTTGTTTAAATAGAGACTTGGTTATGATGAAACAATTACCGAATGAAAAGCCTAATGATTTCTATGATAGAGTATTACACATTTTAAATCTGTTATGTTCATATATAGATTCACATGAAAATACTATATCTGCGAAACATTTAAAACGCGAGCTATATAATGATCTTGCTCTTAAAACTTTCTTATCAGGGCTAAAAGAACCGCTTGGTACAACCATAAGGTGTATGCGGCCAGAAAACTTAATGCAAGCATTGCAATTTGTAACCCAAGAATACAATATACACTATTTTCAGAATCAAACCAAATCTAGTCCAGCAATCCCAAAAAATAGTAATTTTAGGCCCATGCAACATAATTTTAATAGTTTTCAACCCAATTTCGCAATAAACCAAAATCGGCCTTTTAATTCGCAAACACCACACAACGCTTTTAGACCCAGCTTTCCAACACAACCTATAAATGTGCGCCCAAACACAAATAGGCCACAACCAAAATATTTTTCGAACTCTCAAGTTTTCGGCAAACCTGGCAACAGAACAAACGTTTTTAAACCAAACCAACAGAAACAATTACAAACACCCACGCCTATGTCGGGGATAGAGACGTCGGTCTTTAAACCCTTGCCTAGCACATCAAATTATAACCCTCCAAAACTAGTTTTTGAAGAGGTCTATAACGCCGAAACTCAAGATCTATACCAACCAGAGCAACTCTCATATGACGATAGCCAATATTGCCAATATAATCAAAATGATCAATATCAGTATCAATATTATGACCAAAATAATTCTTATTCTTATGTAAATAATGAATATAAGGAAGCAAATGTCCAATCTGACATATATAATACCGCGCCTCTTGGACAATATTCTTATGAAGAAACAACCGAAAATAAGAAAAATTTTCGGAACCCGACGCAACAAGACAAAAAGACTTAACTGAAGTAATTTCATTTAATATGTCTAATTCTAACGAACTCTCCTATATCGTATTTCCCGAAACAAATTTAAAAATACTAATAGACTCAGGTTCGACTAGATCATTTATCGACCCAAATATTGCCAAAAAATTATATCCCAATTGTATAATTAATGACCCATTTTTGGTTTCAACAGTATTCCAAAAATCGGCTCATCAATACAGCGCTTTTATACCTTCATCAAAAATATTTAATTTACCCGTAAACAAGAATATGAAATTTTATCTCTTTAAATTCCACAATGTGTTCGACGGTCTCCTAGGACTCGACAATCTTAAACTTTTGCAAGCCAACCTTGACTATCATAAGGGATTCCTAGAAACACCTTATGCGCGCGTTAAATTGCAATTTCATAAAACACAAAATCAAATACATTGTATAACAATTCCGCCTCGTGTCGAGCAAGTTATAAAAATCAAGACTTCCATAAAAAATGGTGACATAATAATACCTCATCAAAAATTACATAACTGCGAGATACCGGAGTGTTTATCAGTTGCGAGAAAAGGCATTGCGATAACACCAGTGTTAAATAACACTTGCGAGCCCGTAACGTTAGATCTCTCAGAGACGATTACCGTGGAAAAGTTAAATTCAAATGAATTACGTGAGATCGAGTTAAATAACTTTGATGACTGTCCCAAATCAAAATTAGATTTTTCTAAATTTCGCATAGACCATTTAAATGATGAAGAAAGAATTAAAATTTTAAAATTAATTCATGAATACTCGGACATATTTTATAATGAAAACGACCCGTTAACTTTCACTAGCAAAATAAAACATCGAATTAGAACGTCAGATGAGATACCGGTGTATACAAAATCATACCGCTACCCCTTTATACACAAAAAAGAGGTGGAAAACCAAATAAAAAAGATGCTAGACCAAAAAATTATACAACCTAGTAGTTCTCCGTGGAGCTCACCCATCTGGGTGGTCCCTAAGAAGGCAGATGCCTCGGGGGTGGCTAAATATAGGGTAGTTTTAGATTATAGGGGTGTAAATTTTAAGACCCTTGATGATCGTTATCCTCTCCCTAATATTACAGACTTATTAGACAAATTAGGCAAATGCCAATATTTTACAACCTTAGATTTGTCTAGTGGATTTCATCAAATTCAAGTACACGACAGTGACATTGAAAAAACGGCGTTTAGCACCGAGGATGGGCACTATGAATTTTTGCGAATGCCATTCGGGCTGAAAACGCCCCCGCAACGTTTCAGCGGGTAATGGACAACATTCTTCGCGGAATTCAGAACGAAAAATGCTTAGTATACCTAGATGACATAATAGTGTTTTCTACATCACTTCAAGAACATTTAGAACGATTAAGAAGTGTTTTTCAGCGTCTGCGTGAGTCTAATTTTAAAATCCAATTAGATAAATCGGAATTCTTGCGAAAAGAAGTAGCGTATCTTGGCCATGTAGTCACAGCCAATGGCGTTAAACCAAACCCGGACAAGATAGAAGCTATCAAAAATTTTCCGATTCCTAAAACAACGAAACAGATTAAGGGTTTCTTAGGATTGTTAGGGTATTATAGGCGATTCATTAAGAACTTCGCGGGAATAACAAAGCCACTTACTAAGTGTTTAAAAAAAGGTGCCACTATAGAACATAATAAAGAATTCTTAGAATGTGTCGATATGTGTAAAAATTTGCTAATAAATGAACCTATACTACAGTACCCAGACTTCTCAAAACCCTTTAACTTAACCACAGATGCAAGTAACGTGGGTATTGGGAGTGTCCTCTCACAGGGTGTAATTGGACAAGACCTGCCTGTAGCGTACGCATCAAGGACACTAAATGATTCCGAAAGGAATTATTCGACAATCGAAAAAGAGCTCCTGGCAACTGTCTGGGCCACCAAGTATTTTCGTCCGTACATATTTTTATTTTGAAAAAAGCATATTCTGCTTTAAAACTAATTTATCCACATAGACAATATCTTGAAAAAAATGTAAAAAAACTTTTGTGTGACTCTTTAGTGCTATCACATTGTAATCACTGCGATAGTGTTTATGGCCCCTGTCTAGATTATTCTGACAAACGTAGAATTCAAAAGATTCAAAATTGCTGCATTCGGCTGATCTTTGGAATAAAAAGACGTAATCGAGTATCTCACAAACTAAACGAACTTTCATGGTTGAATATGTATAATCGGCGTAGTCTGCATTCGACAATATTTTATTACCAAATTATTAAATATCACTCACCTCCATATCTATATAATAAAGTAACTTTTCGAACAGATGTTCATCATCTGAATATCCGTAGAAAAACCCTTAATATTCCTAGACATAATCACGAATTTTTCAAATCGTCATTTTCATATAATATTGTTAAATCAATAAACTCTTTAAATTTAGATTTAAGTCAGCTACCAACCTCAGTTAATATCTTAAAAGAAAAGCTAACCGTAAGATTATTGAATCCTAACAATAACTGTTTGGAACAATGTCAAACCAACTTTTCCTCCATGTATCTTTCCTGTTCCTCTATTTTCTCTCGCTTTCTCTCTTTTTCTTTCTCTGTCTCTCTCTCCTTGTCTTCCCCTCTCTGTCTGTCACATTTTTCTTTACGTTTTTAGTATTAGCTAGTCTTTAAAAATACTTTAATTAAGTTTACGGCCGCTTTGTTTAAGACCAGAGTCTGCCTGCGTGCAGAACTCTGAATTTGCTGGCCTTTTGTTTATTTCTTTTTAAAAAGCGTATGTACAAAACTGTATTGTATTAGAATGTGTACTGAGTAAACAATAAACGATTATTATTATTATTATTATTATTATTATTTTATATATATATATATATATATATATATATAACTGACCATAAGCCACTTCAATGGCTTTTCTCCTTAAAGGATCCCAGCTCTAAATTACTAAGATGGCGAATTAAACTAGACGAGTACGATTACAACATAATATACAAAAAGGGTAAATTAAACACAAACGCCGATGCTCTTTCTCGAATTGAACTGCATACAAAAGAGACAACGGAAGACTTTCCACTAAAACAATTATAATTTACATTATTTTAATTATACTATGCGGCTATGCATTGTGCAAAGTGATGGTTCAAAGAAAGTTCTTCAAGAAGACAACCACCCAGCCAGAAACTAGCCGCCCACCAATTGAACTACCCCACACACAGGTGTAGTTAAGTCTGAGAAGGGAGGAGTTATGTCACGTTCCATCCCCAAGAACTGCTGAGCCAGCGGATCCTATGTAAACGAGGCTGTTATAATATTACCCTTCAGCGGAGCCGCGTTAGTCAGTCAGAAGAAGCCATTTTGAATACATATATTTTGTACTTTTTAGTATTTTAGAAAAATAAAACTTTTTAAAAAGGGAAAACGTCGGTGGTGTTAGTTAACTCACGTGTAAATTGTGCGAGGTGTCCGAGATAAGACACCTTCTGCCTTATTTTATAAAAAATTATAAGATATGTAGAAAGAATTGTTTGAACTTTTACCATTTTTCACGGGTCAATATCTCAAAATCAAATTAATATTCGGGTATTGCGGCTTATTCAAAATTTGTTTCTTTGTTCTCATATCGTTTTGATACAAAAAAAAGAAAACAAGTTCAAAATGTTTGCAGCGTATTTCATGACAAATGAAGGTAGCCTTAATATCAAAAAATCGTTTGGGTAAAAAGGTCTACTCTGCCTAATATTCGCATGAGAATCAACAAATATTAACCGTTAATGTAAGAGACGTGCAGTTTAAGAGTGACATCCCTAAAAAAATGAAAGCGAACAGAAACTGAGTTGCCGATCATTTGTCTCTATCACATCCTGTATAATATCTTTGTCTTAGTTGTATTAGTGACATAACTCTGACATATTTTGTGAAAACAGCCTGAGTACGTAATGGGTCAATTTCTGAAAAAATATCACATTTCTCGATGAAACCATGTACAGTGAAAACAAATGAAGCAAGGTAAAATCGGTAGAATTTGTTTTTTGGTATTCATCCATAGATCATTTTGCCATGAACAAAAAATTCTAAAATTATTTTTCTCAGATTCTCGGAATTAACAAAATTTGCAAAACATGAAATGATTTTATATAACGCCCTGTATAGAGCAGTTGTCATTGTAACTAGCGATTATGGTCTAGAGATAAGAAAGTAGGGGGATTGCGCAAACACATGCAGAAAAAATATGATCAAAATCTTTTTTTGCTTCGAAAATATTCGTCTTTGAATTTTACCAAAAATATGCCCCGTTTCATTTGTCCAGCACTGTAGATTATTTTTAGTAAACTATTCAAATAAACAAATAAAGCCTAAATTACAAAGTAGCCTATCAAAACTATTGAATAAATTGTTCATTCATAGTTTAATTCAGGATTGCTTATATTTGGTTAGCTAGGTAAAAAGCATTGAGTTATAAATATAGAAAATTTTTAAGTCAAGGGAAATTTGATATATAAACATGAAATTAAACAAAGGAACACAATTTTCCTTTATCATTTTAGCGGTCTTCCCAAAAAAATGTTTTTTCTACTGTATATATATATATATATATATATATATATATATATATATATATATATATATATATATATATATATATATATATATATATATATATATATATTTAATAAATATGATATATCAGTTTGTCACAAAGGTCATAATCTATTACAACAAAATTTCAGCTCACTAAAATGTAAAACTAATAAAAATAAAAAATCTCATACAATACACGAAATTCCATGTAACAACTGCCCTAGTGTCTACATCAAACCTCCCAATATTTACAAATTAGATTAAATGGACACAAATACGATAAAAAAAAATTAAACAGCCTTAACTAATCACGAACAGCAATTATCACATACATTTAATTTTCAAGAGACTACGATACTTAAAACTGAAAAAACCAAGAGAAAAGGGAGTTCTTGGAAATGATATATATTAAAAAAAAACAAAAATAGTATCAACGATAAAACTGACATTAAAAATTTAAGTAAAATATATAACAACTTAATTGTGTAACATAATCATCAAAATAACCAAAAAAAAAAAAATACATACTTCCTTTCTTTCGAGGTTCAAACGGAAAAAAAAAGCATCAAAAGAAATAAAATCAGTACGAATCGCTTCTTACTCCATTATAAATTTAGTACAATTTTAACTGTTCGTATACTTGTTTACGGTGTAATAGGTTTAAATGTTCTGTGCTATGTGACATATATGTATTATTTTAATGTTAGCATTAATTGTAACGAACTGTGGTATATGGAAATATGTTAAAATGCCGACATTTAAATCTCGGACAATGTTTTAATTTCTAGGTAAGCAGAAAAAATTCCTCTTTTTGATTTTGGTAAAAAAAAAAATTAATTATTGTAATTTTCTGTGCCGTGACTTATCTATATATCTCATTACAGACAACTGATTAAGATCAAAATATGTTTGAAACTTTTTGAACTCTCGCTGCGAAATAAATATTTGCCGATCTCTAAAACTTGCCAATTAATTCAGTGAACCAAATACCCAAGAAAATTCCATAAGAATATAGTTAAAGATTCCAGAAACGTATATTCCTAAAAATATATCCGCAAACATGGATGAAAATTTGCTAAACTACCAGCTTATTGAGAGAAATTATAGTCCAGTCGCTGTTGCTGAAATGAAGAAGATATCAAAACTAAATTCTAAACTTGCAAACCAAAGAAATAGACGAGTTTTTCTATTAAAATGTAAATCAGATAGTTTAACTCCTACTTTTTTAAATTTAAAAATAGACCATGTAAAATTTTTTTCGGCAAACCTGACTAAGAAATTTCATGAATATGTCCTAAAAAATTTGTTTTGAACATATTAAATTTATTAATTAGTGACACAATTAGAAATATAAAATTTTTAGAACAGGATATCTTCGCTAGTAAATCAAAATTAAATCAGCTTTTACCCCTAGAAATTAATGAACACTTTCTACGACAAGAAAATATAAAATATGAAACTCTTTTTGAAAGAATTAAATTTAAAAATATTAATAAAATAAATTCACTTACTACAAAAACTAATCAAACTAATAAAAAATCTATACATGTAGAAAATGAATGGTTAGAAAATTTAATAAATACGGCTATTCCAGACTATGCGGTAGAAATCATAAGCTTAGGTCCAAATTTCGCTTTACCTAATGAAGTTTCCAAAGAACTACCCATTCCTGAGGTTATATCATCGGTAGAGGTCTCTATAAAAAAATTACCGTGTAAGAGCAAAGACGAAATTAGAGCAAGTTGTTGCAATATGTTAACAAATTTAAATAATAAGTTAAAATCAGGTCAAACTTTGCGAAAGCCTAACACAATGCAAAATCACTTATGTAAAAAATTTAAAAAAACTCGCACATTCTTGAAAGAAAATCCCAATTTAAAAATACTAAGACCCGATAAATCAAATAAAACAGTAATCATGGATTCGAATCAGTATAACCAAAAAATCAGCTGTCTACTAAATGATGAACAAACGTATCAAATAATAAATAACGACCCTACAAATATTTACCAAAAACAAAATAATGACATTGTGACGCGCTGGCAAAATAAAAACTATATTTCACCAAGTGTAGCTAAAAACTTAAAGATTCACAACACCCAACCCCCAAAAATGTACGGACTCCCCAAATTGCATAAGGAGGGAATTCCAATGCATCCAATAGTATGTTGTGTACAGCCCCCATTACATAATTTATCGAAATTTTTAAAAGACATCCTTAAAAATATAGTAAATAAAACCACCTCATACACACTCTGTATCGTTAAAAATTAACGATACAGTACTTCCTAATGGATATAAGATAATATCGCTTGACGTAGTTTCTCTATACACCAACGTCCCAATACAACTCGCTCTAGATATTATAAGACAAAAATGGAACCTTATCAAACAGTTTACTGACATACCTCTGGAAGAATTCCTGTCAGCAACTGAATTAACATTAAAGTCTACTTACTTCTCATATAACAACACATACTATAAATAAACTGAAGGATGCGCTATGGGGTCTCCCATCTCAAGCGTTGCTCAAATGGTTTTGGAGGAGCTAGAAAATACTATGATATCAAAACTACCTTATCCGCTACCATTTTTTTATCGATATGTGGATGACTGTTTCACTGCAGTTCCGTAAAACATGTGTGACGATATTCTAAAAACATTCAATTCTTACCACCCTAAAATTCAGTTTACCATTGAAATAGAAAATAATCAAAAAATTAACTTTTAAGATATGACCATCCATTGTGAGAACAACTCTATTAAAACAGAGTGGTATACCAAAACCACCTGGTCGGGCCGATTTTTTATCAAACCATCCAATATCCCAAAAAAAATCGGTCGTAATTGGACTTGCAGATCATGCTATAAAACTGAGTGACACAATATACAGGGATAAAGCAATAAATAAAGCAAAAAATATTCTAATCAAAAATAGTTACCCATCGAAACTCATTAATTCTATCTTTAAGTCACGACTGCAAAATCTCATAAACAATCCCCTGCCACCAAAACAGAAATAAAAGCAATTACTTGTCACTCCCGTATATAAATGGCCTATCTGAAAATCTACAAAAACTTTTTAATAAATATGATATATCAGTTTGTCACAAAGGTCATAATCTATTACAACAAAATTTCAGCTCACTAAAATGTAAAACCAATAAAAATAAAAAATCTCATACAATATACGAAATTCCATGTAACAGCTGCCCTAGTGTCTACATTAGTCAAACCTCCCAATATTTACAAAATAGATTAAATGGACACAAATACGATAAAAAAAATAAAACAGCCTTAACTAATCACGAACAGCAATTATCACATACATTTAATTTTCAAGAGACTACGATACTTAAAACTGAAAAAAACCAACAGAAAAGGGAGTTCTTGGAAATGATATATATTAAAAAAAACAAAAATAGTATCAACGATAAAACTGACATTAAAAATTTAAGTAAAATATATAACAACTTAATTGTGTAACATAATCATCAAAATAACCAAAAAAAAATCAAATTTACGTTCACATACTTCCTTTCTTCTATTCATCAAAACAAATATATATATATATATATATATATATATATATATATATATATATATATATATATATATATATGTGTTTTCATTGGTGTATGGTGTACATCCGTTCACTAATGTCGTTCTGAAAAGAAAAGTTTTTTTGATTTTCGACAAAATCACATTTGGCATTTTCGAAGCTTTCTTTCTCGCGTCCAAATAGAGACTGAAGTGTTGGTGACTGCGACTAAAACTTCCAATTAATTTATACCCCCATAAGTATATATATATATATATATATATATATATATATATATATATATATATATATATACTCGGGGCCGAAGGTTATATCTGCGCAGGCGTTGGTCGTTATTTATGTTTTCTGGATGGTGCTGTTGTTGTTGCGCTAATTGCTCTTGAGTTTTTGCGATTTTAGATTTGTCTATTATTGTCTTCCATACTGTTGGTAGTTTTAATGATTCGTCCCTTTTATTTAAATCACCTTGCTTTTCAATTTCTATGGCTTCTCGGATTATTCTGGTCTTATAATGTTCTATATTGGCAATCTCCCTACACCCATCGAAATTTATTTTATGGCCGGTTTCCTGATGATGTAGGAATAAAGCTGAGGTTGTTTGTTTATTTCTGTTGCTGAGTTTATGCTCTTCCACTCTTGCTGATATTCGCCTGTTAGTTTGCCCTACGTACAACTTTTCACAGTCGCACGGAATACTGTACACTCCGTGGTTTTCCAGTTTGATTTTATCTTTTGGGTTTCCGAGTAGTTTACCTATAGTTGTTTGTGGCTTGTGTATTGTTTGTATGTTGTGTTTCCTCAGAATTTTCCCGATTCTGTCTGTTGTGCCTTTTACATACGGTAAGACTACTCGTTGCTTTCCCGGTTCATATTTTTTGTTGTTCGTTGTTCGGGAAACTTGTGCATTAATAGCTTTCTCTATGGTGCGATTTGTGTAGCCATTTTTCTTTAAAGCACTAGATATTACCTTAAGTTCGTTTTGTCTCGTCTGTGTTTCAGTTAGTCGCACGGATCTAGATATTAGAGTATTTGCCACAGTTTGAATTTGTGCTGGGTGATGATGTGATTTTGCATTTAAATATCTATCTGTATGTGTTGGTTTTCTATACACGGTGTATTCGAAATGTCCGTTATGTAGTTTTGTGACCAAAACATCTAAAAATGGTAGTTTGTTGTTTTCCTCTAACTCTAGAGTAAATTGTATTCTGGGATTTTGTATTAACGATTTGACATCTAGGCTTGCTATGATGTCGTTTTTTTCAAGGACGATAGTAAAAATCTATGATGTCGTTTTTTCAAGGACGATAGTAAAAATCAACATATATATATATATATATATATATATATATATATATATATATATATATATATATATATATATATATATATATATATATATATATATATATATGTTGATTTTTACTCCTTCACGGATGGAAAAATACAATGTGTTTTCATTCCGGCTGTACATCCGTTCACTACTGTCGTTCTGAAAAGAACAGTTTTTCTGACGTTTCGCCAAAATCACATTTGGCATTTTCGAAGCTTTCTTTCTCGCGTCCGAATAGAGACTGTCTCGAACGGATGTACACCCGGAATGAAAACACATATATATATATATATATATATATATATATATATATATATATATATATATATATAACGTCAGCAAAACTGTTCTTTTCAGAACGACAGTAGTGAACGGATGTACATTTCCCGGAATGAAAACAAAAGACATAAATGTTTTTATATATATATATATATATATATATATATATATATATATATATATATATATATGTATGACCAGCCGCGCTAGTGTAAACACTCGTTTGCGTGAACAATGAGAGTTGTGAACCAAAGTGTTAGATAAAAAAATACACTCTAAAAGAGGCCAAATATCCAAAGATGGAAAATACCCTCATTAAATTGTTTCTTAGAAAAAGAGAGGTAAATTTGCTTGTAGCAGGTGAAATGTTTAAACAAAAAGCCCTCCAGTGTTCACAAGAACTCGAAGACAATTAATGAAACCTTCAGTGCAAGTGATGGATGGTTGCACAAGTTTAAAGGTAGATGAATTTGTGAAAATGTCTGGCGAAAGTTATCATCAGCCTCCGAGAATGTTAATCCGTTTAAAGTAAAATTTTTCCAACTGATCAAAACCTAAAAATTAACACACCACTAGATATAGAATGCCGACGAGACCGGATTGTATTGGAAAATGTTGCCTGATAAAACTTATGTTTCGAGTTCTAAATTAGGTCTCAAACAGTCCAGGCAAAGAATTACTTTTCTGGGCTGTACACACACACATTAGGATTACATAAGCTGACGCAACGAATAATTGGGATAGCAAAATCTCCTCGATGTTTAAAAAAATTTATAACCCTTGCATTTATAGGAACAATAATAATATTTAGGTGACCCAGGCAATTTTTACGGATTAATTCTTTAAAAATTCTATTCCAGAGGTTAGTTTGTAGATTCATTTTGATTCATGATTTCACTTGTTAAAGTTATTTTGAAAGTTAAAGCGTTTTTGAAAAATTTAAAAGCTCCTGTAAAAGTGGTGCGTTTAATAGACCATACTGCCTCCTATCCATTAGAATTAAAAACAGAAGATTGTGCAATGTAAAATGTATCTCCCCTTATTCATCCCCTGGACCAAAATATTTAAATGTTTTAAGATTAATCAAGTTGTACTATACAAGACGTCTGCTGGAATACGTGGTGGACAATGGAAAAAATATTAAAAAGCCGAACTATGAAGGATGAAATTATTCATTTAAACCAAACATGGCAAAAATTAGACCCCTCCATTATTTAATAATGCTAGATTCACATTTTTAACGAAAACGATGCTGAAGATCAGGCAAAAATCAAAACCTATTGTCCAGGAAAAAACAGAAATAAATTAAGTTTTTTGTAATTTCTCTATTGAATATAACGACAAAAACATTAGAAATTGGAACCAGCGGCATCAACAGAAAGCAACAATGCCGAATCGTTAATTCACACAAACATGAAGACAATGAATTTGAGATATAAACTGATGAACCTAAAAAAGTTTCTGTCACATAGGTTTTGGCAGCAATAAAAGTGATTTCGCAGTGGGCAAAGCAAAACAGTGTTACCGTTAATGACAATGACGGAACATAAAAAGCGGTAACTATCCATTGGTCAGCTAGAAAGATTCAGACGAACTTATATCTTATTTTAACCAATAGAATGTAAAAGCTTACTTAAGAAGTACGTGTGCACATTTTTTTTCTTAAAGGTTAAGTTTAGAGAGCAGAGAGGCACTTCTTTCTCCAACATACACCAGTTTCCATTTTTAAGTTATATTGTATTATTATATTAAATAATTGGTAGAGTGCTGCGTAATATTCGAAAATGAGATAAATACGTTAATAAATAACATTGCGTTTCATGTAGTTTACTATGTCAGAAATATAATCTTAGTGTCAATCTATTTATTTCAGGTAGTAAACAAATATTTTGAAGCGTGGAAGCAAAACCTACAAACACAGTTAATATAGATAACGAGTAATCCGCGCTGTTATTTTCGCAATTTTCTTATCATGTTTTTCTATGAAATGATCATTTTTTGTCGTAATTAACGTAATGCTGTTTATTTCACTTTTAAGTTTGGAAATGGGTGTGTTTTTAACGATCGTCATAGGTTGGTTAAGATGTTTTGGTAGTATCTAGAAACAAAAAAAAAAGATCAGTTCTAACGAAAATTATGTATGTAACAGAACTTAAGATTGGTGCTGTTGTAAAGGTTTTATCTTAATGAAGATAATAATTGTAATTAATAGCACAGATTCTGAATTGATAAGAAAAACGATACTAACCTAAGACATCCAATATACCGGGTAATGACGGATACACTTTTTTTTATACATTTAAATATATTCTTTTGAGATTGGGGTATATTTAATAAGTTACAATGACACAGTCCTCAGATTTTAAATGAATTCAATACCTAAAGTATCATATGTTGTTGTACATCACATATGAACCTACCGTTTTATTTTAACGTCTTATTTCACGCAGTTTTCCGCTTTAAAACTTAACAAACATATCCTAGGTCATTGTCACCTTGTACTGAAAAAGTTTCTTAAAATTGATTGTATTAATTGTTGAACTGAATCAATAATAACACAACAAAACATCTGTTATTTCAATTATCAGTATACATTTTCTCATCTGATTTGCAATTTTAGCTATTAATATTTGTCAACAACACCTCTTAGACAAAATCGCTTTAATGTTGAGATTTATACTCAGCCATTTTGTCAACTCTTTCTTGACTAATTAGTTAAACTGTCTTGAAATAAATGGAAAGTTTAATGGAAGATAGGCAAATAAAATGCAAGAAAAAGGAAATATACTATAATAAACCTTACTATCGAATCCGTTTTGCTTTAAATTTGTCTGATTGTGGGATTATCGCTGTGTACGCAAAATGGCAAAGGTCAGATTCAAAGATATTGTCCTGCTAAGCAAATAGTGTGCGTGTAGTGCGGGTACAGTCAAAGACATTAGATTGGGGTAACTTGGGTACGGTGTACATAAGTCCAATTGATAACCGTATACCGTACCTTAGCTTCAAGGCGACAGTCACACTGAATGATCGTGGAGAAGCGTCTTTGATGATCAATAACGGATTAAAATTAAAACATATTATATCGTAAGGATAATAATGAATAATGTAAAAAGTCAAACAGCACCAAAAATGCGTGCTTTAAAAGGTGTTGGCACACTTAGAACTCTTGTATTTTGATGTATCTTTCACCACAGGTTTCAGTGTTAGGAATGGATAGTTTTAGTTATGATGTTAATGAACCTCTACCGGTGTGTACGATTGTATTTAATTTGAAACAAAAACTAACAGTATGTATGTGTGTTACTAAATCACTGAATTAAATTGGGTCATAGTTCACTATTCCTAATAAAAGGAAAGATTTATAACAAGGGAAGTTACGGGTAAAGAAAATTTACCGATTGAACAGTCCCATGAGAGGTACTATTAGCAAAAAAAAAGGCAACAATTATATTATTCCTGTAACAGCCACCAAAATTCTCTGGTGACTGGGCTACTGATTAAAGGATTTTCTTCATATTTTAAGGTTTCCCTTCTTTTTATGCATACGGGTCAGTATATCATTTACTTAAAGGTGTGACTCATGAAGTTCTATGGTAAAAGTATTTAAGCGAGCGATCTTTGAGTTATTAACTCATTGCTTTGAAAGATAGTCACTAAAATGTCACTTAATTTTCTTATATTCAATGGTTTTAGCATCACTTTTCCATAGTAAAATGGCAGTACTCTGCTGTACTATTTCCTGAACACATCCCAGTTATTTTTTACAAGTGTCTCAATTGCAATTAAATGAACGAAAAACTTAATCAGGCTTTTTGTACAGAAATTAACGAGAACAAGTGTCAACATTTTTGTAATAAACAACATAGATATTACGTTTTACAAGTTTAATATGTAATTTTCTAAGAGCCTAGGCACGTAACGAATGGAACGCAGTACTTCTATGAATTAAACGCAGTACTGCTAAAGGTGTTTACTATTTAATATTTACGTTTATTATATATAAGTGAATAATAAACCTGTGTGATTATAAAAAGAATTTAGTTGCCTGATTTACTTTATACATGACGTCATGACTAATATTTCATAACATGTTCTCCGTTAATATAAGTATTTATTTATTTTCACTATCCAACAGACCAATAGCCTCTTTCATTAGATAGCATACACATCCATGTTAAGTTATACAGACAAAAAATATCCGTCACCATCATTATCAAATTTCTAACAAATATTTATAGTTTTAAATGAACTGCTGGACATATCAAGTATCAACTTTCAAACGAAAAAAAATTTGAGTCACAGTTTGGACGAAATTGCAGCCAATTTTATCGGCAATAAGACCCTTTTCCAGTGATGTTTAATTTTGGTCGAACTATATTATTATATTTATATTATATTACTATTATATAGAGGCTGTTGACTAAGACTTTGCAAAAATTTCGAAATAGCAATCGATCCGAGAATTTCTATGGGCGAATTGAAATTTTTGTTTTATACGTTTGTTTAATCTACTAGATAACTGGAAGTAAACAAGTTTGTCAGATTTTTAATACTTCTTATTTTTTTGAAGATACGTGTTCCTTATTGCTGTCATTGTACCATCACGTAAAACTACGAGATCAGTTTTTCCATTGAACTTGACTCCTGCTCATACGGTAATGCCACCTCCTTCAAATTAACAGTATATTCTAAGTGATGAATAAATGAAAACCTGCTATAGAATATGACTTGTAAGTCTCTAATTCGTTCAACCTATTTCAGAACAGCACCATCCATACGATATTCATACTGCATAGAAGCCTTACTTCTACTGAATGATAAAACAATATATTTATTAACGTTTAGGGGCAGTTTGTTTTTTACACCATTGACTAAGTTTTACAAGATCAAGGCTCAAGTTTCGGCAATCAAGGCAGTCAATTGCGCGTAGTATTTTTAAATCATGAGCATAAAGTAAACGGTTATTCATACCGATATCGATGTCACTTATAAAGATGGTAAAAAATACGAAACCTAGAACAGACCACGGGGGACACCTAAGGTACCAACAAAAGTGTATGACCAATGGTATGACATATGACAATGATACTGTATAAATTGAGACCGATTTGAAAGGTAAATATGCAAAAATTTACCCAAGTCTCCCGAGAAGGCAAAACTGGATAATTTAATAAGAAGAATACCGTGATCAAGATGATCAAACGTTCCAGAAAAACTCGTATTATAAATGTCAATCTGAATATTGCAATCCAGGATGTCAATGATGTATCGTGTAATAGAACATAGATTGGTTACAGTATACCAACCAGATACAAAATCATGTTGTAGATGTCAATTAGAAGAGGGTTTATAAAAAGTCAACGTGTGAACAACAAATTCAAACACTTTGCTAAAATTTCAAATTATAGTAACATTGAAAATAGAATGTGACCAATATTTGAATCATACGTGTGTGTATAAAAAGCAGATGTTATAAAAGGTTCCTTAAACAAATTTACAAAAGAATTAACAATGTCGATGGGGTTGCTCAGTTCGACATTTAGATACGACTTTCTAGAGGGCAAAGCTCCGCAAGATTTTCTAGAATTTATGTAGGACCAGAATAACTGAGCATTACTTTTAAATTTTACTTCTATATTAGCTAAGTAAGATATATTAATAGGATTTTTACCTTACGCCTGGTTATTTTAAAAACATCACAGTCATTTACTGGCTTGTACCGATTATTATATATTATTATTGTTATACCGATATTTACTCTATTTAACATGGGTTTTCTAAACCTGGCTCCCAAAATAATATCTACATGCTAATAAAATGCTGCGACAGCGTTATTAACGATACATTCTTGGAAATGGAGGATGTATCAGATTCAGTTACACAAAATAGGATTTTAGACTGCAAAAAACCAAATCAAGAAGCCTGTTGTAATAGAAGATAGCCTTGATCAATTGCTTATATCCCAAGTAGCACATTTAGTCATGAATACGTCATTGTTTTCACAAGTATTTTCATTGAAGTAACTGGAACTTGATGTCGCCACGTTCTGTTTCGGCTGAGACTCCGTAGTCATTACCAAAATGGGGAACAATTTTAGGGTAACTATTTCGTGAATAGCATGTAACTGTGACTTTGACTATTATGTAGATATTACGGAATTATGTAGTTCCATTTAAGTAGCCGAATAGTAATAATTCACTCTAATTGGCACTTTCTTATTTCTGTCTTTATTTAATGCGTTTTAAAAATATGTATGGTTCGTTTTAATACAAACAAAACAGTTATGGCGACTACAAACACTCAAATTGGGAAAATGGTGTAGAGCATATAGAATAAGTTATTGGTATTTGAGATAAGATACATGCGTTTCACTAACGCAAGTAATTTCTCTGGTGAATATGCTGATGATAGTCGTAAAAAAATTACGCACCTTTAAAATTCCTTAATTTTCAATAGATTTTAATCAAATATATTGGCCAATTAAGTCTCAAAAATGTAATTTTAGACTTTGGTTTAAATAATAATTATCATTATATATCTTATTATAAACAGTGATTTTTCTTTAACGTGATGTTTAATTTGTATACATTTTTAATCTTTATACTCACAAAAATAAACGTTATAGGTAAATATTTATAGGGGAGATGAAAATAAAGAATGGTGTTCTATTGGACTTTTACTTTTAAGTTAGCTGCACTTCTTTACTGAGAAAATTAGTTAACATCAAGTTCTACGACTGCCCCTATACGCTTTTATAGTTTTGGATTATTTAAATACGCAACTGTTACTTGTACCCAATTACTTTGAAGTCTACTAGTTATCTACAAAGTTCCCATTAATCCCATACTATATATTATTACCAAGCGGTTACGATTTGCGACCATTCCGCCGGTTCTTTAAAATTTAATGCGTTGTGCCGTAGCATGCGGAGAGTTGTGGTACTTGAATCCCTTCTATAATTCTGCTATAACCATAACCCTTTTTTCGTTTCCTTAAAATAACGCTTTAGGTTGTTTTGTTTAGGTATGACATAACTAGGTTGTGATATTTTTTATTTTACATAGAATGTGGATGAATAACGAAAGCTATTTTTTTTTTCTAAAGGTTTAAATGGGTGCACACATATTATCGTTAGTTTTTCTCAAATATGACTAAATTAATCTACTTTAGCACATTAATATAAGAGAAGTGGATCAGCTAAAAGGTTAATTAATGCAAGTATTATTAATTTCAGTCTACAAGGAGTAATATGCCCCAGAAAAATAAATTTCTCTACTTTATATTGACAACCTCTGTCAGCGTCTGTTGTAAATATAGGGTTATGTTAATGTTTTACTTTAATAACCTATTCGAACTATCTAGTGCAAACTTACTTTTTCATTTAGATTTTTAACAAATAACAATATTTGTACAAGCGATTAATGAGAGTTGTCTGCCAAGTGAATTTAGTAATCTAATATGTACTGGAGAAGGCCTACAAAATAAAGTTTCTTTTGTGCTAATCTTTTGAGAGCTTTTACCTCAAATTTAGGTGCGAAATGAAGTAAAACATGCACTAAGACATGCAACAATATTATATAACTTAAACTTAAGACATTTAAGATCATAGTCATTTACAAATTCATAACAAATACTTTATAATTATAAACACATTTCTCCATATGGCCAATGCTTCAGGGCTTATTGTTTGAAGCAATATTCACTACAGTAATCACAATAACTAATAAAAAATACACCTAAACAACAAACCTCATAAGAAACCCACGTGTGCAAAAAGTAAACAAAACGATTTTAGCAGCAATATGGTCGACGGATAGAAGTACATTTGAATGTAAGGGAGTAGTCTCTACAAATACTAGTTCAAAATGTTGTCCATTTAAAAGAAAAACTGTAGCCTTATCTTTTATCTGTCTTTGTGATATTATCGGCATTGCTTTTTATTCCATCATAGAAAGTAAGGTAATATTAAAAAAATCTTGTTTCCAGCACACATCTTCGAGTTTTATGGTTCGTACAATATAAAACACATTTTTCGCATTATAAAATTCTGGCGGAATTTTGGCGAGAATTCATTATAACGATTAAAGAATCAGAGAAAAAATATTTATAGGTAAATCGGCCAAACGAAATAACTGGAAATTATTTTCGATAAATGGCCGCTAGGGAGCGTAACAGCAACTCAAAAATGAAAATATCGATTTTCTCTTGAATTTTCCTAATTCAAGTTTATCGAAAATATAAGCATTGTATTCCTCAAGCAATTATGCAACTTTTGCTATTTATGATTTTTTTCTATTTTTAATAATAAAGTGGTGGGGGAAGCTTAAACTTCTTTTCTTTCCAACGTATATATCTCTGTTTTGGATGAACCGATTACATTGAACTTGGTGTTAGAAAAAGGAGCTTTTTTTTGCTCTTCACTTAGAGCTATTAAATGTGCCGTAATGATTCTATTAGTGGTCACTAGGTGGCATATTTTTGTAATTCTTCAAATAATACTAATTTTCTCAAAAAAATAAAATGGTATGATATGACTTTTTTGTCACAATTAATTTAAAGTTATAAAATGTATCGAATAGTCAAATAAAAAATCCAGGTCCGTATTTAAATTTAAAAAGCTGTTGATAGTCGCTCGAATCCGAAACGTCGGATTGAAAAACTAACCTCACCAATTTGTAGGGGAGGGAAAGTGATAACGATAAAGTCAAACTTATTTTCATCTGTCATTTCAACTAAGCCTACTATTATAGAAAAAAGTTATTTTTTGTTTTTTTTTTAGTTTATAGGCTTTGTTGAAATGACAGATGAAAATAATTTTTACTTTATCATTGTCACTTTCTCTCCTTGGTTAGGTTAGTGAGGTTAGTTTTACTATCCGACATTTCGGATTCGAGCGACCATCAACAACTTTTATAATTTAAATTCGGACCTGGTTTTTTTATTTGACTATTCGATGCGTTTTATAACTTTAAATTAAATTATGAAAAAAAAGTCATATCATACCATTTGATTTTTTTGAGAAAATCCGTATTATTTGAAGGATTACAAAAAACGCCATCTAGTGACCACTAATAGAATCATTATGGCACAGTTAAAAGCTCTAAGTGAAGAACAGAAAAAGCTCTTTGTTCTAACACCAAGTTCAATGTAACCAGAGATATAAACGTTTGAAAGAAAAAAGTTTAACCTTCCCCTACCAATTGAATACTGAAAATAAAAAAAAAAGATAAATAGCAAAAAGTTGCATAATTACCTGAAGAATATAATGCCTATATTTTCGATAAACCTTAATCAGAAGAATTCAAAAGAAAATCTTCATTTCCATTTTTGAGTTGCTGTTTCGCCTCCTAGTGGCCATTTTTCAAACTTCAAAATAATTTTCATTTATTTCCTTTGGTCGATTTACCCATAAATATTTTTCCCCACTCCATAATTTAATGATCGACAGTTATCGAGTTTATAAAGTTAATTATTAATGGACCAACCTGTATATTTCTTTTCTATCTAAGTGATTATGTAAGTACAAGTACTAAAACATTGGTAAATTCACCTTTACCCACATCTCATCTCGTACAGAAGTCAACTACTCCCCCACCCTTAGTAAGGGTGATATGGCAATAAGTTTAGAACCAAAGTGATAGAAAATTAACTCAGCTTTTCAATGAGGTAATAAAAGTTATATTTAGAAATTAGAACCCTAAAAAATATTTTCAGTTATTCGCTGACTTGAATGACTTCCGCGATATGGATAGTAGACGCACTTAACTGAACACCCTGAATACTTATCTAATAAAAAATAATGCTTTTTTGTCATGAAACTTTTTATATAGCACATTTTTTAAAAGTATTTTTAATAATATTGAAATTACAAAAATCCGAAAATTGGCTTTATTTGAAACTTCCCCATTATGAAGGGAAAGTGCATTATAACCAACTTTAGTTCTTTTCATAGATTTGTAATATGTATCTTTCACTTTTCCAGGTAATGAAATGTATCGATTTTTTGCTTTCCCATATTTTGTACATATATACTTCTGCAAACTAATTAAACTAAATGACTTTTTGGTACCTACTGAAAAAAATTTTATTTTCTTATCTTTTCAGTGTGCCTGCAAATTGGTGTTCCAACTTCAGCACAAACTTAAGCAAACTTCAAAGCACGCGACAAGAGCATGCTCATTAAAAGTGAAGCAAGTATTAAGTGAACCATTAGAAGAAAGAAAATATGAAAACGACCAGTATGACGAGACTGATAGTGAGATTACTTTTAGAGTAAGTATTTAAGTAAAACTATTGGTAAACAGGGCGCAGCCAGAAGCCTAGCTATGCCAACTAAAAATCATATACTAGGGAGGAAATAGATATAACAATAGTAATATTCCTACGCGGCAAAGAGGGCTTATAATTTTCCACCAATAAGCGAGCAGCAGTGGCAAATAGATTTTCTCTATTTCTTGAACTTCAAAATGCGGAAACAAAGTATTTGTTTTAAAAACATCAGAATATTCGAAATTCTATTGGAAGATTTAAAATATTTTTTCGGTACTTGAAGTACTTTTCGTAGTATTTCAGTTACTTTTGTATTTCAAAAGTATACTTCAAATACTTTTTTGGGAAATCAAGTACCAAATACCAAATACTCTTAGGGTGTAATCGACTTTCAAGTACAATTACCATAAAATAAAATGTATTTGAAGTACAGTATTTCAAATACTAAATAGTATTTGAATAACTTTTTCCAAGTATTTCATTGAATTATTGAAAGCTCTGCTTGTATTTTTATATTAGATTTTAATCCCGTTATAAGCCCAAACCATTACCAATAAACTAGATTGTTAATAAATTGAAAGTAATAGATGGCTTAACTACATAGTGTATTAAATATACACATGGTTCAGACAATCGTCATCTTAAAACAAATAAGAATTCACTAATAGAATTCATAAAAAATATTCAAGTTGAAATTGTTTTGTTTCAATATGTATTTTAAATGAGCTTTAACATTTGGGAACATGTTACGGTATAAACAAGAAACCTCCAAATGTAATATTCAAAAGAGTTAAGGTCTAGACTTCTCGGTAGGCATCCAACAATCCCTCGGGTTTCAATACATTTATTTAAAAATAGTTTATTTAACAATTCTGTGACATTATTTCCGTAATGTAGAGAATCCCCATCTTGCTGCCTCCATAGTCCGTAACAGACTTATTATTTCTAAAGGTTTATCTGACAAAACATTCACACAGATTCAAATAAAACATTTATAATTAACTTGAACTATCTTTAGATTAAGTTATTTCACAAAAAAGGAAATGATAATATAGTTTTCCATGCCGACCTAAAATTAAAAGATTCTAACTTCTGTAATGTGCAGACCTACACATTAATTTAATTAATTAGTAAAAAGATTTAGGCCTCGGGCTCAATCACTCCAGAAGTAAAAAACACAGGTATCATCAGTACGTAGGTCTTGTCAATTTGGGGAGCGAGAGAGGTTTAGCATCTAAAAATTAGAATTTTGCCCGCATGCTTTTATTCGCTTGTGTCCTATTTACATAGCCTGTATGTATCTATATAAAGAAGCTGTTTAGGTTAATTCTCTTAGAAACAAAAAATATGTAAAGGTATCCATATTGAAAAAGTATTTGCAATATATTGCAAAAATGTTCAGCGACACTTAATCATGCATTTTCTCGTAATTCTTATATCAATGAGTCTTTTAGTTTGCCATTTTTATAATATTTCATTTTGCAAAAAACCTCTTAAATTGTTTCTCAACTTAAAAGCTGTTTTGGTTAAATTATATTTTTTGCAGTTTGTTTAATCTTTTTAGCAGTACAGTGTCCTTATATTCTTTACAGTTTGTTTAATATTTTTGGAGGTTCAATTACATATAATATTTTTAAAGGTTCGTTTTACATCTGAACCATTTGGCTGTTCTGTCGTTTGAACTGAATAATTTATAATTCATCTTTTCAGTCACCAACTTTTCTGTGTTACTATTAAGGACATTATTGATAGTACCAATCCTCTTATCTGATACTTAATAATGGGATACTGTCCCTTGTTGATCGGAGAATTTCTATACAGGCTTTCCACATCAAAAATAATAACTATAAATATTTTAAACAACAAAAGTAGGCCTGTACCCGGTAGTGGTGAATGAGTCCTAGTACGCGTTGGGATAGTTTGTTGGCCAGTTAATTTCTGGAGATTGGTGGGCTTTATGAATCTCACGTAGGCGATTTAAGTGTGGAGACTTGCCATGATGCATTGTGAGAACTATTTCGGCGTTTATCGGTCATATGATATTCGCAGTTTTTGATCTATAGCTGAAGTAGGATCCTTGAAAACGATCGGCAGTTCCATTGTTTACAATATAATATAAAGATATAAAATATTTCCGCTTAGAATATGATACAGCTAGATAATAATTAAGTGTACATATAGATACGATCATATGTATTTAGCAAAATATGTAACACCTTAAATGCGGCTGGCTCAAAATTGAACCGCCGCCTTTGCAATATTCGTGACGAAATTGAGAAACGTATTATATATGAATACAGGGAACTTCTATTACTTCTAGTAACCTAATATGCTCAAAACGCCCAAAAATAATTGGTCAGTGATTCCTAAATTACAATCTTAAAACATATTACCATATATCATTTGGTCGTTTTGTTTTTGTATTTAAAAATACAAGTAAATTATGAGCTTAAATATCTGCATTTTAGCTATAATTGTTGTATTTTTCTTTTTTTGTTGATTCCGATATGAAGCGAGATCATTAACACCACAACACAACTTATACTTTGTACTGTTTGATATTCTAAAATGCCAAATAATTCCCTTAGGAGGTTCAGATGGGTTATCAATAAACTTTGATGAAGAGGAAACACTCATTTAAAGAATTAAAAACTTTTATTGTATTTTTTTTAGTTCAATGACCTTACCACAAAACTGTGTGACCCAGACCAGCTTAGAACCAAACCAGATGTTACTGATCTGAAGTTTGGACATATCTTTACTGACCATATGCTCAAAGTATTCTATCACAAAAAACTGGGAGGATGGCAAAAACCTGTGATAATTCCTTTTGAAAACATTTCATTGCATCCTGCTGCTAAAGTACTACATTATGCCGTGGAGGTAAGTTTGTCAAATGTCAGTAGAAACGTGCATCACAACTTTACTATAGTTTACTAAAACTATTACTGGTGAAACCAATATTTGTCGGGATTTTTGACATGCATTTATGATGTATAGAATGTTGACATTAAACTATTTAAACAGGTTAAGCAGAATTAATAATGGGAAAAAATTCTAACCACTAGAAGCTTGGAAATCATAAGAAGAACAAGAATATTAAATAGGGGTAAATTTTGGAGTCATTTTAATAAACATCACCTATTTCCGGGAATATGAAAATAAAATTCAACAATCAGCTATTTTGTCATAAAAGCCCTTGAGATCTGTCACCTTATTTTCGAATTTATTCCTGCAAGATGATAGTCTCAAAATTTAATTCCTACATCTGATTACACTTAATTTTTATTAGTAACGATCGTAAATCTTTTAATATAAAAATCTACCGAAGTTACCCTCTAGAATTATTCGCTTTCCTCTGGTCAAAAAGTAATAATAAGGTCTTTATAGAATAAATTATAAATTACTTCCTATGAAGAACAATAAATAGATTGTCTATCCATTTTCATTATGCGGAACAACAAACATTATTGCATAAAAAAAATTAATTCGAAAAATATTACATATATTTTTAAAGAGATTATTGAAACTCATTTGATTTCCTGCCTGTTGAGACTTTTCAAGTATGTTCCAAATTCAGTTGAATTTTTTAAAGTTTTTTTAAAGGTGCTCGAAAGATAAGGATCCTATCAAAGCCTCAGACAACAAAATGGAAAATTGTATAACATGACCCTAATCGCTCCATTTATCCGTTATCGATTTAAGTGAAAATTAAGATGAACCACCTGCTTAATATATAGTATGTCTATATTTTTCCTAATTAAAAAAACCATTTATCTAAATAAAAAAAAACTAAACGAATATTTTTGTTAATCTATCTTGAGGGGAGAGTTATTGTGCTTTATTCAATTAAATTAGGGCATTCTCATATTAAATTTTTATTTGTTTATTTGTTTAATTTGTCAATTATTGTGAATAAATGCTCAAACTGAGGCGTATCCAAAAAGACTATAAATTAGAATATAAACTTAATGTCTTAAGTAAAAAATATTATTTTTATAAATTAAGCTAAGATTATACTTAAAAGCGGTTGAAGATACAAATTAACTAAAACGTTGCTTGCCGAAATAATGAGTTTAATTCGATATTAATTACTACGGTCCTGCCGTTTTCAAATAAAGATAGAAAAACTCTGATTCTAACAAACGCAAATATAGACAAAGGTATTTAAGATATGCTTATAAAGCTTGTACTTGGGTATGATATTTCAAGAAAATGGTATCTCATACATAAAATTTTCATTTATAATACATATTTTGTATATGACCTGTGCCAGCTATATAATCTGTTGAAATAGATCTAATTAGATTTAAAAAAAAAAGAAAGTGATTTGTTGTCGAAATTGTCTTAGCCAGGCATAGTGCTGGGCAAGAGGAAACTCATATTCTCTCACTTTACCTATTTATTCTATAAGTTTATGTACTGAAAAATAAAAACGCGCGCTGTAATGGTATTTTGACACCGATATTTTCTCGAAATTTAAAATTATGTCAAAACCGTCAACAAAAAATTAATGTTAATTTGAATTTATTAGTTAATCTTGGAACACATATACTTTTGTTCTGTAAACACTTAACGTAAGTGCCAAGCAACAAACAAAAACAAAACGTTAAAAATAAGGTACCCGTACTGGTGATAATTAAGTAAATAGATAATAAATACCAATATTTCAAAAAATTATCCAACAAAACGCTGAAAAAAACGCAAAGATAACTAATGTTTGAAGTAATTGCATTATATTTCACTTTTTATCGAGCAGTCGTTTTTACCATTAGTTGTGTATGTTCGAAATTACATAACTTCGAAACAAGGAAAACGTGAATAATAATTACGGTTTTTGACGTCACACACTTTGAATTTGACGTGAGATATTTGAAATTTAGAGACAAAAGATTGACTTCAATTTGCGATGATGATAAAACATTATCCGACATGCCTTTTGGCTACATATGATTCTGGTTCGGTAATTTTGACAGTACAAGTAACAAAACCTTTCCATTAGGACAAAATTTGCAATCTTTTTAACCAAAAAATGCTATCATTACGTCAATGAGGCGATATATCACAGCAAACAAATATTTGGAAACATCTGGGAGTATTTCACTTATAGTTTTGGTAACTTATTATAACAAAATGATATACTTTCGATATAGTATTGAAACTATGAACGTGCAGAAGCTCCTTTGGATCAACAACGTATAATGGAGTTTAATTATACGGTAGTGATAAGATCAAACATACAGGCTCTAGAGACTTACTTGGTTGGGCATAAATGAATACATAACAACCACACACATTATTGTCATAAACTAAGCTGATCAGATGCTAAAGATAATTCTGTCTCCAGTAGCTTCTAAGAAGCTGGTGTTATTTTTTTGACACGGAGCAAGGCCAGGATCTCTCCCCTCAGTCTCAAAACGGAGGGTCTTGTATCGTACACAGACAGATCCCTAGTGGAGGAGGGATGTTGAGTGGGAGTATATAGGGAGTCATCTATGATAATGGTCTTGCTTTTGGACGTATTACATATTAAGCTAAAATTACGGCAATCATGGCCTTCAAGGCGGATCTTTTACCCGTTCTTGGTATTGTCTCGTTAATTGTTAAGTCTAAGATTGCGAACTGGACTGTAGAGTTCGAGCAAAGCCTTTCTTTTCCCGGAACTTCACGGTTCAGCTTGATGAGAGTCATTATGGATCCTCCCCTGAAAGACTAACAGTTATATCTGTAATCATTATAAATTTTTAAGTCCATTAATTCTAAAAACCTAAAGTAATATGCATTATTTATTGTAATATGTGTTAATATTACATTACAACAGGCAGTAACAGTTTAACTACCTAATTTGTCACATTGAAGTGATTTTGACTCAAAAAAATCGGTAAATTTCCTCTACCCGGAACTTTCCTCGTTATAAATATTTGCTTTTATTAGCGATAGCGAAGTGTAACCCAATTTAGTTCAGCATATAGTCATTTAGTAACACATGTATACTGTCTTTCCAAACATTTTTATTGCGCCATTTTGTTCCATCATATTGGATTCCTACCAATGTAACCTTGTAAATAAATAGTTTTTTAGTATTAACTTTTTAGCCATTTCACTAGGCCGCCATTTTGTTTTGCCGCATTGCATTTGTACCAAAATGTTACCAGGTCATCCCCATATGGCCCTTAATTTTTGATCAAAATTTGAAGTCAGTCGGTTGAGTAGTTTTTAGCTATACCGCGAACAGACAGACCGACTGAATTGAGAAAACATGTTTTTCGGCATATAGAACGTAAAGATCTGAAATAACTTCGGAGGGTGATTTTTTCACTTTTACGAGGGAAGTAACAATAATTATAAAGAGTTGATATCTGCTATATTTACCCTACCTACTCATATAGTGCATCTTGAAGATTACAGAATATACACTTATAATCAAATGTTGATATTCCAAAGAAAAAGACCCGTTGCAAAAATGTACTTGACTGCCATACAGCCAAAAAATTTAAAATAAATTTGCGAGATCCTTGACCATGTTATAAGAATATTTGATTATTTATGGAACGAGGTCTCAATTGTCAATTCGTTTTTACAGTATCATCACACGTTTTTCATTATTTTAGAAATTTTAATTTAAAATAAAAAATGTTGCTTGTTTTCTTACTATTTTCGATATGTTTATTTGCAATATTTGAGATAAAATATATTTATTTGGTTTTATTAATGTTAAAAAACCCACAATAGCTATATTTCATAAATTATAGTTTTTGGAATATAAGGCCTTTCTTTAATTTTCCTCCTCTGTCAACTGACGGTATTTTGAACTTTGTGCCTCAAAACACCGGTACAGTGTGGCCATTTTAACTTAACCATTAATCAGCCATAACTTTCTTATTTTTCAAGTTATCCAAATGTTCTAAAAAAACAAATTGCGTGACTAATAATCAATTTTCTGCAACATTAGAATGATATTAGAAAAAGTTTAAATATAAATTACATTTTCTTAAATGAGACACCCTTTAAATTTTACTGTGAGTAGATTAATCACTTTTTCTTTTAAAACATATCGATATGATACGATATGATACTTTTTCTTTAAAAATAAACGAATAAATGAACAACTTTGTTATAAGGCAAATATGTTGAAGATTGACAGGCACAAGATAATGCCGTATACATTGGTCTTATAACGCAGGTTTTCTACATTTTCTTTTTTATTTTTAAAGCCAAATTTATAATTCTTCAAAACACAGTCTGGGCAGGTGGCACAAAGTTAAATTTCCATACCATAAAATTCTCAATATACTTTTGACAGATTTAAATTAAAAAACTGAAATCTAGGGAGTCGCCACATAGTGTACGTAAAGTTCGTTTTTAGGGGTTGTTGGTCATCTGTTTTTGTTTATTTTCAAGACAGTAGTAGAAAAACTGATTTGTCACACTGCACTTGGCCTAATATAAATATATAAAAATAAAGGACCTCTTCTTCAGATGGAATATATATATATATATATATATATAATCTACTAATAATTCCAAAACTTTTCGTTTCAACTTTTTTTCTCTAAATTGTGAAATAAAGGGAGGGTGGGGGGTAAACATTGGATTCAAACACATTAAATAACTTTTGTTTGGATTAACCGATTTTAACGTTTTTTTTTTTGTTTTAAAGAGATTATGTGTAAGTTTCTTCGAGAATATTAATTTACCTAGCCGCTAGATGGCAGTTTATGGCAAAGCCGCAAACTTTTGTTGTTTTCTCTAAAATTTCAAATACAATGGTATTTTTTCTTTACTTAAAAAAAAGAACTTGAAAAAATACATATACTGGAGAAAACTGCGGATTAATATCTTTATTCGTGTCTGAATTATTTTGAAATAAGTTTATTTTTTGACAAAATGTGATGTTACTCACTTTAAATTTGCTTTCCGCATTTATTAGGTATGCTGTCATCTCATTAAGACTTGGAATGAGCTACGCTGAGCATAAAATTATGCATCAAGTTTGTAAAATGACTATTTTTTAACTAATATGAATATTGTAGCACGAGTCATAGCGAGTGTCTGAAGTAATTTGTTAATTTGTATAAACTATAAAAACTACACATTAACACAAAATGTATAATAAACTTTCAACATGTTCAAAATATCTATCATCCATCTGAATACATTCATTGAGTCTTTCAAAGGGGAAAATACAGCGGCTTCCAGTTCCAGGCGTTTTATGACTTTATGGCAAAGTCGCAAAATTTTGTTATTCTCTCTAAAATTTCAAATACAATGGTATTTTTTTCTTGACTTAGAAAAAAAAAACATGAAAAAATACATAAACTGGTGAAAACCGCTGATTGTTATCCTTATTCGTGTCTGAGTTTTTTTCAAATAACTTTATTTTTTGACAAAATGTGATGTCACTCACTTTAAATCTGTCTTCCGCATTTTTAGATATGCTCTCGTCTAAGTAAGCCTTGGAATGGACCACGACGAGCATTAAAAAGTATTCTTTGTTTCATTTTTGGTAAAAAAACCATCAAAGAAAACGCGAAAAAAATTGTTTTCTAAATCGATTACCTACTTTATTAAAATCTAAGTGACCCGGTCCTCTTGGTAGGCCATGACTTATAAACAAAAGCAATAAGGGCGGCCTTTACTAATTTCTATTTTTGAGAGATAAATATTTCAGTTTTTATTTAGTATCAGTTTGAATTATTGTTATTTAAAATATGTATTCTAATGAAGAGGAGTATGATATGTTAGCTATTTTCTTTCAAAAATTTGAAAACGCATTAATTGGTTCGCGCCAATATGCTCTGCGTTATCCTGATTGGCGTCATTATTCCAGGAAAGTCTTTAGGCGTTTAGCAAGACGGTTAAAGGAAACAGGTCAAGTACAGCCTCTTCCTGTTCAAAGAAGAAATCGTCCCGCCAGAAATGAGGAAAATATAACAAATGTCCTGGCTTACATTCATGCTTTACCTCACGCAAGTATACGTGAAATTTCAGGAGACCTACTACTACCTATCGGGTCAGTGCACAAATTTTACGTGATTTTAAAATTTGCTTCGTAATATGGTAAACGAAGACGAGCATTCACTAATACTGGTAAACTAAATTTGCATAATATGCACTACTGGACGGATACCAATCCACATTGGATGCGAGAAGCGGATAATCAGCACCGTTGGACTGTCAACGTTTGGTGCGGAATCATTGATGGTAAAATCATAGGCCCGTTAATTTTTTAACAAAGTTTAAACGGTGAAAGTTATTTACATTTTTTAATTAATGACTTACCCGGACTTTTGGAAGATATACCCTTGGCTGTAATAAGGACTATGTGGTTTCAGCACGACGGCTGTGTCATTTTTCCCGAAATGTTAGACATTATTTGGACGAACGTTTTACCAATCGTTGGATTGGAAGGGGGTCAATATTTCCTTGGCCACCAAGATCCCCCGATTTAACCTGCCTTGATTTTTATTTGTGGGGTAGGCTTAAAGATCTAGTGTTCAAAACTCGCCCTACAAGATATGATTCATCGAATCCAAAACGCTATCAACAGCATATCCAGGGCGGAAATGGAAGCCGCTGTATTTTCAACCTTTGATAGACTCAGTGAAATTATTCAAATGGATGGTAGACATGTTGAACATGTTAGAAGTTTATTATACATTTTGTTTTAATGTGTAGTTTTTATAGTTTCATTGCAATTAAATTTATTTTTTAATAAGGTACGTAATTGAGTTCGCGATTCTACTCATGGTTTAGGAATTCAAAGGAAATTTTAAAATACTTTTTTCTACAACCGTGCGTAAAGTACTCGCTTTTTTACTATTCGAGACAGTTAAATTTAATTTTTAAAGCAGTGCCTAGAGTTACTAAAAATGTATAATACAAATTAACAAATTACTTCAGACACTCGCTAAGACTCGTGCTACAATATTCATATTAGTTAAAAAATAGTCATTTTATACACTTGATCCATAATTTTATGCTCAGGTAGCTCATTCATGTCTTATTGAGATGACAGCATACCTAATAAATGCGGAAAGCAAATTTAAAGTGAGTGACATCACATTTTGTCAAAAAAATAAAGTGATTTCAAAATAACTCAGACACGAATAAACATATTAACCCACGGTTTTCTCCAGTTTATGTATTTTTTAATGTTCTTTTTTTCTAAGTAAAGAAAAAAATACCATTGTATTTGAAATTTTAGAGAAAATAACAAAAGTTTGCGACTTTGTTATAAATTGCCATCTTGCTGCTAGGAAAAAAAATAAAATCTAAATAATAATATTCTCGAAGAAGCACATTGTCATAATATCCTTAAAACAAAAAAAAAATCGTTAAAATCGGTTAATCCAAACAAAAGTTATTCAATTTCTTTGAATCCAATGTTTACCCATCCCCCTCCCTTTATTTGAAAATTTAGAGAAAAAAAGTTGAAACAAAAAGTTTTGGAATTATTAGTAGATTACAAAAAAAATATTTTCGATAAGGGTTAATTGGGAGTATTTTTGAATAAAACCGTGTTTCCTACTTTACGGTTGGTGTTGCGCTCTCTAGCCGCAGACAGACCAAGTCGAAAATAATTTACAGCTTTTTATTTTTGCCGATTTACTTATTACATTTTTTTCCCCAATAACCTACGGTAAATACTTTCTGAGATATGGCCGAGAGCCACCCTTAGTATATATATATATATATGAACACAATATATATATATATATATATATATATATATATATATATATATATATATATATATATATATATATATATATATATATATATATATATATATATATATATATATATATATATATATATATATATATATATATATATATATATATATATATATATATATATATATATATATATATATATATATATATATATGGGTATTCCAGGTCACCAGTGTTGTTCATTACCGCGTTTTTTTACTCACTATAATTATGTTTACAAACCTTAGTCGCTTGTTTATTAAATATGCGAAATTTAAATATTTTTTGATTTATTAATTTTCACAATTTTTGTATTTTCGGAAAGTACTGTAAAAAGTATTGTAAAGTTTTCTATACCCAATAAAAGTCTAAATAATAACCTAAAACCATACACATTTTATTTAATCAAAAAACTGGTTAATCGATAAAAAATTGTAAAAAAGTAAATAAAATGAAAATGTTGACACACTGTATCTCAAAATTCGGTCATAGAACGAAGTTGTGACATATTTTAAAAGGGATACCAAGAACTATGTTATATCAAAAAATTAGAAAAATTCTCCGAAAGCCACTTTTTGTAAGAAGTATTTTCCGGTATTATCTTAATTTAATCAACTGAAATATTATGTATTTGCTTGAGCTTTCTTAAATAATTATTTATTAGCACTTTCAATGTCAAGGTCGCATTTGTTGCCAAGTACGAAATACAACGATTAAACGATTTTTGTACCAAGATATTTAAATTTGTAATTATTTTTTAGAAAACAATAAAGGAATAATATCATTATCCTGAATTTTAAACAGTTATTGTTTTGAAGATTATAAGTTGGTAGGCCATTGACAATGGAACGTTAAGCAGCGTCGTATACTATTTACTAAAAAAAATTAGTTTAAACATCTTACTTCTCATAACAGCTTTTTCTATTATTAAGTTTTATAAGCTATATGGGAAAGTTAAATATAAAATTTTAGAGATCGTAGAATAATAAAAAAGAAACATTTAAAAAATGTGTAATGTTTGTACAGATGCGCGCAAGAAACCGAAAAAGCGTCAAAACGGGTAATCATGGATATTATTAAATTAAGGGCTCAACATATTCAGTACGCGCCATTAGCATTGATACTTGATATTTTTTTTTGGTTGGTTGTAGCCAAGTATTAAAAAACAACAACAACGGCGGAAGACAAACAAATTTATTTTATTTTTTTTGTATATTAAATGTTTTTTGTAGTCCTAAAAAGATGAGACAGTCTCCTATAAACCACAAAAAAAAATAAAAAACGATCATATCTTTTTGTATAAAAAATATTTTTTTAATTATATAGCGTAGACCCAGGCGGGAGCCATCGCCCTCTGAAAACGAAAAATAAAAATATTTTATTTTATGTTATTATTATATTAGTTATTTTTTAAGCGATGAAATACGTCAACTTTTTTTTATCTTTTTGTATACAAAAATACAGTTTTTACTTCCCTGGTAAAAGAGACGTATGGTAGTCGTGAAAAAATCACCCTCCGAGATTTTTACGGACCTTTGCGTTCTAGAGACCTCGAAAAAAATGTTCTTACATTTCCGTCAGTCTGCCGGACTGTCGGTCTGTCCGTCTGTACACGTCATAACTGGAAAACTACTCATCCGATTGACCTCAAATTTTGGTCAAACATTAAGGGTTACAAGAGGATAAAATGGTTAAATTTTGATAAAAATCCAATATGGCGGAACAAAATTGCGGCCTCACAAAATATAAAACAATCATTATTAAGAAACTACTTATCGGATAGACTGATAAAATTGTGTGTGTAGTGTTATGTAACGATAAACAGGTACATTTTTTGTGTAAATCCATTATGGTAGAACAAAATGGCGGCCTAAAGAAATATTTAAAAATTCAGTACCGCTTACACAATTGACTTGAAATTTTACACAAAAATCAAATGTGAAACAAGGATAGACTGATAAAATTTTGGTGCGATTCCAATGTAGCAAAACCAAATGGCGGCTTATTAAAATCTTTAAATATTCGTTAACATTTCATTCAGGATTAAAAACTTTCTTTTATAGAAAAAATAATAAAGGATATAATTTATTTTCTATAAATTAAATAAATAAAGTTGTGAAGAATAGATAGTAAAAATAATAACAATAATAAATAAATTAGGTACTAAAAAAAATTTAAATATATTACGGTTTATAGGATTTATATAAAGTTATTACTAAATAATTGAATGCATATATAGAGAGTTATATGGTCGCAGTAAAATTCTATACGGGGGAAGTTGTGGGTAAGGCGAATTTACCGATTTTTTTACTAAGCGTTGTAGCTTTAGAGCGATGAAATAACTCCCTGAAAATAAAAAAAGTAGAATAGTGCTACGTAGTTAATTTTTTCAACAAATTGTGAATAACACCAAATGTGTTTTATTTTTTGCATATAAATACATTTTTGCCACTATAGTATCACGGATATAAAAATTTTATTTTAAAACTAATAAGGGGATAAAATATATCTATAGAATAAAACAATCCCTCAAAACTATAAATATTTTTTATTTTCGTAAAGCTTAGGGATTTTAAAAATCCGTAACATGACAAATTTATTTTCTCGTTTTTTTGTATTTAAAAATATTTTTTTTCCATATAGACAGGCCCGACGAGAGGGGGGAGGGTCGGGAGTGTTTCTTTCCGGGTCTGGACTTTACGAAGAGGCCGATTTTTTATGAAAAACATGTGTGCGTCAGTCAACTTTACATTTAGTAGATTCTGGTAATGAAGACCAATGAAAATACAACATGTTTTTTATGTTGGTCGTCAAACAATTTTTTTCGATTAAACAGTGTGTTTCTAGAAGGTTAAATAATGCAATAAAAGCAAAAATATTTCATTATTTTAGAAACTATTTTTTAAGGAAATTACAAAATAGGGCAAATTTATTTTACATACACGTGGAAGTATCAGTTTGCAAAAACACAAGTTTGTAAATACTGAGACTTTCGACTGGATACAGATATGGTAGTAAAATTAACATACTGATCAATTGTTAAGAATTATTAAGAATTCTTTACTGTTTTAAAAACCGAATATATGGTTTCATTAATACAAATTGCAATGTACATTAAAACACTAGTTTCATAAGACATGATTTTATAGTAGGTGAGAAACCGAGCCGCAGGCGAATTTTTTAAAGATCCATCGAGTTTTTAGAGATTAAAAAAATGTCTTTTATACTATTTATACTATTTTGTACACTATATTTTAAAAAAGCATTATCTTTAAAAATTATATTTACTGTTAAATATTTTTAATTTGGTGGCAATGCATGCCAAAAGTGGTAATTACACGCGCACCATTTTTGATTAGACGGGAACGGTTTCAAATTCGGGATGGTAATGACTTAACAATGCCAATTTTGGTAAGAAAAAAGTAACGCCTGCTGAAAACAGGGCTAGTACAATACTATTTGGCGTATCGAAAATACGTCTTCATGATTGCAAAATAGAAAAATGGGTAAATTTCCTTTACCCGGAACTTCCCTCGTTATAAATCATTCTTTTATTAGGAATAGTGAAGTGTAATCCTGTTTGGTTCAGTAAATAGTCATTTAGAAAGACATATATACTATCTTTTCAAACATTTTTATTGGATGCCATTTTATTTTGTTATATTGGATTCCTGCCAATATTTTACGAGTTTCTACTTACGCCACATTTGATTTTTGGGCACAATTTAAAATAAGTCCAATAAGTATTTTTTACATTGACACACACCGCTATTTTGTTACGTTATGTTGAATTCGTAACAGTTATTCCTGTATCACATTTAATTTTTCTGCAAAATTTCATTGTCAATCAATAGAATAAGATTTTCTTACATTGATTTTTAAAAAATATATTTGGGCACCGTTTTGTTTCGCCATCTTGAATTCGTACCACAACTTTATCAATTTGTCTCTATTTCACACTGGCACAAAATTTGAAATTAATCTAATAAGTAGTTTTTTCAGACTAATTTTTTAAAATAATTATTAGTCCCATTTTGTTTTGTTATTCTATCAAACCATCTAACAGTTCATTCCTATGTAACACTTGATATCTGTGCAAAATTTGAGGTAAATTGGATAATTATTTTTTTAGTAATAATTTCTTTAACATTTCACTAGGCCGCTATCTTGTTTCGGCATATTGGATTTTTACTAAGGTACATACCCATTAGCCTTAATTTTTGACTAAAATTTTAAGTCAACCTCATAACGACGGAAGTATAAAGCATATTTTTTGGCAACTAGGCATACTAAAACGTCAAGAAATGTAAAATTTAACACAGTTATTTTTTTGTTACGTTTACAAACATTTTATTTGGCCGTCACTGTGTTCTGCCATCTTGAATTAGTACCGCAGTTTTACTAGTTCATTCTATACCACAATTAGTTATGTCACACAGTTTGAAAACAGTCCATTAAGTAGTATTTTCAGGCTGAATTCTTAAATGTTTTATTAAGCCGCCATATTGTTCCGTCATCTTGGATCCATACCAAAACTTTATAGGTTGATTCCTACATAATACTCGAGTTTTATGCAAAATTTAGTAATATTTTTTTTTAACATTTCACTAGGTTGCCAATTTGTTTTACCATATTGGATTCTTACCAGAATGTTACCAGGTCATCCCCATATGACCCTTTTTTTGACCAAAATGTTTTTCGGCATCTAGAGCCTACCAAATGTAAAGAACTGAAAAAAATGTCGAAGTAACGATTACAATGTTTCCCTTTTACGAGGGAAGTAAAAACATTATTATGTTACTTTAGGCTGAACTTAGGTGAATTTGTTTTAGATCTATCATCACCGCTTATGATGTAGGATGACTAGGATGTTACATAATATCGAAAAACGAATAATATTCGTTTTTGTTTTTAAAATTTACAATGTTGGAAATATTAGATTATGTTAATGTTAAAAATTTTGCCGACAAAGTAAGTAAAAAATAAAAGCTCAATAAGCGAAGTAATGCTAAATTAAACTAAAATTAGGATTGCCTTTCTGTTTACATTATTATAGGTAGGGCTCAAAATTCGAAAACATAATGTTCTATAAAGGCATTATATTTACTCGGCGCCGGCGCGGCGGGGAGGTATTATCGTAGGCTATTCTTTTATTTCTATTTATAATGTTTTTAAAGTAGATGCACAGAAAATATAGCTAAACTCAGTTTTCTGTGGTAGATGCTTATGTTTTTTTTTATTTTTAGCTTTTTGAAGGCATGAAAGCATATAGAGGCGTAGATGGCAAAATTCGAATATTCCGTCCTGACTTAAACATGCATAGGATGAACGGCTCAGCTCATACTTCTGGCTTACCTACTTTTGGTGAAAACGAACTAGTTAAATGTATAAAAAGACTGATAGAAGTCGATCAGGAATGGGTACCACACAGTGAAGCAAGCAGCTTGTACCTGAGACCTACATTAATAGGAATAGATGTAAGTTATGCAATATGTACCATTATCATGCCTCGTTTTTTAGTTTCTCAACAAAACCCTTGGACGTATTAGTAAGCAATACATAGGAGAACAACGTTTTATTTCAACACATGTAATGAAAGAACGGTATAACGTTTTATTTACTTAAATGTAAAATACACCAAATGTTAATAATTTATCACATCCCATTTTTGATGCTCCTTTTGTATACTTAATAATCTAAATTTTTCTTGATAAATCTTCCAATTATTTTTTTTTAAATTCTTTTCCTGAAGTAGATAGACCCTTACAATAATCATAACTTTTTCATGTTATATGAGATTCATTTTGTAATTAAAATTAAAACATATATTCTAAACAATCATTACAAACAAAATATCTACATTTTAAGAACTTTAGGTACCTACCTATTTGAAATATTATAAATACTTTTTGAAACTTGTTAAATGTTTGAGTTGAGTTAAATGTGATATTTTTTCTGCGATTATGTTATCTTACCAAAAAAATGTGTAATAACTTGCGACACCATGGTCGACCGCCTCCAGTGGTCGATTTTTTACGGAAACATAATAATAAGTCAAAAGCCTCAAAAATACACTTCTTCAAAATACCAGATATATTTTTGAAATTCATATTTGAAGTGTATATTTAATTTAATATAATAACAATTTGATACAATCTAATTATACAAGCCCAGTGTTCTGATATTTTCACTGATATTTTCTAGCGGATATTGATTTTTAAACTTTTATGATTTTAGCTAATAATTTTGATAAACTTTCATATATGTTAAGTCGCTGAAATAAAACGCAAAAACCTCCAGCTACAAATCCAAAGCCTACCTTGTAATAGTGGCAAACTGTAAAATAAAGACCCGTCAATGAAATAAATAGTATTTTCAGTTTATTGTAACTCGCTTATAACATTTTATAGCCTTCATGGAAATGAATGAAATCTGGTATACTTTATATAACGGCTGTAGAAAAATAAATTATAATTTTTGCTTTAATTTTCAAACCACCTAGGGGCAATCACATTTTAATCGAGAAACCTCTCAAAATAAAAATATATATTCAACTGAGTATGCACTCTTTTCACAACTTTCTAGTGCATACAAAAACTTAATAAAATGTAAGAAAATCCAAGTAATAATCGTTTATGGTCTTCGCTGCAAAAGAGCCATTTATTGCTTTATTGTATTTATCACGCAACTGAACGTATCGGCACAAAAATAGATACAGTATTTTTGTTTTTCCTTGGTATCAGCCTATTTTGGTCAAGATTATACCCCTGGAGAAAAATTGGGGTCAATTTATAAAAATGCGATTTCTTTTAATATTGAAATACTTATTATTTAGCAGAAAAATACAGTTTCTAATATAGCAAATACCACACTGTTAGACCAGGTAGCCCCAGAAGAGTTTAAACTTAAAGCAAAAATAAAAGTCCGACATTTTGTTTTTAAGAATAACACAAACAGAAGGTCCACAGTCAGCACAGTTAAAATGTTGTGATAAAAAATTACGATTATTTTATAAATTACATATTGTGACCAATTACATTTATCATACAAAAAGTAAGAATGAATTTTTAAGGTATTAGCATCTAGGCATGTGCGATAGAGTAATAATTTGTAAACAGGCGCGGTTCACTGATACACTGTCACCTTCATTGAACATATTAATCACTATGATCGTATAACTGTTACTTCTTTACTTTTACCTCGAGAAAATATTTATAAAATATAATAATAAAATAAATAAAAAAGATAATTAAATTAAAGCCAGGCCTTAATTTGAACTATTTATTTATATAATAAGTAAACCTGTGTTATAACTTCTGTCCGAAATAAACTGTTCAATGTTTAAGGCTTCATGCCACAATAAGATTATAATCGCAGTCACTAGAACTAGTCCCTGGAAGTTTCAATTACAAAGTCACTTCTTCTCAATAAATTGTATGGAAGAAAACTGGTCCTCTACATTACTGGCCTGTTAAATGCAGGAAATATTAGTACAGCTAAAAAATAGATTTAAAGATAACATTCATAATTATTGTTTTCTTGACCTGTATTACCCGCATATGCCGTTTTACTGGTTGTAATTGGATTTAAATAAAATATCATTATCAAACATTAATGGCAAAAGGTTACAAAATTGCTGTTTACATTGTACGGTATGATGTGATTTTTTAAAATAGACATTTCCAATAAATACATACGTGATAGTTAAGGGAATACCAAATGTGATATTTAAGAATTTTCTTGTATATCATGTTTTATAATAAGTTAGACATTTCTTAATTAAGTTATGCCATTTCCTCATTGAATATTTGTTATGATATTATTATTTTAAGCTTGCATTACGGATATGGATTATTGAAAAATTAGACAGTGGCGTAGCTACACTCCCGCCAGCAACCGTACTTTTGGGGGGAACACTGATGTCAGTGGCTCGTTGCCAATGTGCAATGGAAGGGAGGCATTATGAGAGAATGGATGACCATTTTTTTATTTTCTTCTTTAGTTATCAGCAGTGGCGGCTCGTGGATTTAAGAACGGGTGTAGCGCAGCGTAGCTAGGTGCACATTCTTGGTTGGTGCCACGCCCAAAATGACTATTTTTTTTACCTTCTTATGATGTTAATTATAGCTTTCGAGCGTTTTTTAATACTTAGAGAAAATAATAGAATTTATAAGATTTTAAATATATTTTCTTGTTCTTAGAAAACAGTTATATACCACGATACACGACACGATGCAAAACTGCTTCCGCCTCCCATGATCCGAACGCACTAACTTACATTCCTTCTATAACAAACGAACAAGCGCCGGCAGCGTGCAGCAGCAGTTTTATGCCGTTATACCTGGTATTATTTTGGTAGAAATCTAGTAGGACGGAACAAAATGGCGGCCTAGTGAAATGTTAAAAATATGTATTACTCAGAAACAAATTATCCAATCTACCTCAAATACTGCACAAAAATCAAGGAATCAACCTGTTATATTTTGGTATGAATCGAAGACAGCAAAACAAAATGACGGCCTAATAAATTATTAAAAAATCAATCTGAAAAAGTTAGTTATTAGATTAATTTTAAATGTTGGGCATCCTCGGTTTATTAAATCATGGGCATCCATTAAGTGTGATATAGAGGTAAACTGGCAAAATTCGCAATGTAAAAAATCTTATTATTAAATTTACTTAATATCTTGCAGCAAAATTGAATGTGATACAGGGATTAACTGGTACGAATTTAAAATGACGATACAAAAGGGCGATCTTAAAAAATCAGTGTAAAAAAAATTCAAAATACGATTCCGATATGGTTGAGCAAAATGACGCGCAATAAAAATGTTTGAAAAGACATTTAAATGATTATGTGCGAAACTAAATTAGATTACACTTTACTATTCCTAAAGAAAGAAAATATTCATATCGAGGAATGTTCCGGGTTAAGAAAATGTACCGATTTTTTTATTAAATTTTTTAATGTAATTTAGGTATTGACAGAGTATTGTATCGTTAAACTGAATTATGTTAACGTATAATTTTTCTGTAAAAACATCTTCTAGCAACTTTTTCAATAAAATTATTAACAGTATTCATTCGTATATCAGGTGTCCAAGAATACAAAAATAATATATATGTTGCTGTAAATTCAACTCTCACTATTGCGATATCAGGAACGGTAACAAATATAAAAAAAAGTTTAAATAGCGTTTAAAGTGTACGCATTGTAAGACTTACACTTCTAGAAACTCTCGAAAATGTTTTTTATGTTTTATACTTTATTTGAAGTGTGAAAAATCAAATTCAACACTCTCATTGCAACTTTTGTATTGGATTTCGATCATTAACTACATAATTTTAATGTGACTGCACATGTTACATTAAAAAAAATGGGTAAACTGATCCTAAAACCTCCCTCGTAAAGAATTCCACCCCACATCGATAACACAATTTGCATATGCATATATTATTTGGTAATAACTTGAAGTGAACTGAAAATTTCAATACGAGGAAAGTTCCGTAAGAGAACCCTATTTTTACTATGAACTTACGTCATAATAAGACTTACATTTATTATAATGTATATAATATGTACTTATAAAGTTATTGCCAAGTAACTATATAAATATATAAACTGTTTTACTTGTGGCTGGTGGAATTGGTTACGAGGAAGTTCCGGATAAAGGCAAATTTATTGATTTTTATTTTGTTTTTCTTGATTCTTATTTTATAAATATTGCAGGAAATCGAATTTTACTGAATATTTAAACATTCCATTGGGCCGCCATTTTGATCAGCCATATATTATTCCATTAAAATTTAAAAGGTTAATCCCAATCTTAATTAGCTTTAGGAGGCCAAAAAAATCTACAATATTAAATAAAAAATCCAGGTCTGTATTTAAATAGAGTAGTTTGTGCAAAATTTGAGGTAAATTGAATAATTAGTTTGTTTTGTGATAATTTTTTAGCACCTCACTAGGCCGCCATTTTATTTCGCCATATTGAATTTTTGACCAAAATTTGAAGTCAATCGGGCAAATAGTTTTTTAGCTATGCCGGGCAGACAGATATACCAACGGAATTAACAAAACATGTTTTTTGGCATCTAAAGAATTGAAAATTTGAATGTCCTTAAAAACCTAGAACGGTGATTTTTTCACGATGACAATACTTCTCTTTTATGAGGTTAAAACTATTTGAAAATAAACCTTTTTGTTTAGAAGTTATGGACATTTAAATTAAGGTGACCGAATCCTGTCCCAAGATTACTAACGGACGCCGATAAGTCCCCGAATCCTTGAATTAACAAGCTAAGCTTTTAACAAAAGTCTGGCTAAGAATGAACTGATTTTGAAAAATAGAAAATCTTGCGAAAAAAAACACTAAGGCTAAGTAGTTTTTGCTTGTAATTTAATACATTATATGTTATGTTTTTGTTATTTTATGTACATACAATGATATACATATATTATATTAAAAATGTACAAATTCTGCACTTTTCGAGAAAAAAAAGAATTCCTGCCAATTATTGTGTAAGCTTTAAGCAACCCAAAGCAGAACGTCAAGAAAAACATCTTTTTAGGTATACCAGATTAAATCTGGTGCTGCATAAACATGGTTAGCGTTCGATGAAACACAACAGTGTGTACATTGACATCCTGCTTTTGGGTGCGTTGTACTTCCGTTTCAAGCCTACCTCATGAGGGTACTAGCCCAGCGGTCTGATTCTTAAAATAGAGAGATCCCGAGATAACTCTACATAAAAATATACATGTCGGTGAACAAACCGACCCCCGTTTCCAAGACACCGTGTCAGAAATTGATCGTCGGAGTTGAATCCATTTTTGAATGATGTAATCAAATGCAGAATCACGGTCATACGAACAGTTATTAGTATTGGTTCATGATTTCTACATATCCTTACTTTTTTTTTGAAATTGCCCTTACAAGCAAAGTGTTTTAGCCAACATATCCTTACTAACAAATATATTTTGTTTCAAGGGAACCTTGGGTGTACAGCAATCAGAATCTGCACTTCTCTATACAATTATGTGCCCTGTAGGAAGTTATTTTGCCGGAACAGATGACTCAGTATCACTTTACGCAGATCCTTCTTATACAAGGTAAATAATTATATTTGTACAGGGTCTCTCCACATAATTCCATATTAAGTTCGTTTTAAGCGATAGAATAATTGTTAAATATAAAAGCTGCGTATTCTTTTGCTGGTTATAAATATGCTAGGTTTAATATCTTTATTTGTATTTAATGTTTTCAGTATAAAATTAATGCTAGGTCTGCTACATATTTTTGGGACACCTTGTATTTATAAATAATACTTTTCAATAAAATATATGAAAAATCCTAGTATATTTAATATTTTTTTTATAACTCAAAGTTAAACTAAACTTGGAGGTTGCGAATTATGAGGAAAGAACGTGTATATTATAAAATGTATAATAATTACAATACAAATTCTAAATGAGCTTGATGTTTGATACTTTTAATTAATTTGAGGTGTATAGAACACATCAGACACGTCTTAATTCATTGTTGAAAAGAAAAGTTTATAACTAATGAACAATAGTATTAGAACTTCCAGAAATAGCAGAAAGGAAAGACAAAACCTTATGCACATCAGGGCCAACAATACTCCAGAACCTTCAGTTCCTACCACAAAAAAATTATCTTCCCACACTATTCAAATGAATACCCAAATTATTTTTTAACTAACTTGTGTTTTTTCCAAACAGAGTTTCCATCTATCAGAAAAAACCTTCAATCTGTGTCATTTTTTAGGTTTTAATAGATTATCGGCTTCCTTTGCCCTGCCAACACTGGCTTCGACATACGAGAATACATTAAAAGACTGGCGACAGAAATTACGTCATACGTATGTGATGGGGTTGATCTCCTGGGTGCTGATTTAATTATCAGCTCCCAGAAGTTCAACCCCACATGATTAAAGATATCTTACATTTAATTCCATACCCAGTCAAGTAATACAGTCACCATGACGCATATATTTTTTATTTATATATATGGCAAAAATTAAACTTGTAGTACAATATTTGAACTTTAGTTGTTAATTACTACAGAGCTTAGACTAAAAATTGGGTTGTAGGCTGTAGGAGTACCCACTTTTCGTACAAGTTGTTTAATTTTTAGGGCATGGCCAGGAGGCTGTGGGGACAAAAAATTGGGATCGAATTACGGTCCAACAATTAGAGTACAAAACAAAGCTCTTCAAAGAGGACGCCAACAAGTATTATGGTTATATGGTCCGGAGCACCAGATTACCGAAGTAGGAACTATGAATATATTTGTATTTTATATAAACGAATATGGAGGTGAGTGTATGTCTGGATTTAAATATTTTTTTATATCGAATGTACCATACGCTATTTGCTTTGCTATTTAAATTAACTGCATTGTACTGGGGCTTCCGAAATTAACGGTTAATATTTTTACAGAATAATCTGTCTTAAAAAAGCCTAAAATTATTTTTAAATATATATCGAAAATTGCATCATTAGGGGGCTACATGCTAGAATGAGCCCGTCTGATGATGGTTTTTCCAAGCTTTTTAATTTGAATTGTAAAATTTAGCTTGTTGTAAAATGAAAAATCTACGTAGAAAAAAGTTAGGGTCCTCTCCCCATCCTATTTGGAACGCCCGCCTCTGATTTAATATAGATATTTTTGACTCCAGGTTTCAATTCAGAGTATAAAAATAACTATAATAATCAAATTTCATAATTTAGTTCTAAACCTTCTTCAGAGGGGCTCATTCTCGGGGCTGTAACCGCTAACTAAACAATTTTCGGTATATGTTTGCATGACATTTTAGACTTATTTTATAATATAGATTACCCTATAAAAAAATCCTTAATTTCGGGATATCCAGTATATAGAATGTGATAGGATAGTTAGTTTCTAATGTAGGAATTTCACTCCCATAAACTGACAGATTTAGTTTAAATGGCGGACGAAATCATTACAACCGCATAATTACTGATGCTCGGAATGATTTAAGCAACGGATAAGATGCTGAGTTCTTTCATTCCTAAACTGCAGCTGTGGCCTTCTCCCAATTACTTCTGATATTAAAATCGTCGTTTCCACATTCTAAATACATGTAATACTTTTTTAAGGCAAATCGCAGCAAATCACACTTTTAACCCTACTCCCAATTCTTCTATTTCATGAATTCGGACTTTGGCGTAGATCATTCGAGATAAAAAAAACTTGTTATCAAAAGTCTTCCCGTCCAGGCATAGTTCTAGAAAGTGCGCACATGAACTCATTCATATTTTTACGGAATTATTACAAGTAAAAGTGTATCAAAGATACCTGATGAAACCTACCCGTCCGGTTTCAACAGTTTCCCAACTGCCCACCCGAGCAAAAAACAACTGTTTTATAGATCAATATTTAACAGTTTTAAAACGTCGAAACCCCGAAAACGAATATATTAAGCCAAAATTGCAACAACAAAAATATATAAAATTGCAAAATACAAAAGAAATATTTAACACATTTTCGTGATTTACGAAACATTAAAGGATATTCGTCTTTCTTTTAAAAAAGTCTATCACTCCATAATTTGGAAAATGTCACGCCAGTTTTCTCTCAAGTGTCCTTTTATAATATTGGTTAAATTCTGAGCCACATGTTAAAGTGGCTAAGAATCTGCCTCTTTTCTTTCTCCATATTTATCCATTCAACGAACTAACAGGGCGCGATATTTTCTTCTATGTCGCAGATAAATTCGCAATTTTATGTCAAGTTTTCAACAAATCATTTTCTTTATTCACTTAAATATACCTCAGTAACTAGTTTTTAGTTTTTCAACATTCATGTTTCAGGTCAACACACATAGGTACATAAATAATATCAGTGAATTGTGGAAGTATATTATTAGCAATGAAATAAATAATAATTCATAATTTTATATTTTTAACCCTTAATTTAAAAACTTATTTTAAATTATTAGCTTTACATGTTTCATTTTGAAATCCCATTTTTTTTTCTTAAGATAGAGTATTAGTGACCCCACCCCTGACTGGTCTTATTTTACCTGGTGTTACTCGGCAGTCAATACTTCAATTGTGCGAACAATGGAAGGAGTTCCGAGTGGAGCAGAGAACAATTACGATGGCGGAACTAATCAAGCTGCAGCAAACTGATAGGGTAAGTTTTTTATTTCGCAAAAAACTTTTTTCAGTAATAGATCAGGGTATAAAAAGAGAGAAAATCGGGTTTATGCTGTGATTTTGGATATACAACAGCTCAGGTTTAAACCCAAGCACCCGTATTCACTAAATAGTAAAGAAGTTTAAATTTAGATTAGATCTAACTTGACATTTATAAGTCTAAAATGACATGACATTGACATCAAAACATATCTAGTCAATTAAAAATTGGGTGGTTTATTATCAAAATTAAATTAGTATGCAGGTCGTATTAATTTTCTTATTTTTTTCAGTAGAATTATAGTAGTATTATTACTAAATTTCTCAACAACAACAGTGAAATTTAATTAAATAAATTAAGTGTTTTCACAACACAAAATCTAGTATACGTTTTGGAAAAAAAAAGAAACTGTTCAATTTCTTGTTCCGGCAATTTTTCGGCACAGTTTTCTTCGGACACCTCTCATAAGGGTCTGGGCAGTCCCTGATCAATTTCCCTGATCCTATTCAATGTTATGCTGTCTTAGACAAAACATTATTTTATCTCTAACATGATGTTTTTCGATAAAGTCAACAAGTTTTGTCGGCTAATAGTCAATATATCGTCTGCTATCCAGTGCTTCTCTCTGTATACGACCCTCATAAAGCCTTGCTGCACCCCTTGAAGAAATTGCACATCAAACTGAAATTTTGTCTGCAAAATTTTGTTTTTTCTTTGAATCTCACATTGCCTGGACATTTCTGTATATTATCCGTATAAAATTCATTATTACCTTTGAATTCCAAATTCTTCAAGGTAAAGAACTAACTTCCCATCGTCAATGATAATCAGGTTGTTTGTGGGCTAGCTGCTTAGGGCTGTCTTTTGCTGAATTTTTTACCGTTTCTTGAGAAAACTCTAACTTTAAAACTCCGATTCTCCCTGGCTAGTTTCCTGATACTCACACCAACCCTATTTTTAGCTCTTTTTACCACTTTTCTACATTGCTGGAAGGTGAAAAGTCTCGGTTATCTACTTTTTGGAAGGTTCATATAAGGGATGCCTTGTTCACATTCAGCTATAGTTTGATATACGATCCTCTTTTATATATCTTGGTTTCGGGAAATACGCACTATTTCAGCCCTAAGCATTTGTCCAACTAAATTATTAATACTTTTGTGAATTTCCAGTCTGTATGATATTGTTCTCATATATATATATATATATATATATATATATATATATATATATATATATATATATATATATATGTATATCGATATGCCAAATTCAAACCAGGAAACAAACAAGCTTTTGCTTTCAAAGCCATCCCGATAAGTTGCGTAGGGATCTCATTAGAGCCTTAAACTTTTTGACTAAACATTTTCTGATTTTCTCTATTTTTTTCTGATATAACTCTCTGTATACCTAAATAAACTTGTTAACTGTCAAAATCCGACTTAACGCATTAATTTTAAAGACAATTTGCTAAAAAGTGTTGTAAACAGTAGATATTCCAAAATTTGTATTGAGATAATTTTTACTTCCCTCGTAAAAGTATTGTAATTGTGAAAAAATCACCCTCCCAATTTTTTCAAATCTTCACGTTTCAGGGTCCCTAGATGTTTTCAAATATTATTTCGTCAGTCTGTCGGTTTGTCTGTCGGTCTATCTGTCGGTCGCTGATTGACTTCAAATTTTGGTCAAAAATTAGGGATCATATGAGGATGATCTGGTAACATTTTTGTAAAAATCCAATACGGAGGAACTAAAAAACTAATTATCCGGTTTATTTCAAATTTTGCACAAAAATCAAATGGCAAATCAAATTTTGGTGTGAATCTAATATGGCGAAACACAATGGCGGCCTACCAAATTATAAAAAAAAATAAGCTTATCAGAAAAACTACTTTCTAGATTGATTTCAGATTTTGTGCAAGAATTAGGTATAATATAGATATAAACTAGTAAGACTGGGGTACGAATTTAAGCCAGCGGAACAGAATGGAGGCCAAATAAAATGTTTGTAGTTGTGAAAAAATCATAGCATCCTTAGGCCCAAAAACATGTTTTCCCGATTACATCGGTCTGCCTGTCTGTCGTTCGCGGCATGGCTAAAGAACTACTTATCCGATTGGCTTTTGGTCACATAATTAAGTGTTACATTGAACTGAACTGGTAACACTTTGGTACGAATCCAAGATAAGAAAACAAAATGGCATCCTAATACATTATTTAAAAAAATCAGTCGGAAAAATATTTATAACACTGATTCCAAATTATGTACCACATAATTAAGGGCGATATACAAATAAACTGGTAAAAGTATTGTGTGAATTCCAGATGGTGAAACAAAATAGGAGTCAAATAAAATGTTTAAAAAATCGACGTGAAAAATATCTTCTTATTCGGTAGAGGTAGTGAAGTTTTGCACAAAATCCATTATGGTGGAACACACTGGAGCCCTATAAAAATGTTTGTATAAGTGTTAATACATGGCTATGTGTGGAACTAAATTGGGTTACACTATTCCTAATAAAATGAAGTATTCATAACGAGGCAAGTTCCGGGTAAAGGAAATTAGACAATTTTTTTTCGTTGTTTATGGCAGCTAGTTTATAAAGATTATGTGCAAAATTTTTGCCTGGGTACATCCTGTATTTTATTTTCTTGTTCGATTACTCCGAAAAACTGAGGCTAATTTCGTAATTAAAATGCCATCCTAATGCGCTTTTGGGCACTTTTTAACGTGCTACTTTAAAAAAGTGGAAAACTAATATTTAAATCCCAGTTGCTATTAAAAACAAAAGGTAAATGGAAAAATATAAAACAGACGCTTACGTTCGTCTTTCTAAGTTATTAGTACATTTGTCAGAACAATACTTTTGCATATTTAAAATTCCAAAAAAAGTTATGCAAACCAAAATATTTAATATGATTAAATTATATACAAAATAGAAACTATTAATCAGGATTAAAAACATAATTATTCTTATTCGTTTTATTTTAGTAAGTATATGTTCGAACATACCACTGGTCGTCTCTAAACATTTGTGAATTCTTTTTACAAGATTGCTTTGAGGGGTTTTTCATATAGTTCCTGGTTGTAGTGAATGAAGAGCTTGCGTGACCCGAACGTTCATTTCTACGTTGGTGGATCTGCTTAAACCTTGTTCTTGATATGTTCCTAAAGAAAAGAGTCCAATGAGATAAAATCAGCCCAACCGGCAGTCGAGCGGGGAGGTCCCTTATTGGCCATCCAATCGTCCTCAAAAGTTACATATAACAAATTTTCTACTAATCTTAAAAAATTGTTCGGCGGGGTATCACCTGATGATTATTTTAACACAATCGATTTAATGCTGGGAAAACTTCATTTACCAGTATACCTTGATACCTTTTGCCGGTCAAGTTTTCGTGGTAAAAACTAAAAAACAAAATGTTATTATTTTACCTGGTTCAAAAAATATTAAAACTCCCTTGGAAACCTCGTCCGCGAATCCACATGAATTTTCCACTTACCCAAAATGACCGTAATGTCAATTAAATATTCCAATTTTTTGAAAATTTAGCTTCATTGCACAAAATAATATGGCTGAAATAAATGAAATCTTTCTGATTTTTAACTAAAATTCATACCCACGTTCCACGCGTAAGTAAAGGGTTTTAATTGTTGGGATTGAGTGTAATGAAACGGTTTTCATCTATGCTTGGCCAAAATCTTATGAACACTTTTAAAGGACACCCGTAAATTTACGTCTGCTTCGCGTAAGGAGGCAGTCGGTAAAGCAGTAAAAAATACCGAAACTGTTATTTCTATTTCTCCGTCATCTACCACTGATTTCTGCTTTACTATGTTCGATTTAAAAGATCATGTTTTGTTGGGTCTCGGCTTTTCTGGATATCTTTCGGCAAATGTAAGACATATTCGGTCAAGAAAACGGTTACATTCACCATAAATTGTAACGATATTAATGTAATCTTCGTTGGCATAACTTAAGTTTTCTGTCATTTTGACAGCAACATAATAAGTAATGGCAGCTTCTGCTAAGTTGCCCGTAAGGAAGTCTTTGTTTTTCATGAAACTGTAATTTAAATAATAGTACTTTAAATAATGTCTAAAAAGTATTAAGATTACATTTTAGGCACAGGCAATGTTATACGAAATTAATCTTACATTTTCAGAGGAATCGAACTAAAAAATATATTAAAAAAAAACAAATTATTGCCCTTTATTTTGTCCCATAATTGGGTCACTTTCTTTTAAACCTTGTGGATTAATTTGGAAAAGTAACTTAAAATAATAAAATGCAACAGTTTTGACTATGGACGGCTATCATCATATAATGGATGTGTTATTTGAGTTTTCGAATTTACATATTTTAAAATTTATGTAAGGAGCCATGTTTTTGAAAAACTATTTTGATTTCGAAAACTGTTAATTTGAGGTGTAGGGTGTGCTACATAAAATATATTTAGGATTAAACGCAGAAAAAGCAATGCAATAAAATCTGCTTCCGTTCAAAATAACAAACTTGATGATCTCTTCCGATATAACAGGAAGTGACCGGAAGTTGCCATTATTTAAAAAAAAAGTTAATCAAGAAACATGGAGGGTTTCAAAAGGATTATGATAATTTTTCATCATATATTTTCCGGCTATGCTTTTGGGGGCTACACTTATTGACAGGTAAAGGACCTTTTTCTTGTCATCAGTTATTTTTCTGTTCTGCGAGGGGGCCCAGAGACCGCGGGGAGGCCCAAAATTGTAGCTTCGCTATTGAGTAATTGGCAATCGAATAGTAAGAATGAAGTGAATATTAAAAAATCTTTTGCGAAGAAAAATATCTATATCCACGCTAAAATTTTGCAATCTAAAATTTTATAATAAATAAACTGCTGGCGCCAATTCTCCCTCAGATTTGTTTTAAATGCTTATTATCAATATATCAATTAACAATATGTATTATTTATATCAGGCATTGTTTCTTTATCAGTTTTGTTCGAAATAGAATATTATATATCAGAATGTATAAGAAACAGATAAGCATGTCATCCAATAATAACTACCGCTGTTTTGACATGATAATTTTCATGAAACCTCACATTTTTTTCTTTCGCAAAAAACAAATTCTGTTACGAAAGATCGTAAGAGGTTAGTGATACTGATAACATAACACATGAGAATATATCAACGTTAAAACTAGTTTTTCATAAAATAGCCATTAAAAATACATAATATTCCATCATTTCAATATTTTATTTATTTTGCGAATGATCAAAGCTTAGTACCCTAGCATCACGGTTGTTTCGACAGTTCTGACTTGGGATCGACTAGTTGGCGATAAAAAAAAATTACACGTTTTAAAGTTTATGTTTAGTTACTTAAATCTATAGACTCTTCCTAATGAATGATTGTTGGAGTGAAATATATTTTTATAAAAAAAGATATACCAACTTGAGTCAGTTATTAAGTTGCCCATGATGAGTAGCAAGTGCGATACTCAACAACCCGTTGGGCATTAGAATTAAGAACAAAAATTACCTGTGCATCATCTGAAAATCGTATGAAAAAAAAACGAATACAATTTATTTTTTATATTTGATCATTTGTTATAAAACAGAAAGGTAGATAATGGAAGGACCTCTGGGCAGCACTAAATTAAACTTTAGTTAGAGAACAATAAAACCCCAAATATATGAATTGGTTTTTCTACAGAATAATTAAGACATAGACATCTCGCCCTCTTGGGCAGGATGGAAACAATAGCCGCTGGAGGCTAAGTTAGTAACTTGACTTGAAATTAAGTTTCAAAGTTCAGATCCATATTATGTTGCCGTGTTTGGCAGTTTAACAACTGTCTATTCTAAATGTAAAATCGTGTATTTCAAAAATACTATGTCGTATGCAAAAATGCTAATCTATGAAAAATATGCAAAAAAATATAATAAAATGTTTGTGTTTTATTGTGTTTTAAACTATTATTAGCATCTGGTAAAAAAAAGATATCTTCACAGATATTTACCTTCTTAGAATTACCCTGTAGTCGAAAAAAAAATTATGTTTAAACCTGTTTTATGGTTTGGTGTTTTCCACCTCTTAAAATAAAAACCACTTAAAAAAAGAAAATAAATTTGTCATGTTTTACTACTCCGAATAGCGGAAATAAATGTTTATGTATACACAATGATATACACCTTTTTTAGGCAAATTTAATGTTTCTGGAATACATTTTTTCAGGTATATATATATATATATATATATATATATATATATATATATATATATATATATATATATATATATATATATATATATATATATATATATATATATATATATATATATATATATATATATATATATATATATATATATATATATATATATATATATATATATATATATATATATATATATATATATATATATATATATATATATATATATATATATATATATATATATATATATATATATATATATATATATATATATATACAAAATCTATTCAAAAACATAATAAGTGTTTCATCGTTGCGTGAATATATTTTTTTGAGCTGCCTCATCATTTTTGAACTGTCTTGTATGGATGGTGAACAAAACATTATTTCAAAAATATTATGCATATTTTTCAATATAACGAAACGAAAAAAAATCATTTCAAAATATAAATTTTTATATGGGCTGATCTATGGGAAAGTAAAAATATGATAGTTTAATGGTATTAATGGGGAATCTCAAATCTATATTTTTAACCGTTCAAAATATACGCTAAGAACTTTTGCAGCTCTCAATTCGAATGTCTTAAACAACTAATAGCCTCTCTATACCTATTATTAACGTGCAACACATAATCTCTGATCAAAATATGTAATTTCTGATCCTCTTAGGATAAAAAAAGTCCATATTAATTGCTATTATACACCATACACCCTATGTAAAACATCCGAAACCCTTAATGATCACCGAGATGGTCACTGATGATGATGATGATAGCTTAATAGAAGCATAACAGCAGGCAATAGTTTCAGATATACCCAGTACTAAATAAAAAGTTAATTTAAAGATGCTCAATATACCCAATTTTTCTACTTTGTATAAAAAAAAATGTAAATATATGTCTTCCAGAACAAAGAGCCAGAGAATGGCAAACGGAATTCGTGAACGCTACAATTCAAAAATTTCTCAAAATTCACCCCTAACCTTCATTTTCTCATCAGTTTCTAGAAGAAATAAAGATGTTTCTTTGCGATAACCTTTCATATGTTACAGGGCCAAACCTAAAACCATAGGAAAATATAAGAAAACAACTTTGTATTTTTATTTCTAAATGGTTTGCCCTGTATAATACTCAAATCCTCAATGCCTCGGGGGAAATTTGGGGTCCCATAAACAATTTTATTGTTACTTTTTTGAAAAAAAAAAAAGGTTTTTTTAAGGTTTTTTTACATTTCGACTGCTTTCTCGGTATTTGGGGTATAGGTATCCTATATCGTTTTTAAATCTCCTTTATATGAAAACTGAGGTTATAAAAGTATCAAAATTATTTAATATTAAGACATTATTCCTTTAATAATTTATGAATTAATATGATCTGTTTGCTTCAATTCCGATAAAGAGATCCACATCTCCCGTCATTTACTTTTTTTTATTCTCATTAAAATAGGTCAAAAAACAAAAAACAAACTAACCGTCTTCTAATTCTGACTTGATAGGGAAAAAATGTTTAACTTAGATTTAAGGTACTAAGAAACTCTACTAAAAATACCAATACTGTGAGCAATAAAATGAAAAAAAATTGCACTAAAATATCTTTTACACTTAAGTTTTGATGTGGTTTAAGTATACTTATAGTTTTATATATATATATATATATATATATATATATATATATATAGTAGGAAAATAGTTTTAAGTATTTGTGTTGTGTGTTGCAAGTGTTTCTTAATGTAAGCAAAGTTTTCAAATATTCCCTCATTGCTGTGCAATGGCATTTAATAAGTTTCTTTTTACAGCTGTTAGAAATGTTTGGTTCTGGAACAGCTTGTATAGTAAGCCCGATTAAATCAATCGAATATGAGGACAAGCTGATTGAGGTACCAACCACTCAGCACGAGAATCCACTTTATCGCAGATTGAGAGAAGAACTACATGCAATCCAGTACGGACATATAGAACACCCATGGGCTCAGCCTATAGATTAGCATTAAGAGATATTATACCTATTCGTTTCTCAGGGTATCTTTGCGTGTTGTTTTTATTTATTCACCCATAAGGCAGGTAGATAAAGAGATTACAAAACTGTCTTCAAGTTATGAGTAGTCTCCGACTTTAATGCGTTTCCTACATATAAGAAAGAGGTATTGGACCCTTTATGTTCCATTTAAATATTGTAGATGATAAAAAAGCGAAGTGTGTAGGGGGTGATCCCAGATTAAGCTATCTACAGAGTAATTTATTGCTTGTCAAACATATGATTTGTAGAAAACTACGGGGAGCCCAAACAGAAAAAAAAACTATTTTCTTAACGGTATATTAATATTTCCCATACAGAAAATGCTATCTAAAGGTTTTTCAAATCACTTCCAGAGTAAAAAATTAGTGTAATATTTTTATTTTTGTATAATATGATGAAAATAATAGCCTAAAAGTACAAATTAATTAATTTATTTATAACTCATTTTTGGATCAATTAGGTAATAATTAACTAATAGCTATTTTGAATTAAAGTAACCTGCTTCCATGAACTTCTAGAATTTAAGCCAAGGTTAATATAGACCTATAATAATGTTAACTTTTTTTTTACATAAAAAAACATTTCTATAAAGATAATTATTTACATTATAAGATTAGTATAAGAATATAAAAATTACAAAAAAGGGTCAACAAAAGGTGGGAGATTTCTTTCAATAAAGAAAGAAGTTGTTTTTTTTAATCTTCGCATTCTTGGTTGATTTTTCAGGAATTGCAGCTAAGACTCACGCTCTTTTTAAAATGTCATTAATATTGCTGTGGTAAAACCACCTTTCTGCACTTTTGGGACACGTTAGGCAATGTAGACCCAAATAATTAACAATTTCTCTGAAAGCACATTCATATGGTACATGAAGTGGTTGACCTGTTCTCAAAGCTATGGGAACTTTTGGGGGGTAAAACTTTTAATGAAAAATTATGTTCTTTTACTAAATTTGTACATGGCCCAACATGGTAAGTAAAAGAAACATGTTAGGTATAGCCAGAGATTTATTTAAAAAAATGCAACATTTGAAGCTATTCCTTCAAAATTACTAGATAAGCTTATCAATGTAGATATTTCTTCTTTAAAACTACATCAATATCAGGTTTAGAAGAAAAGAAAAAACGCTCCCTAAAAGTATTGGTTTGATCTACTATTTTAAAACCGGGAGAAATATATTAAAATTTTGAAACGGTCTGAAAAAATGTATCTTTATGCTTTACAAGAGTGAAAAGTTCACTATTCTTAACATGCCGAATTTGAGAACAATAGTAATTAGATTTTTTAATTCGAATCGTATCTAAGGTATCAGAGGAAATATCACTGTCAAGATACAAAAAGGTTAAGTTCAATCTTATATTAAATTTTCCGTCCACAGATTAACCTGTGGTCAATTAACAGATTTTTTAATAAAATATATATTTTAGAAGTTATTTATACACTTTCTTTTATAATTATCGCAGCAAATATAGTTAACAAATACTGTTAGGTCCGCTTCCTTTTTATTTTGTTGTTCAGGGATCTGAAATAGGACAAAATCTACCTGTTATTTAATAGTTATTATATTGAATCTCAACGCACTAACACTTAAATCAATTCTCGACATACAAATTTAAGATATTTGTACATAAGATCTCTCATTATAGCTATATAAATGTACAATTATTTTTCTGACTTCTAAACAAAAATTTAAACAGTTCCACGTCATCGCAATCTTGTCAAAGTGGTACTTAATTTATAGGCTTTCAGACTTTGAATTAATCTTGGTTACTGTCAAGATTCTTTAAATATGCAAGTTTTGCTTCGGACTTTCTGCTGCTAAATCCAAAACTAGTAGAATTGTTACATCATCGTTAACCTGGTTGTTTCATCTTCTGTAAATTTTTATATTACTTCGGTTTTTGTATTCATTCTAACTTTGTCGATTGACTGTGACTCTTTAATATCATTCACTATTTAATTTAATTTTACCTTAACAAAGGCTTCAACGTGTGATAATAATTACCTATTTGAGCTTGAAATGAAAAATGCCATATGAACTGAATTTTTACTGCTGGAGTGATCATGTGAATCTCTTTGAGGTATGTACTTAGTATTTTTTAATAAATAAAAAATGAAATTGGTTTATTTTACCTAAACACATACGCCCGTATTCACTAAAGAGGTTTAAATTTAGACCAGGACTAACTTGACAGTTATTGGTTTAAGATGACATTTTTAACAATTGCAGAAATAATTTTTCTAAATGTTGCAATTACAAAATGACAGTCACATCAGTGAAACATAACTGCCGAACTAAGAGTTTTAAGTACCACGGCAACTACATCTGGCTTATCTCTTGAACCTTTTTAGTCAATAAGGGGGTATATTGTTTAAGATTTTCAGGTCTATAAAATATATTTATACAAACAGCAATATACAGAATTTTGTTAAATAATCACTTTTTAGAAAAAATAAAAATTAGGTTGTTATGGATCCTGGTTGATAAAACTATTTAATCTCTAAAATTTACAAAACATTAAATATCAAATAGTCGACAACTTTAACTCATTTTATATTCCAGTACGGGCATTGTACAGATTAGCTTTTGTATATACTTATAGTTTAAGTAAATTATGATATAGAATAAGGTAATTAGATATAGAAAGGTCGTACAAGGTGGCCAGACAGTGTTTCAACAAATTATCAATAATATAAAATACTTTTAGATGTTTATATTTAGATTTTAAGAGTGTTTGACTGTGGTTTTAGTTTTACCTACATTAAAATATTAACTTTAGGACAATTTTTTATTATAGTTAGTTTAATGTCAAAACAGTAATGTAATAAAATCATAATTGCATTTTTCGTTCTTCTGTTTAATTATACCTTTACCTGAGAAGATTTTTCAAAACAATCCCGGATTTTTTTCTTGATGTAAAAAACTGCATATAGAGAGGCAATGTGTTACCTAAAACTCATATAGCGAAAGATAAATTTTAACTTAAGTTAAACTGGAAAATATTTATAAATGTTAAAATTTAATATAACTACCCTAATAATTAAGTTTTAAAAAGTAAAAATTCAAGATCATTTCTTACCAAAAATAATTTAATATGTTTATTTAAAATTTAATAGCTTTTTAATTTTTTAAATTTAAGGGATACTGTTGTAAATTATATTTCCTTGTTCAAAAGAGATGTTTAAAATCTCAATATTCCTTCGGTTTATATACATTCTTTGCTTGCTTCTTAAAATAGGATGTTATGTACGGACTTTATAGTTTTGTTTTATAATTTCTTTAGAACACGAAGACCCATACTGAAATTAAGTACTGAAATTTAGAATATACCAAAGAATAATATATATTTTTCAGGTAAAGCAAATGTATATAACAACTACATCTTTACAAAATTCCAAATTTTCACCTACAGTACTACTCGAATTAGTATATTTTCAATCTTTAAAAACTGATGAAACTTTGTCAATTTTCATTTTATCTGAGAAAATACGAAAGTAATGTAAAATTTTTGATCTTACCGAAATATCGTTGAATATACACAAGGCATGCTATAGATAAAGCCATTAATAAACAGGGTTTCCGAACAAATAGCAAATATTATAAACCCGGAAGACAACAAGTAGTCCTACCATATGTAAAAGGTACCACAGATCGTATTGGCAGGATTCTTGGAAAACACAATATAGAAACAATTCTTAAGCCACAAACAACCATAGGTAAACTACTTGGAAATCCAAAAGATAAAATAAAATTGGAAAACCACGGAGTATATAGCATCCCGTACCAGGAGTGTGAAAAGTTGTATGTTGGGCAAACAAACAAACGAATATCAGTGAGAGGAGAAGAACATAATTTCGGCATCAGACAAACATCCTCTGCCTTATTTTTACGTCATCAGGAAAAAGGCCACAAAATAAACTTCGAAGGGTGTAAGGAGATTGCCAATATAAAGCATTATAGGACCAGAATAATCCGAGAAACCATAGAAATAGAAAAACAAGGTGATTTAACTAAGAGGGACGAATCATTAAAGTTACCAGCAGTATTGAAATCAATTATATATAAACCAAAAACCACAGAAAATCAAGCGGAATTAGTCTAACAACAACGTCCCCTTCGGCCGAAAGGATGCTCCGCTATCATTAACACTTTCCGTTTTCAATCGGATGCGAAACAGAAAGCTTCGAAAATGCCAAATGCGATTTTGGCGAAACGTCAGCAAAATTGTTCTTTTCAGAATGAGAGTCATGAACGGATGTACACATGGAATAAAAACACATCATGTATATATATATATATATATATATATATATATATATATATATATACATATAAAAAATTAAGATAAATAGTACCGGTTAAACGAGGAGGCAACATGATCGGTCCAATTAATCGTCCTCCAACAATGCCGGCCTACATGTTGACTGAGAACCTATGTTGATAGCCCCTTATGTGAATACCATGAGGGTTTTTTCTCAGCTCACATATGACTATTTCGCGAATTCAAAATGCCATTTTTAGTAAACACAGCCTCATCAGTCGAAAGTACGTATTTTGGAAATTGATGTTCTTCTGTACGCCGGTCAAGAAACTACTGGCAAAATTCTACGAGGGGCATACAATCATTTGGTCCCAATGCTTGCACTTTTTAAAGATGGTAAGGGCGAAGAAGCTGTTCATGAACAACCTCCCATACACTGACCTGATTTACATGCATGGGTTTTGCGACTGCTCGGGTGCTTACAGAAGGATTATGTTCAAATCGCCGAAGCAACTCTTCCTCAAAATCCGGGATTCGCATTGTACTTTGTGCGCCATTTTCTAACCGTTTTATTTTTATGGATCCAGTTTCCCTTATCTGTTGATTGACCCTTTCAAACAATGTGTGAGCTGGTATTCGCCTTTCGGTAAACTGCTCTTCATATAGATGAGAAGCGGCTCTACCATTACATCCAACTTCCCCATAAATTAATAGCATATCTGCGTATTTAGCGAAAGTGTAATCTTCCATGATTTCACCGTAATATTAATTCAATGACAAATTCTTGACAACACCGAGTTGACCTTATTATAAAAATGAGGATAATTTTTATTAATTTTATTATTGCGTAGGTGCAATAAATGTATCGAGCATGGTGGCCGGCATTTTCAGAAACTATAATTTTTATCTTTTTGTACTATCTGGCATAATAATCTCTTGATCCCTAATATCTGTACTGAACCTCATTGTTCTTTTGACCTACTAATTTCTTTAAGAGTTGAGTAATTGTATCTTGATTTTTACCAATTTCCGAAGAAACGTTGAGATTTAGCGACTTTCAGTGATGTCAAAATGGCAAGAAATTGAAGCCTTAAAATGGGGTCAAATTGCTGTTAGTAAGTTCATATATATGAACCTATTGAACAAGTTAATTTTAACTAAGGGCGTGCGGCGAACCGGGGGTCATTTGAGTAAATTTGACCCCATTCCTCTAAGACTTCAATTTCTTGCCATTTTGACATCATCATGGTTCTCTTTGTGAAAGTCGCTAAATTTTTATTAAGCTGTGTGGTAGCCGGGATTTTCAGCAACTATTAATATAATTTTCTTTTTTTACTACCTACCATACTAATAATAAAACTTCCATAATTGTCTCTTAACTTGATTTTATCGAATTTCCAAGGAAACGGTGACATTTAGCGACTTCATAAAAAATACCATTTTTATGTAAAAGGCATAGGAAAAACATAAACTGTGAAAATTCCAAGAAATTAAAAAGCCTCAAGGTTAAATTTATTCAAATACCCCTTGGTTAAAGTTAACATTGTTTAATAGATGAACTTCCGGCGGCGAATATTCACTCAATTCTTCACTAGTCTAGTTTTATTATGAACTGAGAAAATTTCCCCTTTTGAACTTTTGGTAAGTTGACGGGATTATGAAACAGGCCCTAGGTCAAACTTGAGAGTTGACGGAAAATGATAAAATTATAGATAAAAACCATTGAACTAGATTCTTAATAACAGAAAAACACAAAGTGTCAAAATATAAAAATAAATAAAAAGAAAAAATATAAACAAAAACATTTATTAATTCTTTTATTATAATATTTCTCTTTATCAGGAAATGTAATTTATATAAAATTCATTTCAGGTGGTTCGTGAGTTTGAAAGAGGTTTGAAATATTATATTCTGTGCATATTCTTAGCATCCGTGACACAAGCATGGGCTGTTACATATAACATAAAATGTAGTAAAAGAACAAGAATAAATATTGTCGCAACTCAAAATTTTAAAACTAATAAAATTAAAGAGATGCAGTAGTGGTAAGGGGTTTTCTCATTATATCTAATACACTTTTTAAATATTTTTGGTTTCCTCGTATTTATCAAACACATTTCTATAAATAACACCTAAATTTTGAGTGTATTTGATAGTATCGTATATTGATTGTATCATTCAAATGTATGACGGGTGACTTATATGTAACATTCCTGTGATAGTACCAATTTTCTGAGAAATAGGATTATTTGAGTGGAAATTTAAACAGCCAAAGCTGGTAGGCTTGCGAAACCAGTTAGTTTTTAAAGTTCCTTCTTCATTTTTAGTCACCTCAACGTCTAAAAAGCCAAGTTTTTTTCTTTTTCTATTTCAATTGTAAACTTAATATTAGAATGATTCACATTAAAGTAGTCCAGAATGCGATGAAAGTCATTATCCGGAACTGCAGTGATGGAATCAACTACGCATAAAAAGAAGAAAGGTATCTTAAAAGGCAGTTTGCCCAAAACTGTAGTCACTTAGTTGTTCATTAAAGTGTTTGCTAACGTAGGACTACCCATGGCGCCTTTATCTACTTGTAAGTATATGTCGTTTTTTAAAGTAAAAAAAAGCCAGAATCAAAGCAAAAGGCAATCATTTCTAAGAATAGTTGTTTAGATATTCACATAAGCAGATATGAAAAAATAATTTGGTTTTGTAGGGAGAAATGGTATTCATGCTGAAGCAAAATTTTTACGATTCTGTTTTCTCCATATTTCATTTCAGCATCGTACCTGTTTTTGTTGCTTTCAAGAATATTCTAATTATTTTTAGATTAATAGATCTTGTTCTTATCTTAACAAAAGTATCAGAAATTAATCAATTTAATTATCGAATTACTGCGTCTCGAATTTCACTTTTTTCTAGGTATTAATTTAAAGATTCATTAATTTTGCTATTAGACATAAAAGTTTAGCACTTTGGGTTGATAAAACACTTTGGAATCCTTTGGACCCTCTAGAGATGCCCTAGACTAGGTTTATTCTTATTTAAAGCTTTTTGACCTAGCTCGTCTTTTAGCTCAATGTTCTACATGAAAATGTCCACCAAGCAAAGCAGTCTAGGTGAAGCTGTATACAGAAAACATGACAAATGTAATTAGAACTATGTATTGGAAGATCGCATCTAGACGACATCTAGCGTAGGGGTGTGGTATTTTGCTATGACATATCCTTGTAAAGTGAATCGTTTACTTGAAAAGATGTATTAACCAACTTTTGGCAAATTTTTTCACAGTGGACACACTAACTTTGATCTACAATCACCATATCGTTTTGCAGCGGCATAACGCGCTAAGTAACTGTGATATGTTTGCTTGGTCTAAGAATTCCACAAATGATAATAATTGGATAATTTCGCAACAACAACAATTGTACAAGAATGGGTCTAGGCATCTAGGTAATTTTGGTTTTAGGTAAACACGATGGCTGCGATAACTGATATTCGTCATAGCAAATGATAAAATTGAAGATACAGACACAGGGCCAGAGGCTTTAATTCGTCTGTTATTAATTTGTTCGCGACTTTTTACACGGAATTGCCTATTGTTTAATTTCTAATTTTGATCCTGGTAGTGGATGCAGACAGGAATCCAAGACCTGGTTAGAGCTTAGTAAAAGAAGCTGGTATGATTTTCTCCGTATTACAAATCTTTTGAGCCATTGTTCTACTTCCTTGTTGTATGTAATGTGCTAACGACCCGGCACCAAGGCCGGTTCTGTATTGCTACCTTTTTGCCAATTTATGTATGAAACCCAGCACCTATTGGATCGCAGAACATTAACGAAGCTTGCTTGCGTGAGTCAAATTATAATTTTAACAGGGTCGTAGCGAGACTCTGGCAATTGGAGGAGGGGGAGGTTAAAATCTACAATAGAAGAACTTCAAGTACAGTCTGACATGCGAGTCGTGGGCTACAGAAACTATGCGGCTAACAAATATTCATTGCAAATTTTATAGGTTATATTTTATAGGAGTCGAATGAAACAAGGAAATATCGAGCGCTTCCCAACAATACACAAAGCGACATCGCTGAAGACAAAAAAAAATCAACTTTGAAACGTGGAATGTAGCTTAAAAAGCAAACATTTGGTTGTCTAATGGTTAATAAATATTGAAACAACTTTCTGATAGAATTTATTTTATTTTCGGCAAGATAGGTAAAAAAATAAGACTAGAACTATCTGTATATAAAAATAAAAAAATGTACATCTTAACAACATATATCTAAGTACAGGGGTTTCACTCTTAAAATTGACAACTTAAATACTCTCATTTGGGTATTTACTATACCTTCTGGTTACTTATGGCATAACTTGCAGAGAAATTATACAAATTAGCTAGTACTCAAACTAAACAGTGTACTCTGCTGTGTTTGCATGAACATGATACATTGGTAAGTTGACTTTAGAAATAAAAATTATTTTACAAATTGTATAGATGGGCATTAGTCGCTGTACATAAAAATAATATTACATTTTAAATAATGTTTGTCTGTTTGCTTATTATTAGTTACATAATATTATATAAATATATATACAAATATCCTTCAATATTCCTAAATTACTTCACGTAAGAACTTATCAAAATTATTAAACTAGATAAAAAATATCAGAAGATACTATCAAGAGGATGTGTTGGTGTCTTGCAATTGGACTTACGTATTAGTTTTAAGTATTATTGGCATATTGTGAGGCTCTGTCTTTCTACATTGGTCAACTGATGTTTAAGTTTTTTTTAAGTACTATATATTTGCATTTTTATTTTTTCTGCTAGAACTTTGTTTAATTTTATATAAAGTTTCTAGGATTACGGCTATTGCAATCTGTATGTCAGCTGATTTTTATGGTATTAAACATTTTGCGAGTTATCAAAGAATACGCTTCCGAACTATCGGGGGCATAAACAAATACTGGGTTATAAATGCTCTTTTTTGACAAGATAAATTAAACTAAATATTTGTTTAGTCTGTATAAAAAATCACGAATAGCTTTAGTAACTTTCACAAAGTCTTCTGTGCTTTTTTTGATATAGAAAGAGTTCAAAGAAAGAACCAGTTTAGTCCAAATTTAAATGTAAAGTAAATTATTGTATTAATTCTGGCAATATTCAAACAGGTGAAAGGCTTAGTATCAAATAAACCAAAACTAAATAAACTTATTGTCATCGGGAAGAATCAGCTAAATCGGTGCTCTGTCAATTGAAAACGGTCAAACCATCGCTTAAATAAGTATTTTAATTTCAAATAATTTTAGGCTATTAGTTCAGGTATTATGCAGTTCACGAGTTTTATTTTAAAGGACTTTTTCTGTATTTCATATTTCTTCAATAAAATGTTATTGTTTTCTGGTTTGAGATCTTATATATTTCAAACGTGTTTTCTCAAAATTTCAAAACTCATCTTTTAACTACGCCTGTTCTTTTTCTGTACGCTTCATATACAAATTCAACATAAAAATTAAATTTAAATGGAGATATAAAATTATTTCCAGACTATAATTAATTATTTTACTAACATTATTAATGAAATTGAGAACAATATTACTTATGATTTAAATAAAATCTTAATACGGCCTTAAACCTTTAAATTAACTTTAAATTTCTAGACATTAATTTTATGATTCATGATGAAAACTTTAGTTGTAAAACACACTATTTAAAGAATATTTAAGAAATTGCATTTTCTACTAAATGGGTTTTTTTCTAAGACTAGGAATTTTATTGCACTTAAATATTTAAGAAATAAATATTCTTAATTTTTTCAAAAATTTCTAATTTCTATAAGAGGATCTGCTTATTAAGGTGTATTAAATTCGTTAAAAAATTACAAAACAAAATAAATAAATGCGTTCACAAATTACCATATTTAGAACCAACAAAAAATTGTACAAACCCAAAAGATATCTGGAAAAAGAAATTTTACATAAATTAAACGTGAGTATATATTCCACTAATATTAGTGCACAATTGAAAGAGTAAAATCAAAAATGCCAATATAAATTTAACAGAATATAAGTAGCTACACAAATATAATAAATGATTAAGTAAAATATTTGAAACTGTCCAAGTGAAAAGTAATTTTGCTAAGTGATCTATAGTACATAATGGAATCAACATCTATAATAAAATGACCATTACTATAAAGTTTATTAAAAATTCTTGAAAATTTAAACCTCGTCTCAAGAAAAATATTTTAGAACAGGAAAATTTATTTTTCTTATATTACTTTTATCAATATTTTTAGTTAGTTTTAATATTTTATTTTTGCATAATTTTGACCTTATACACTATAGTTACGTGTATGTTGTATAGGTTTTATATATATAACATGTAATTTTGGACTTGTATGTATATGTTTTACTTCCTGAAATAAACTTTTCAGCTGTGGGGAATAAATAAATATATGTTGACAATAAATAATTTCAAATTTGTTTAATTTATGTAATTCATATATCACATTACTTATACTGAAAAACAATGGGTCTCGTAGAAAAACAGAAATCCCAAGGCTGAACTCCGAATACCTTTTATTATAAAAGCATTCGTTAATATTCTACTGGGGCGATATTTAGCTCGGAACAAAACTTTTTATTTTACGTAATAAAGAAAATTACATTTAAGCCCGTAAATTTGATAAAAGCGCTACAAATCTATGTTGAAGATATTATAATTCAGACACATATACTTAATACTTTAAAAGCGTTTTAACTGTACATACATACACAACGTTATATTATTTGAATAAGCTTTAGGTTTCATAAAGTAACCTTTTTGTAGGTTTCTCTTTTTAGGTTCTGTCCATTACTAAATTTATTGCTGCTACCTCGTGGAAAGTAATTTTTATCACTTCCAGTTTTGATGCATCTCATCTTACACTCATGAGTAGAGATTAGCCATTATCCAAATCAATAATCGATTACTGCTTTTTTCGGTTAACTGTTTTTCACATTATTTCGTTTTTCAGATAATTCGATTTTTACGAATAATAGATTTTTTATCAAACCGAACAAATCGATTAAAGAAATCAACTTTTAAAAAATTGATATAGATTATTTCGTATAACAACTAATTAATTTGTTTAATAAAATTATTTCTGTAAAGTCGAGATTGTTATCATTTGAAAGTCCATATTAAATTAACGTTGGTTTTGTTGAAATTTAACTCCATATATTTGGTTAACAATACTTTTGATACATTGTTCGATTATTACTCGAATATATTGTCAAGCGATAATCATGAGTTTATGTTAAACTATCTCTTCCTCAAACGTAGTTTTTTTAAGTACCAATATCGACTAAAATAAATTTGGTTTTATTTATTTATTAAAAAAAAATACAGAATTGACGGTGTAAAATGATATTCAGAAAGAAAAAGTTATCAGGCCCAAATTTTTTGGAAGTATAAGGAATTAACGAAATAGAATTACAAAACGTTCTCTTGAGCAAATTTTCAAAAGCCAACTGTCTAATATTATTTCGTGAAAAGATTATACTCAGGTGATATAGATGAATGATTTGACTTTGTAGAGAAACAAATACAACTTGAAGACCCTTGAGTCTGCATTGTAAATGTTTGGCTCCAATAATTATTTGGTCTCCTGTCAGGGCCTCTTGCCTTGTTTTGGCCGGAATATAGAAAAAATGGGGTTTACCTGACGAGACCTTAAAGCCTAGAAGATATTTATGGAAAAATTACAATAAGATTTTTTTGGTTGTGATAGTAGTTATTGAAATACTATAATAAATATTAAAATCTCCAACATCGATTTACGCTTAATGTTTAATGTTAAATTGTTTTACATAAAATTAACATTTTAATGTATCTATGCGTCTGAAACACTTCATGTAAATGATCAGATTGATGGGAATAAGGTTGACATAAAATTAAACTTAAAGTAATCTAGTTTCATGAATAGAAATTTTAGTTTAATGCGAACATATAATAATTGTATTTGAGATTATGTCGTTTAGCTATAATATTTCCAGGACCCCAAGCTTTGCAAAAAAAGTTTTTGTTTTGTGCCAGATCATGGATTTTTTTTTAGTTTAATAACAATTTTCAACTCAAGCTTCTAACAATTTTCATAAAAGATTGAGTTAATGTAGAATGATTTGAATTGTTTGATAATAAACATGTCTTGTGATCTGTGAATTTGTTTATTCAAAGTAGACTAGAAAATATATTAATTAAAAAATATATTTTATTTGTAAAGTAAAATGTTTGATTTATTTAGTAAAATTTGTCTTAAATCTAATTTCGAATTAATCTACATTTTGCTTTATCTTTTCGTTTACATTTTCTCACTTATTAGGTAAGATGAAGCAGGTGTGAACGAGGAGAAAGTGTGAAACCTTTTTTTAGCCAAAGGAGGCCAAGGCTGTGGTTGTTAACGTTTTTGAGGTGGCTTTGTAAACAGCACTTAACTTCACTGATATCTGTGAATTGATATATGACATTTAACCGAGTGAGTTTACATAAACTGTTAAATATGCGTAAAATCAATTCGTTTTTAATTCAAATCGGTCTAATCATGTACGTATCCTTTGAAAATAATTATTCTTAGGATTTTTGGGAACATTTATTATCAAGTAAACTAGTAAAATACATATTTCTAGTTATTTAGATATTGGCAGAAAGTTTGGGCAGTGTTCACACTTGCCCCACGAAACATTTTGAGAAAGGGGCAAATGTAAACATTGCCATTGGGCTAAGTATGAACAGTAGGATTTTTAGTTTGTTTAATATGATGAAAGTATATGAAAGGACATCAAAGCGGTACATGAAACCTTATATAAATGGCACTAGATAGAAAAGAGAGGAAAGAAGAGTAATATTTTAGTCAAGCTTCAAGTCTACCGTACAGAGCGGAAAAGGAACTCCCAGACTGCCTCAAGATCATGAAACGATGTGGTTTAGGACTTAGTCGCTGGAAGGTAAGATGTAGTATGTATCTTGCTAAACGTCGCACCAAATATCAAACAAAATAATATTCGCATACCACTTAAAAATGATATGCCTTGTCAGAATTTGTTTTTGCAATTAAAACACTCAATTAAAAACCACAGAATGTGGAGTATTCAAGAAGAAAAATGTTTGTTATTTTTCAATATTTTGACTTCTTAAAAAAAAGCTATGTATTAAATTAGATTGTTCTCTATGAGATGCCAGACTTAATACGGAATCTCGATGAAACGAGTTTATTGATTGAACCGCGGAAGACTTAAGTTATGGGGGTGAAAGGACAGCCTAGTACAATGACAACAAGCACTTCCGGCAGGGGAAACGTCACTGTGTTATCCGCTGTATGTGCAAGTGGCAAAAAAAGCAGCCCCATTAGTTGTATTTAAGCTAAAATTTAGTGGAATGTAACTGAAAATGAAGATTGCCTTTCTGGAATGTGCTATGTCGCAACAAGTTATGGATGAATGGAATTATACGTATTTTTAAACTTCTTGAAAATCACTTTTCTAAAACCCATGGGAGTTACTGTTTTGTTAGTATACGATGAGCATAGCACCTAGGTTATTTTTCTAGGAAAGTTGGGATCAACATCTTTGTAGATGGCAGCCCCACAATTAATAAATACATTTCTATTTTGTAAACATCATTGTTACGCAGATGATACCCAGGTCTATTATTCATTTAAAAGTACTGATTTAGTCGATGCCAATCAGTGCCTTAACTCGGATTTAAACACCTTATATACTAAAATTTTCGTCTTAAAGATTAACCGAACCAAAAACAAAATTCCGAAAATATCGAAAAGTATAAAGCCAGAAATAATGGAATAATCCAAAGTAGTTTCAACAAGGCCGGGATGTATCTTTATAATCGTAAGGTAATTAACCCTTAAAAATTTGATTCCGATAGCTTAAGAAGGTTAGAACAAAGCAAAATACCTCATAAAACGGCAGACCTAGATATAGAAAATTTACTAACTGCCTCAAATACATAACTAGAAAACATAGGGATGGCGATTATGTAGTGAGTGACAGATGTAAGTGACAGTGAGAAATAAACTGGTTTTCAAAAACTCTGAAACGTCTAGCCTGTGTTATACCATAGCTACACTTATATAACGTGACTCCTAAACCTCTTTTCCAGCTTAAAAAGATGTTTCCAAATTTACTGAAAACTCTCTTCTCTCGAGCAGGAGCATTGTGTCTAATAAGGATAACAGCAATTTTGTTGGTGTCATAGAAAATTAACAGACTTTTCCAACTAATGTAGAAGTCGGTACATTTTGTAACGTAAAATTTATTGCTAGAAAAATTCTGAAATCTCATATTGCTCAAATCTTAGAACCACACGAAGAGAGTCTTGATGTAAAGTTTCTGAGAAAAGACAAAGGGAAACTCTCAGATTTTCTAGGCCACAAGTAGACGATATTGCCAATACAGAAAAGAAGGGCACTAACCAGAAGTAGATCATTAGAGGAGATACATGTTTAAGACAGATTTTAGTGGTTATATTTAATCTTAATTTCATGCTTTTTTCATATTTCTACGTTTAACTTCTTTAGTTTTCAAATTTCTTATGGACCAAAAACATTTTGTTTGTACGTTTATGTTCGTACGTTGATTTATTTGTAATAAAGAATCCAAACAAAAAACCAGTGTTTTCAAATTGGGTATCTATAAGTTTTATTTATACTTACTCCATCAGGCTTTAAAGCATTCCCTACTAAAATAGCAGACGTATTCAGTCTTTCTCAAGTAAGTTTGTATATTATATAAATATATACTTCTATAGAAAAGAGTATATTTTTTGTACATGTAACTATATTTTACTTGATAGAAAGTAAATTTTAAATTAAATTGTCGCTAAACTTCACTATTAAAAAATCAGTTCACTCTTGCCTCACCCTACCTTACGTAATATTTATTGCCATATTTATCACTTTTATTTACAAAGGAAAATAGTTAAAAGAATTAAAACTATTGTCTAATTTATTATAGTTCGGTCGTAGTTTCTATCGGTGAGTCATATGAGTACCCTATATGCAGGTTGTTATAGTCTTTCTTCTCTTTGAACATCACGTTTTCGTTTGTTGGACTTGCGTTCATGTCGTCCTCGTCGGACGGCCTAGAATATATAACAATATTAGCTTTAAACCCTGACAAAATAAATGGAGTCATGTGGTAGATTTGCTCGACTAACGCTAAGTAAATAATTAGTAAAGCTTTGTTACTTTTAAGGACTTTTAACTCGTGAGTCGTGATTTTGGATTCGTTACTTATCATATATCATACACCAGTCACTATTAAACTTTAAGTTGGATAGTTTTAAGTTTTTTAATATCTACATACTGCTTCTACTTGTACGTAAATAATTACCTAAATGCAACACTAAAAATGCATTAAACTTGCTTATGTTCTAAAAATATTACAGAGTTAAAATATCTTTACTATTTTACGTCTTTTTAACTTTTTTTCGGACTTGATTGGCAAAGCGGCAGTAATATCTATATACGTGTTCCAAATATATTATACTACAAAATATACTCTATAAATATGAAGATAATTTACGCTAGTTATAATCATATATGAAGTTGCTCCCAATTCTATTTCTATCTAGAAAAGAACTTTAACTAAAAAAAAATTCAACTGGGTTATTTTTTGAAAATTGAACCTCATAATTCCTGAAAATTGTAACTGGTTTACCCGTTACGTTCAATGTACTTCTCCTCAAAACTATATGTAACTGGATTTTATTTTGAAGCTATACATTTGTTTAGGGTGTTATAGATACACTTGTTATTTTCCTGCGATATGTAAGTAAAGCTAAATTGTTTTGTTAAAATTCAACATAGTATATTATAACTAAACATACCTTGCAATAATGTATTTCAATTGCAAATTTTTTTGCTTTAGACTCTTCAAATAACCAGTGTTATATTACCATTTTTGTGAGAATAAATTAGTTTCCGTAAAATGCATTTTGCCTTTTAATCAGATAGAAGACTGAAATATAGCCAAATAATACTCCTCTTCTAAGCATTTTGTGGCTCTAATGACGCTATAGTTTTATTGTAATTTCAAAGATTTTGAAAAATAATAAGGTAGATGCATAAAATATGGCGCTGTTGTCAATGTGGCTAAGTCTTAGATTTTTGGATAATGGCTGATGACAGGCCTGCGTAGTGCTACATTACGTATTCGTTCACCGACATCACTGGCATTAGCGCGGATTTATTTCCGTTTCCCTTGCTTTCGCTCCAGTCGATCCAAAGCAACAGGCAACCATACCCGGATGGATGTAATATACCAGTTTTTTCATAGACGTTTTCAAACAATATGTTATTATTATTCTTTTCTAACAAACTATCTAAAACCAGATGAAATAAGTATCCTTCTCTTACAAAAATGGGGTATGAGTGGTAATGTTGGTAATATGGCTTTTTAGAAAGCAGATGATTTGGACATAATGTAGGCATCATGAATATACACGAATTGCCGATATAGCTAACAAATCAGAACCTAAAAAAAATCTGTGTTTAAATAATGCGGGAAAAAATCCAGAATATATCATCTTCGAAAACTAGAAGGAAGCAAAACAAAAAGGGCAAGTGTCCTGGTATTTTAAAAAATGTAATAAAAATAAGGAAATGATATGCATCAGTACTTATCATATGCAACTTATGTACATGAATTATATGTTGGGCTCACTAAGACTAATAAAGATTGCTTTCAATAAAAATGAGCGACTATTATTTAAAATGTATTTTATAGTTTATTAGCATCTGTTTTTCGAAATAAAATTTAGTATATTAAAAAAAAAAAAATGCCTATAGGTGCTTAAGCTTTCCAAATAAAATTAAGTTTGAATTTGTCCAGATATTTTTTCTTATTAAATTAACCTAGATATTAACCTACTGTTATGTTCACCGCCACACAACATTACAAATAAAGTACTAAATGTTTCAATATGTAATTGTAGTAATAAATAATATTTTGCATTAAAAATTGCTAAATAGTATTAATATCAAACTAAAGTAAAATGTTGTAAATTTTTTCAGCGGTGGCCATATTGTAATCATGATTTGTCAATATGCACAAAAAATGGGGGTTTAAAAAATATAATTAAAAATTGAAGTGACAAAAATAAGAGTACTTTATAGTATGTTGAAAACGTAACATTTTGTCTTATAATCTAGCACTAAACAAATTTATCAAATCTTGTTATTTAAAGCTTGCGAGGAAAAAAAACCCTTAATGTGGCTAAATTACTACAAAAGCCTTTATCAACGACTAGTCATAGTTTTAATAACAATTTAATAATTTTACACAAAGAGACTAAGGGTCATAAATCGATATACAACAATCCATGTGATATGCAAAGATACAAAATAAATTAAAAGAACCACTAATTATAAATGTACAAAACAAGCATTCAAAATGTTGTCAAAATTTTATAACTTATTGTGAAATTCAGAGCAGTTTAAATTGGGAAAGTTTCTTCTCAATTCTTCTTAACAGTTAGAAAATAATCAATCTCGTTATTAAAATTAATAATATTTATTCAACTCATTTCCAGTCTTAAAACATGAGTAAACTTGCAAGTCTTTTTTCATTACTATACATAGTTGTCCAAATATAATTATTTGTTAAAGTAAATTTAAATATGTTTTAATTAAATTTAAGGAACTGTCATAAAATGTTACAAGTGGCACTTCACTAGTACTGAATGTGGAACAGAGGAGAGATAATCAATGAGACTTAAATTATACGTTGCGGGCATTCACGTACGAATTAACAACAGCTGTTAATGAAAATTTTTTGGCTCTTTCCCAGGATTTTATTTTCAGGGAGCTTTTCCCCTATTATAGCCAAAGATGGGCCTGCTCGTTTCCAGTAGAAATTATATTAAGTAAAAAATCTTCGATTAAATTAAAAATAACAAAATGATTGATTTTATATTTTTACTCATATTCTTTCAAACTGTTTCCATATATAAGAGCAGCCTGGCTACACACCTCCAGTTTTCTTTTTCCAGTGAAAACACTCAAAATTATTTTACCTTGATATTAGAAAACTATGGCATATTTAGATATGAGATTAATTTAAAATCAAGCCGAAAAACATTTATTTTTCAAGAGGATATCATCAGTTGGAGTACAGTATTAAAAAGACTAGCTCTATTCGCCAAAGACTAAATTAGAGAGGCTCAATTCAAAGAGAATGAAAGAATGCCTTAAACAAAATGTTGAAGATATACGTTATATGTGAGGGCCATCATCTGTCAGATGTTGATATAAATCTTTATTAAGGATATTCTGGTCATATCATGATTTTTTTAAAATTTATATATTACTATTAGTTTTCAATAAACTTCATATCTATGTAAATAAGAGATCAAAATAAACCCTTTGATTTTATTTAAAAATGATACCTCAAAACAAATATTGTAGAAGAACTTTAGCTTCTATATGATTCGAAATGAATTGAATTGTTTAGATTATTTTTATACTTTCTGAAAAAAATGAAGTAGGGAAACTTCATTTTTTTCACTTGGAATTTTGAAGGAAAAAGTCCGTCGTATTGACAATTTCGAAAAACTCCAACTGGATTCTAACTCCAAATAATATACCACTCTAAAATAACAAGAGGATCGGTAATGAAAACCATTCAGAAACTTAATATCTGGGATATCTGCCGATTAACGGAGGATTAAAATCTTGTTCAACTGATTCTAAATTTTGGAGAAAAATGAAATGTGAATATAGGATACTTTTTGGATTTAAGTCAACTGTGGCATAGGTAGGAAAGAAAAGGTAAAGAGACTGGTAGGAATCCAATATGATGGAACAAAATGGCGCCCATTAAATGAAAGAGACAGTTATTACAGGATGTGTTAAGGATTTATTGTAAGTTTAGAAACGCAAAAATGTACACAATGAAACATTTCTTTTAAAGTAATGTTGTTTTGAGATAAAGCACTTTGCTGTGTATTTTAGTTTGGCTAGGGTGCTTAATGCAAAAACAATTAATGTATTAGCTTATTACCTGTAAATATGATCTCTCCTTATGTTATTGTTAGTATTTTTTATTAGATGGTTATCACCTACGCTAGACGCTCGAGTGGTTGTTGCAGATTCACTACTTACTGGGCTCGACTTATCTGAAAAAAAATTGATTTTTCTTTAGAAGAATTTATAGCAAGAGTGGCTAATTTAGGTTTATTAATGAGAGAACTGCCAAACGCATACCGTGACAGTGAATATTGTATTATGCTGTTTTATTTCTAGAGGTGTCTTGGATGTCGTAGGATCCCAAATTTCTAAAACAAATGCTATCCAAAAAAGTTTTATATGTTTTAAAGATTTCCTATATTAAAACTACTCTATATATTTTGCCAACATGTCTACACATAACCTAAATAATAAGACATTAAAATGAAATACATGGTCGTGTGCTCGATATTCAGAGCCCACGACCATGTATTTCTTTTTTATATTTTCTATATGGCACAGTAATGGTTTATATTGGCCTCAAACTGAAGGCAATTGAATCTATTGTTAAAGTTTACAGAATATATTTATTCAGTAGACTTTGCTATTGTTAGGTAATAATGACTTAAATAAGAAGTACGGATGAGTATTCGAACAAAAAAAACACAAATGTCGGACCGTCTAATATGACATTTTAAGATTCCAGTCGACAAGGTACTAGGGTCTCATTATGGGTGATAGATGAACTTATACTGAACGCATCGAATGTCTAAGTGGGGGAGTGGAGTGGTATCATTATTGGAAATTTTATGTTAATCTACAACGCTTATATATTTTCAAACTAATAACATTTGAGGATCATGTAACGCAACCAGTTTCAAAAGGATACAAGTTCTTCAAAATAAATAAAATTATTTTCGATCCACACTATAAAAAATTATCAATATATGATTAAATTAACTTTATATGACAATAAAATCAATAAAATATATACTTGATTTCGACGCGCAAGACAATTTAAAGAATCCTTAATAATAGCTTAAAATGTAAGACCTTGTATTTAATGATCAAATAGATGACTATCAAACAGGAGGCAGGAATGACGTAAATTTAAAAATCTTAGAATCAATAAAGGCTAATTCAATTCCCTGACAAGAGTCATTTCAACTTTTAACGCAATACCACTGAGTGTAAAAGAGATCTTGAGCTACCAGATATTTTTAAAGTAATTACAAGTCTGTTTGGATGACAAAATCTACATGTAGTGTGTATGTAAACAAAATTTGCACGAACTATAACTTGAGCACGGTCTAACCGATTATTTTTAGATTTGCACGCAGAATAGACTAAATAAGTGTCTCGCGGGGATTAGAATTTGAGTTTCATGGGCCTCGGTTTTCGAACCTTTTAAGGGGAATATAAACGTAAACGACATAAAAAAATTGTAGATATAATTGTGTTATTTTTTCGATACGGGGTATACGTAATAATAAACACAAAAATCTTTAAAGATTTAGCTTAACTTGGGAGAGAATGGAATTATATGATATTTGCTGATGAGAGCCGGTTCGGACCATTCAGTTACATAAGATTGGCACGAGTCTGTGGAGGCCTCGAAATATTAAAGTAAATGATGGGTATCTACAAGAAGTTCATGCATATAGGTGACTCTGTCTATAAGGAACATTTTTTTGGGAGGTAAAAGGCAGCAGTACATATAATGAACATTTTTCTTGAACATCTAGAGAATGCCGACATAAAACAGTTTGCATTGAGCATATGTGGGATATATTTAGTAGATCAGTTATTGAGAATTAACCTCCAATTTCGAATGGTGCAGATCCCAACGTGTTTTTCCGGTATTGTGGAACGCTTTAGATCAAGATAAAAATGACAATTTAATTCAAAGCCTGCGGTGCCAAAAACGGATGTTGTAGAAAACAAAAGGGGAATAACGCGTTATTACTTTGCTTTGTTTTGTTATGTTATTAGTAATACTTTTAATTACATTTAAAAAAATGCAGGGTCTATATTTCTCTATACTTAAATAAAAATGCTTAAAAGTTTTTAACAAAAAATAATTTATGGATTTTGATATTTATTATTATATGCCCCCAATAAAGTAAGAAAAATAAAATTCAACCTGTTACATATCAGATCTAAAATTAAACTTGATTTTAAAAATATCTGTAAACAGAAAGAAAACACACTTTTACTAGGTAAAGGCAATAGGTACCTTGGTTTACCAATTAATAAAACAAAAATTTTATTGTTTTTTTCTTTTCACAAAAATATACGACAATTTCGTTATTTCTGGCACAGTTAGTCCACCTAAAGCCTTTGTAAAGTTTAGTACAAACGACAAAGACAAAAAGATTAAAAAAAATTATTCCTGTATTGCAGATTAAAATAAGTTTTATTTTTATTTCCTTGGCCGATCATGGAAATATCTAAGAGCGCAGCACATAGATCTGTAATACGCTCTTTACAGTTCTAAGTACTCGGAGATAGTAGATATGCACTGGCTGATAGCAAAAAAAAAATTAGGAAAGTTTAAAAAAGTGAGAAAGAACTATTTAAGAAGAATTCCGAGAATTAACTGTAAATTCTATGAAAAAGAAAAAAATAGAACAAAAGGCCCTTTCTGGCAGCGATGTATCTAGCAATGGACAGGTCTCAGAGGAAAAAAGTCAAAAAAAGCAGTCTAGAAAAACTAAGCAATATATAATACGATAATTGAATTCTATAGAAATGTTATGCTTTTCGACAACGTATCCCAAGTACTTCATCTGAGTTTTCAAAACTGACATTTTCCCTGGCGAACTATCAAAGTAAGTTCATGGAGTCTCTGTAAAAACCCCTCCAAGAATCCTAAGATGCGTCTCAAATAGACAAAGACGTAGAGTTCAAGATCTGATCGTAATACATTGATAGTTTTTGCGAAGTATCAGGTGCGTTATGAAGACACGTAGACGTTTGAATTGAAGTAGTCCTCTATTCGGCACTGTAAATGCAGTCTACGGTCTAAAAGACTGTGCTACAGCCAATAAGCAGATTTAATATCAAGACTGGAAAGACATTCTGCATTTCGCAGCGTAATGCGTATCCAGGGTATACGCATTACACATGAGTAATTTATTAGCTTGACATTTTGTGAAAGTGATAATATCAAAATAAAATGCATGGTCATTTACTCGATAGCTTCATTACTTGAAATTATGTAAGGAAAATTTTGGCAAAATATAGCCAGTAGTAGCATAATGGCGACTTTGAAAATCACAAAATATCGAATGACTTTTGAACTGCTAAATCAGAACAACACCACTTTAAAACATTGGTAATGGGGTCGTATATCCCTAGCATATTTTAGGGCTACTGTCTCCGGGATACCATATAAAAAAGAAAATTATTTAATAGGAAACTCACCATACATTTGTAGTACGAATGGGTACGCAGTTTATCTTTTGTTTTAATTTTAGAAATCTCTGAAATGCTGATACTAAGTTAAATCTTCAACACGAAACTAGAATATTTCGTTTCAATCGTTAACTTGATTTTCATTCAACAATTTGTTTTTTTTTTCTAAAGCAATATGAAAATTATATTAAAACCTTTAGTACCTTAAAATAAATAATGTACCTTAAATCTTGCCTGAAGAGGGCTAAATTCAAATTTGCGAAACTAGGGGAATTCTTGTATTGCCTTTTCATATTTTAACGTTTCGTCGTCGCTAAAATTATCAGTATGACTGCGGTTGAAAAACAGAAATCTGATGTTAACTGACAATTTCATTGAATCCTGTTACCGGTGCCGAAATCCAAGTATCCACCGACGATTTGCTTTAATAAGACCAATATTGCAACAAATTGTGTTTTTCCGTCATCACTTACATAACAATTTTGTAGTATTTGATATGATCGGAACATTTTTCCACAAGTTTGCCAACCGTAACTACGATAACGTATGATTTTGATGATAGAACTTGTATAATCTTAAGCTAATTAAACAAATTTACTTAGATTGATGCATAGAAGATAATAATTTGGGTCGATACAAGAGCTGTGAATAATATCTTTCTTTACTTAACTTGCATTGTTGAAGAGATTAAATACTGTACGAACCTCGTATTTTTCTTTTTTTTTAATAGCTGCAAATTTTGTTAACTAAAGATAGATTATACACTGTATACCACAGTCACTAGCCCGAAAATATGCTGGTGTTATCGAGCATCATTACCAATGTTTAAAAGCAAAATTCAACGGTCCGAAAAGAAGATACCAAACAAACGGCTATACATATTTTAATTTTGTTTTTTTTAAATCTGGCATTTGCATATCATGCGGGTATATTTATTGGCTTTCAAAATTTTGAAAAAACGACGTAAGAATTATATTAAAAGAAAATACACGACTGCATGACCATTTATTGAAGAGTATATGTAGCAAATCTGGCAATTTGTGTCGTGTAGTTGTAGCACACTGACAACTTAGTGAGTTATATTGAAAATTTGAAAAATTGAATAGTGGAAAATTTCTGAAAGAATCACTAAACATCGAAAAACTTTTATACCTTGAATTTTGTTTTAAAATATATCAATTTTGGATTTTTTGGACAATTGTATTTGGGAAACTCTGCATATATATTTAATATCAATGAGTAAATTAATAAAAAAGCTTTTTAATCAGCCGATATAATTTACTTAGACAGTCACAGTCAAATTAGTATGGATGCCTAAACACAGAAGCACCTCTGGCTATTAAAAAACTGAAGATTTCATCTGTGAACTTTGTTGACCAAAAATCTAATTGATCTTGGACTGGTTATGCGAATACCTAAGAGCGCAGCACAGTTTTATGTGCTCAAAAACTGTAGGTATAGAGTAGCTTAGAGCAAAATTTTATAGAAGACCATGGCCCTATACTCGTGAAACTACTGCTTTAAAGAAGTAACAAAAATTAAAAAAGTAAGAAAGGACTAATTGAGAATAATGCCGGGAATTTTAAATAAATGATAAAAATGCATGATCCTAACTGTAAGACCCATGAAAAAGAGAAAATAGCCAAAGAGCGATGGATTCAGCAATGGATAGGTATCAGAGGAAAAAACTAAAAAGTAAAACAGAAAAACAAAGCAATTGATTTCTATAAAAATATAAATATGTATGTGAAATGTAATTGCAAATTATAATTACCGTAATTTTTTAAATTGGTATCTTTACCAATGTAACTGACATTTTCCAAGCTAAAAGCATGATTTTTGTTGCTAAAGTCAATCTGTAGATCTTGGTAATCCTCATGATCGTCCACTGGAACCACCATTTGTAAAACCTGGGTCTCGTACTCTTTTAAATTTGGTTCTACATAGACGGTGTCATATCTTGCTGGACTGGCCGGTACTACGTATTGGCGGGCATTGGCATACTGATCTTTGTAAGTCTTATATCTAAAATGTGTTCAGAGAATGTAAGCTTAGGAAAATAAAATATTCAAGATTTATACTTTATTTTAGTTGCTACAGTTGTACAATAAAAGTTGAGTGATTAATTGCACTGTAATGCTGTTTTCATGAAGACCCTATTAAAGGGCGCTGTTATTTTAGTACATGAACAAAACTTATTTTTAGAGGAAGAACACTTGTTTACCAGATGACAAGTCTCCCAAAAGGTTCGTTGGTGTGGAGTTGTTATAAATACCAACACTAATGAGCAATTTCGAGAGTTTTAAGAAAGTTATTGCTAAGAATAATTAAAATTTCTCTCCTACTGTTAAAACTGAATTTCTTCGGTTTAGATAAAGCCAACTGAAAATAGTTTCTTGCCTTGAATAATTTGTTATATTTATTCAGATTTTATCATATGGTTTTATATAATATCATGCAAAGTATCCATTAACTTTAGCTCGCTCGTAATCTTATTTTTTCTTCGCATTTAATTCCATTAAAAAATGCGTTCCGATTCATCTTGGAAAAAATTTGTTGTTTTTCAGTTTTCTCCTGAACTATAGAAGATATGCTTTTTTAATAAATAGATGCAACCTTAGGGGTTAAAATTGATCAAAAAGAGTATTAAATTAAGACTAACGCCTCCTTTTGCATAGAGTGATCAGAATCCCCCGTGTTTATGTTGGCATACCATAAAATTAATTTGTGTTTTAATATATCCTATTTAGATCACCTTGCACAATATTTTTGCAATACATGATAAAGCCGGGTTATTGCTATAGTTTTTATACTAGTTTTATTAAATAGAACTGCAAATTGTTATGAAAAAATCACTTCTTTCATAGACATATAGATAGTGATAAAATTGCAAATTTCTCCCCAGAGAAATACTTCAAGAATATTATGATGAAACTTTAACATATTTTGGGATGGATGGTCATTTTTTAATATTGGCACGATAATATATAACACTCTGGATAATAATTTTTTTTATATAATATTGTATAATCTATATAACGCAAAAAAAACACATTGGAGTTGCTTTATCTAAAACAATGATTCTTGGTTTTAAAATATGAGGTACTAAAATTTTAAATACTCTTAACTATTGATGAGTTGTTTATAATAACGATAAACATAAAATATAACAGCTACAGAGATTAATATGTTTGACGGATACAGGCGCAATGAGATCCACACCTACGATAGCAATTTAGGTGCTGCTGTGCTTGCCGCCTCTTGATATATTTCTGAAAGGCGAGGCAGAACTCCGAACGTATGCCATGATTTCTCGCTTCATTTTCAATAAAAACTTTCAAATTGACATCAGCGGCTCAACAGAACCAGATAAAGAGGCAGACACACATCTATACTGACTCGAAGAATTAATTTGGCGCTGACTTGGGAGTGTATGTACCAGAACTCGACTTGGAAATTAGTATGGCCCTAGGCAAAGGGGTGACCGTCTTCCAGGCTGAACTTCCTGGAATTCTCCAAGGTACTGTACAAATAGAAAAAGAAAGAATAACAGGTAAAAAAATTATTATTCTCACAGACAGCAAACAACTCTTGCAAATCCTAAAACAGAATAAAATAACATCCAAACTGATTCTTGAGTGTCACCAGATGTTGGAAACGGTTTCCAGAGGAATCACAGTGTTCTGGATTAAGAAATATAGTGAAATTGAAGGAAATGAAAAAGCAGATAGGTTGGTGCGTAACGGAGCAAAGGGCAAACCATGCGGCCCTGAACCTTTCGCGCCGCTATCCTCTAAGGCGATCAATCTATAGATAAACAAACAGTGAACAAAGATTCTAAAAGAGAGATGGCAGAGACAGGACTTTAGACACTCAGGTACCGCAATTTGCGGCAATGGGTTCCCTCGGACAGGGTGCCTCCTCTGGCTCTCTCGAGGAAATCTTAGAAAACTGGTAGGAATGCTAACGGGATACTGTAAGCTAAACAGACACCTTTACACCTTGAGCGTCGTCGCGGATCCAAGTTGTAAAGGGTATAACGAGAGCGACGAGGCTGCTGAACATGTTCTTTGTTACAGCCCACCTCTTGTAAATACCAGAGAATCCATTATGGGGGAAAACGGTGCTAAACTACATCAATGCTGTTGGCTGGCTCGACGAGTAAAACTCCAAAGGAGGTTACAATGGACCCACCTGAGAGGCCTAAGTAATGGGTTGGCGCAAGTCACCCCTCCATATTCTCTATCTATTTATCTAGCGATAAACATATATTTTTTTAATTTTCAAAAAGCCCCATTAGAATGATGACAGATTTGAATTCTAAGGTAATCAGAAACTCAAATTTTCTAGTTAAAATGATGTTACAAAGCAACTATGAAATGATTACATATGTTTCGTCCAACAAATAGCCATCATTAAATCTTAAACTAATTACGGAAAAATACAGAAAACTAGCAGGCAAAACTACATAATTAAAGAAATACTTATGTATACTTCTTTACTAATTTACTAATTCATACTATAACTTACCTTGACCATGATACACAAATATAAACAATTCCAACGCTTCCCAATACAAATATGATGCTGGCTATAATAATTAAAGCATACGGGAACACTTCGCCGTTAAAAGAGGCTATGGAGGCTGTCCTTACTTTATGAAAAACCAAGGGCTCGTGAATATTAAGGGCGGTATTTTTTATCTGTGCCGTTATATCAAAAGTAATGTTGTCCATGGAAGATTTGTCAAAAAGTGCCCTAAAATTAAAATTCGTTTAATTTTTTAAAAAAATACGTTTCAGACATTACAATTGATAATTTAAAACAAATGTTTTAACAAGCACATTACTTCCCTGTATATGTATATACATCAATGGTTTTCTCAAGATGATGTTTATATACAATAAATATAATAAATTGACCGTATATTGCCATTTTTTGCAAACTCAGCACATAATTCTTTAAAATTCAAATTGTTTAATAAACTTGGCAATGGTAATAAGTCAATGAGCGTACCCATTTTAAATACGAGTTAATTTAAATATTATTTTTAAAAGTCAAACGTCCAAAATTTTATATAACACAAACGCACAATTATTTCAAAAACAATTCTAAATATTCAAAGTATATCAAATCATTCATCATAGATATTAGTATGTAAAAAAGCTGCAGTTTTTTCGACAAATGTTAAATACCAAAAATGTTAAATAATATTTTGGACTGGTTTTGATCACACTTGTGATAAAACTATGTTATATACTTAACAGTTCTCTTCCATCACCTATTCAATAAACATTTTAAAATTCTTGTCAAATTTATTAGTGTTCTTTTCTAGAAAGAAAATAAAACACCTACCTACATGCCCCATTAGAGTAATCAAAATATAATTTTTTGTTTTGCGATACTTGGAAGTCATTACTCATCTGTGGAAGTAATATTTCCCAGATCCCGTCAACATTAGTATCTATTATTTATCTCAACATGCATCTGGATGCACTTAAAGATCAATGAATGCTAACAGGCTACAGGGACTTTATATAATGTTTCGAATAAATAAGACAATTTTTATGCGCACTATAGAAAACATTTTTTCACCAAAGTCAATGCCATTTTCCATTGGTATTATAATATACATATAAAATACGTGCTATATTTTAAAAATATATTTAAAGAGTGTAATTATTTTACCGTTTAATACTTGAATGATTCCTTGGTAGAATCTCGTCTGTTTCTGGATCAACTACATAAAACCAAACGTCTGTACCTTCTTGATCAATTTCCAGAGTACCATTTCCTCCTACAAATTCTCTAAATCCTAATTTTTCGATACCTGAAATTTCATAACGATTTTGTAAGTATAAAAATATAAAAATAATATAACAAAGTTTTTGAACTTTGTTCCAATTCAATCATATATATTTTTAGATCTTGCTGAGTCACATTACAAATTCTTCTATTCTTCTTAAATGGTCAGACTTTATTTAGTTTAAACCAAGTATAATATGCAATCCAAAAAGACGTTTACTGGATACAGTTGCAGCTAACATTGATTTAGTATTTGTGGTTAATGTTAGTGTTTTAACAGAAGAAACACAAAGCGCCTACCAACCGACGATGCTCAAGTCTTTGGATCATTAATGACTTAGTGACGTTAAGATGAATCTCAGTTATATGATTTTTTGAGGTCCTTGGATAAAATAAAGACGCGACTTTATGTAGTAGCATTTTATACGAAGATATACAATTTAAATTACAAAATGGTAGTAGTAATGTGGGGGAGAAGTAGGGTAGATGCCAAAATTGGACCTTGAGAAACTTCTGCTTCGGCATTGTGTTTGTAAAAGCCAAATAATTAACCATCAACTACTACGGAATCAGTTCGGTTGGGAAAGAGATTATCTACCCAAGGACATACTGTTGGGAGAACTCACTTGATCAAAGAACGCGTCCTATCCAGAGTCCATCGATGGCTTTCCATATGCCCATAGCAGTAATCTGGGTTTTGGCATGATATTTAATGAAGTTGTTTTAGCTTGAAGTGATTTCGAATTGGCGTATATCTTCTGTAGCTTCGGAAGATTTAATGTTATGGAGTTTTTTTACGGGAATACACTGATTTTACGCTTGTAAAAAAGCTTCAAATTAATTGTCCAATTTAAAAAAAGCCAAAAGCTATTAATTTATTCTAATTAAGTAATTATTTTAAAACAACTTAAATATCGGCAATCTAGTGAAAAGTTATGTTCGCATTTCTTCTAACGATTTGAAAACGTTTCGTCTAACACTTACTAATTAATTGCTTTTTTGACGAATTTTAATGATATTCTCTTTTGTGGTCACGAGTTATATTGATCCATTGTTACTGGTCGGTTTAATTTATTCACAGATGTAGGTTTAACTTTATTAACTAATCATCGAATATTAGGGTCCCATGTTCGATGGTACCTTAGAAGTTTATGAAGAACTGACCAAGAGATCGTTTTGAAATTTTGGTTACATAGATAAACAACTCGGTGTTGCCGCTTTTACCCAAAACTGGTGCCAAAATTGCTATTTTAAATAGAACACCCTGTATATTTTTCAATTTTTGGAATGTTTATTCCTAAATAACTTCTCTGGATACTTTCCTATGCCTGTTTGTAGCGGTTTTGAGATAACAATTAATACACTTTTTTTTAACCAAAAGTAGGCTTCGATAAAATCTTAATATCTCCTTACTCTACTATAATTTTAGGCTAAAATTTGGGTTGTTGTTAATCATTCATCGTTTTTTCATATCTTAGTTGAGGCATACAGGGTGGTCGAGAAAAAAGTTTTTTGCCGACTTATAAAAATGCCCGAAATTCACTTTTTTAAAATAGAAAATTCGAACTTTGTGGGACAACCTGTATATGTAAAAAATTAATATATTTTTGTATTTGTATAGAAAATATTCTAAATATAATTTATTTCAATTTGTCCTCTACCTGGAATTAATCCCGATTGCTCCTGCATCACTCTTACAATATCGTCAAGTTTCTTTTGCACGATATTGGGCTTAGCATCACCAATAACTAATATCAGTCTATTTTGTGGACCTATTAAGTTTACTATAAGTGGAGACTCTATTTCAAAATAATCCTTAGTAGCATTGGGATTATCTCGTGCTACTGCTGTAAGCCTAAACGGAAGACTTTCCTGGTTGATGTAGTCAAAAGTTCTTTTTGTTCGAATTATTCCCGTCGATTGGTCGATCGTGAAAAATTCATCGCTAAAATTACCTAAAATAAATTACCAGAATTTTATAGCTTGTTATGTTAGAATGTAAATATATTAGGCTCGTACAAAATAATCAAGAAATACATTTTAAGCAACGTTATGTTCCACTTTCAGTACCTGTAATGTTGTATGAAATTTTTCCATATTTTCCACTGTCCAAATCTTCAGCCTTTATTTGCGTTACTGCTGTGTTTAAAGGAGAATCAACAGCTAGCGCAGCATAATATTTTTTGTCATCTTCTAATTCATTATTTTCGTTTTCATTTTCTTCTTCAATGTCGTTAGTTCCTAAGGCTAAAAAAATAAAAATGTATTAATTTAGAATTCCTGGTTCCGGTTCTTGGGACAATATAGGCGGTATAATTAGAGGCATTTGGGGTAAGTGTTCGCAGATGGTAAGAGTGCGCAGTATGTATATTTTCAATACAGGAGTATTTAAGTACACTTTAGTATGTCATGCATAGGAAACATATGTTAAGTCAAATAACCGTCAGTTTTGAAAAAAATGTATATAAACACTTAACGTATATCATATTCAACGATCTCATTTTCTAGGACATTCGTGAACGCACGCTTATATCGCCTTAGAGACGTTATATATGTTTTAAAAACAGGCTTACCGCTTGTATTTTGGCTGCAAAGTTGGAGACCGGGACGTAGCTGGGTTAGAGAATTGCTTACGCGATATGGGAGGTTGCGTTAACAAGTTTGCAAGGGCAAGTGGTTTTAATAAGGTGCACACTCTTCGGTAATTTAAAATAACTATTGGTATTGTTCCCTAAAAGACACCCAAAATCGTATTAGTAAAAAGGGAAAAGGTGGTAGACAAAGTTGTGTCTCCAGAGAGAGGCTTTACAATAAATGCCGTTTGCAGCATGGGCGCCATTGGATATTATATACCAACTGCCTTCATTTTTCGGAAGAAAACGTTGAAGGACGAGTTTCTTGATGCAGAACCAACATGATTTGTGGGTATGTTATCCGATCCAGGATTTGTAAATATTATTTTAAGAATCACGCTCATTCTACGACAGAATCTCCCAGCTGTAGACTGGCTCTGGTACAGGTGGGTCCAGAAGTGATATGAATAGGCAATCATTTGCCTATTCATATCACTAGTATCCACAATTCTAATACATTCAAATATAGACTAAAGACTATATTAGCTGAACACTCGTTTTATTCATTAGATATTTTTTTTACTTTATAATTTTAACTCTACTTAAATTATCCTATGTATTCTGTTATGACATTATTGTAACGACTATTTAACTATATTTCAAGTATTATTTCTTTTTATATGACAATTCCAATACATGCAACCATGTTTAAGGAAATAAACGATTTTGATTTTGATCATACCTTGCTGATAGTAGACAGATTGATACGGGAGAAACCCCGTATCAATCTAGAAGCATTTATTTACTACGGAGGACCAGATATTTTAGTTGTTACCTTAGCCCCAGTAGCAGCCATAAAGTCCAACCTTTAGATAGAAGTTTCTATGGTACTTAAAGCCAAGTACTCGATCGATACGAACGCTGAGCTGGATAACTCAACATCCCGGGAAAGATATCACACAGGCTCAAGTGGTAGCCCTTTTTAACAAAAATTTTCAATAACGGTAAATCCATTTAATGACGGCATTTTTTCAAAAACATGATTTTGTTCCTGCTACTGTAACTGATAATATAAAAAAATCATGACCTACCAAACCAAAGAGATAAAAATGAACTAGGCAATGATCAGACGACTACAACACCAGATGCTCTTCTACTACATACGAAGAAAAAAAACTCCACATACTCAATATGTTCCACTTATTACCATCAGCCGAGATAACAGATACCTAAGATAACAGTCGTACAGAAAAGAAAAATAAATGCCCATAAGTTGGAAATAATAACTTCGAGACCATTTAAAGAAGATTTGGAGAATAAACAAAATAAATAAAAAATAGCACCATTAAAATTTATGTCGCCGGATGTATTTTTGAAGTTTAGAAAAAAAATTATTTTTGTCCACTTTGCGACGAGAAATATGAAGTTCTATCAGTTGACGAGTAGTGTTCTAACTATGTATAGGTATGCAGGTAGGTCGCAAACACTTACCTCAATGTTGGTGAAAGCATAGTTAACATATTTTATTTTTTTCTCATAAACTTAATATTATTTAAGTATTAGTATTTTAGTTTTCATATGATAATTGGTAATAGACCAATGTAATAAATACTTTTTTGTGAAGTTTCTAACTGGAATATTCTTCTTTTAAACAGACTTTAAACAGAAAAGTGCGTGTACCTACCCCAATCGAAAATAGTGCCACTTTAACATTATCTAATTCTAAGAACCAGTATTTAGTTTTACTTTAACATATTAATTTGTTTCACAAATATTTACGAAAACTACATGCGGATAAATAATTAAACGGACTGTACGTATAATTAAACTGAAAACGTATAGTAGTAGTGAAAACTGACCTGGGTCAATTGGTCTTCAGTTTTCGGTTGTTCGGCTACCGTTTGTTTGTCTTTGATTAAATAATTTAACAGTCATCAGAGTTTTAAATGTGCAACTATTAATAATTCAAGCACTTAAAGTCCAAAGATTAAAATAATTTTTACACACTTGTGTGATCAGTAGTAGTAAAATGTACCCTTAATATATGCAAAATTAAATTAAATTAAATGACGGCTTAACGTCTAATATTTCCTATTCTTCACTTGTTTGTAATAAATAAAAATATTAGTAATATTATGGACTTAAGCATTTATAATTTATGAATCTTGTTCTCAACGTTTTCAAATTTTGAAAGTCAGGTTGCACTTTTTCCGCATATGCGGTGTGGCCATTTAGCAGAAAAAAAATTTAATTTTCGAAAAGTTTCCTATGGAGTCACAGAATAAATATAATGGGAAACACATGCGAGAAACTTTTTTCATTTCATATTTGCGTGTTTGCTGTACTTGCCTTCGTATCGTGACACCAAACTTTCACTCTCATATATGAAATGTGCATGTTTCGTCACTTGTTGCCCAATATACTATTGTAATTATTATATTTAACAGTTCTATGATTTTGCAAATTATTTTTTTTATTTATAAGGAGTCATGTATCCAGTTAGTTACTTACCATGTATAGGTCTTTTCGGAAATGTTTCACTTTCAAATGGATAAATGAAATATGGCTTATTATCATTGACGTCCTGAACATTTACTGTAATTTGGGTCACAGCAAAATCTTTATTGATAAAACCTTGCAGGGACATTATTTCTACATCAAATGTGTACTGTTCCTGTGTTTCAAAGTCTAATGAACCATTCAAGAAAAGAGCGCAGTTCCTGTCTTCTGTAACGTTTAGGGAAAATTTTCCTAAAAGCAACCAAACAATTAACCATAGTTTCAACTTCACTAATTTGTATTTGTACTGCCCAAATCCCTAATACTACAACTACTGTGAATATTAAAAAAACATCGACATACCTTTAATAAATCTATGTAATACTATAGCATAGTTTTGGCATCTAGCATATATCTAAATAAGTGATATTGACTCTTATAGTAGTAATTCCACAATGTCTACTCCCAAAAACCCTGATTTCTTAGAGAGATGTTTTTTAAATATTCCTTGCGTATTTGTATTAAAATATTACTAGTTGAAGTTAAGAAAAAACTAAAAGCATAACGAGAAAATGGTTCAAAAAGTAGACCAAAGAAGCAATTAAGGAACGGAGAAGGGCACTGTATGTCATTTTCTTCAGAATTTTTTCCTAATTCTACGCCACTTGATTAATTAAAATAAATTGTAGAGAAAAAGATATCCGTTGCTTTTCTCTATTTTAATATGGAACCCCACCCAGGAGAACAACTTAAACAATTTTTAATACAGAACCTGTTAAGGGCAGCAAAGCAAGTAGGAAGGACTACCGGGCGGCAGAATCCTTAAAACTCATAAGTCTTACATATTTTATTACAGTACCTAGTAGAGAAGATTTTAGAAGAAGCTCCACTGTATAAGAATCAACATGAAAATAGAAGAGGAAGGCTAACAGAAACGGCCCGATATTCTGTACTGTACATGGCAGACAAGTCGATGGCAAACAAAAAAGTTGTGCTAGGGCTATTCTTTGACGTAGAAGGGGCATTCCATAAAGCAAGGGTACAAACGGTATGTAATGACCTGTGGGCCAAGAGAACGCTATTCATATTGATCAACTGCGTAAACATCACGTTACAAAGCCAGTACGTCAGTGCTTCTTTGGGAGAATCCTGGCTTGCGGTCAGGCAAGGCTGGCGCCATCATCGAGGTAGCCAACAGGCAAAATATCATAGAGGGACCTCGAGAAAAATATTCACATTTGCTCCGATAGTTAAGCAGCTCTTAAGGTAATCCAAAAACCCAGGATAAGCTTTAAGCTTGTTCAGGAAAGCAACGACGTTCTGGATGGACTAGCAAGTAAGAAAGTAGTCATTAATGCATTGGTTTCCCAAACATAGAGGTAGAGGTGATCGATACTGCCCTCAGATACTACCTAGGACTAAACAAAAGATAAACTTCTTAAACCTTAAACAAGAGAGTATGGGATGAAACAAAGGTTAATTAGAGAAGGATAGAAGGTTACAGACAATCCAAGGACATGCCTCCAGGACCAAGCCGAGGCTAAATATTGTCCAAATTTTAGAATAGGGGAGGAAATCCCATAGACCTTAATAGGTCTTTATAATAGATGGTACAGCCTTAGAAGGAAAACCTTCGGATCAGCAGCTTTAGCTAGTGAAGAGTCAAGAACCCTTGATTGGGATAAGTTACAAGACATCGTACGAAAAACAGGCCGAGTCGAATCTGGTGCAGAAGATTATCTAGGTTGGGAGTGGGTGGACTGGGGATGACGACAAGGGTCTTTTAGAACTATTCACCAAGCTTCAGATCCCCATATTAACTACTACTAAATACTAATGTTAAGGGCAAAAAGTTTATTCGCATCCCATGTAAAATCAGAAGGGACAAATGTAAGTTACACATACCTTCTTTATTTCCGCTAACTATTTGACACTTTAAGGGTATACTTGTTCCGTGAGTTTTCCCGTTGACAATAGTTAAGGTTTTAATTTGTTTACCAACAAAAGTATTCTCAGGAACTTGTAAGGTATATGAAGTATCTGCAAATCGGAGACCTACTTCTGGTGCTACAGTGGCAACATGTTGAATAAAAACTTCTACGGTGATCACAGATGAGAGTTGCGGCTCGCCGAGGTCATATGCTCTTACGTCAACCTGAAATCAAATATTTAGGTAGCAGTTTAGTTTATTTTTTAAACCATGTTTTCATAAATTAAACGATCTCTCTTTAGCAAGAAATTAGAATGAAAATACTAAAACAAATTTAATTCTTTCTACCTGATATTCTGTATCAACTTCCTTTTTCAAGTCATTGGTCACTCGTAAGACTCCGGTGTCTGGATCAATTTGAAAATATTTAGTAGCTTTTCCACGACCAATAATTTCATACCTAACCTACAAAATCGTATGTTTTTAATCAATTTTGATATTTTTTGAGAAATGCTAACAACAAGAATCAGATTTTAATCTTAATATAATCTGTATTATATAGTCGTTAATATTATGCAACTGCCCAGAAGACTTACCTTATTTCCAGGAGAAGTACCATCAGAGTCTGTCGCTACTAATGTGGTGACAGTGGTGCCAATTGCTACATCATCTTCTAGACTTATAGGATGAGGAATTATCGTAAACACAGGGGGAATATCGTTTCTATCCTCTACATCCACGATAACTTTAGTCGTACTATTTTTCTCATTTGACATATTCTCAAGAGTGCCAATCACCAAAACATGCTGCTGGTCCTTTTCAAAGTCCAGACCTCGCGTTGTGTAAATTGCCCCAGTTTTTTCGTCTATCCTAAATAAATCTGTGGGCCCTTGATGGATTACATAAGTAATCTTTTGTATAGTGTCAGGGTCGTACGCTTCAACCGAAGTCACAAAATGATCCGCCATGTTCTCAGGAACCAAGGCTTCGTATTCTTCGTCTCGGAAAATGGGTACTTCATCTTCCACGTCTTCCACTTCTACCGCTACAGTGGCGGTTGCGATTCTTGGATCTGGAGCTCCATCTTTTGCTGTTACCACAAACTGGTAACTCTGCAAGTAAAGTGTTTAAAATAACATAAATATATTTCATTATTCAGTATTATAGTGATAGTAAAATATGCTGTAATTAACTATTTAAATTTACGAAATAGATAATATTAAAATATTTTGTATTAAAGTATTTATGGTTTTTTGTTTTTACTATTTTTGTCCAGAAGCAGGCAAGTCTTTTTTTTAATAAGATATATATTTTCTTTAAAAATAAAGCATGAATAAACCAGAAGAACTGTATAGATCGTAGACACACGACTGTCAAAATTGTCATAATTTACATAAACAAGAGTTCTGAAGATCTGAAGGGTTAAAGGACAGCCGCAGAGCTAATATCGTATAGTGAAGTATTGTTTGCTGGGTTAAAAGGTCTAGCAAATTTGTCAGAATGGCAACCAGTCTACATACTTTTGAACCTAACTCCTCTCTAATTCTACTTTGTTGACAGACCCACAGACAGTCAGACCTACAGAATTGAGAAAACTTATTTTTCTGTATCTAAGGACGTAAAGATCTGGAAAAAATTTGGAGGAGATTTTTTCACGGTTACAATAATTTCTTACAAGGAAATTAAAAATGCATGAAGCGCAAACAAAATTAAATTTAGTAAAACCTAAGTTAAAACCTAATAAATGCTTATAAACAGTTTTTTGAAATCTTATGCTTTTTAATGCTTGGCTTGGGCGCTTACCTTTTTCTAAAATATATTTACCGTTCATTGTTAATGTCGGATTTTACAAACGTAACATGCAAATTATATCTATTTCAGATTAGGTTAATGCCTTTTGTGAAATCTAAATTTCAATAATAATTATTGAACATAAAAAATAGTTATTCTCAAATTACCTTTTGACTTTCATAATCCAAAGGCCTATTAGTCCTTATTTCACCAGTTTCGTTATCAATGTCAAATGGCAATCCACTGGGTATGAAATATGATACCAATGCATTTATTCCTTCATCTGCATCTACTGCTTTGACGAAACCCACAGAAGACTTTTTCAACCCTAAAAATTTTAAATAAAAACTATGTAACAATCAATGTAGCAAAAAAAGATTTTTTGATCATCATTAAGTATTATTTAAAAATCTTTACGCATTGCTCAGTAAATGGCGATAGTGTTTTATGATTACCTTCTTTGACGTGGAATAAATATGGATCCCCGACAAATTCTGGATTCTTATCATTAATATCTGTAACTTTTATATTTACAGTTGCCGTACTGGACAGTTTTCCAGAATCTTCTGCTTTAATTACAAGTTGGTACCGATTGAGATCCTCTCTATCCAACATTCGGATGATGGATATTACGCCGCTCTGTGATCCTATGGCGAACTGCCGCAAATCGTTGCCAGAGAGTATGGAATAAGTGACCGGATCTCCCTCTGGATCTACTGCTACTAGGGTCGAAACTGTAGAATTTATGGTTGCTCCTTCACTAACTTCAAGATCATACACAGACTGTTCGAAAACAGGAGCTTCAGTGTTGGGTCCTGGACTAACAGTAACCTCCACTATAGCCTGGCTATAGAGTCCACCTACAAATAATTAAAAACAAATTTAGCTCATTGAAACAATTATATCGTATTATAAAAGCAAGCGTTTTCAATTTTCTTTAAAAATCAATAATTAGAGTTGCCAATTTTATAACAAATTCTTAAGAGCGAAATTTGAAAATTTTTAAAAAGTAAAATACTAATAATGTTACTTCCAGTACTCGCTGATGTTACGAAGTACAATGTTTAACTATGTCTAATTATACCGAACTGGCTATGAAAATTAAAAAAAAGACTATATTAAAACAGAATATGCAACTTCTAAATTTAAAACATTGTTTGGAGAATTCCCAAGCACATCATCAATAATATATGTTAGAGAGTAGAATTTGCCAAATATCTAAAAGACTAAAGTCATCAAGCTATTGTAACAGCTAAGGCTATTGTAATGCAGTAAGTATTAAATATATCATATTTTTAAGGGTAAAAGCATGTTTTGCAAAAGGCAGTATACGGGGAACTTGAATTTATCACAATAATAATAATACAATGGACCCCCCAGTTCATTAACCAAAAATGAGACATGATTTTAGAAAGGGACAATTTATGAGCAAATTGGTCTATCCTATCTCGTAGCATAACATAACAGAACAAACTTACTAAAGAACTTAACATGCAAACGTGGAGATCAACAACACAGTTCTATTTACTCCAAAATATCATTATCTCTGTAGAAGATATAAAAAAAACTTTTAGATATTTATAATTTAAGAACTACTTTTCATTACATAATAACTACTTTTCATAACATTAGCTTTTTAAAATCAACTTTATTATTTAAATGATACATCCTGTTTATATTGTTTAATGAAATGCGTCTCTTCTTGCTGGTTGTAAATATAACATAAAACTCCTGTCATAAGTGAAATAATTTTTACCCAGATTGTTTTTTCTCTTGCTAACATATTACCTTATGACAGAGTTTTTGTCAATTTTACTAGGCTGTTTTTTGAAAATATTTGCGATTTGCAGGAAAAGACCCATTTAATAGAATAATGGTATATAGGATGACCTATTAAAAAAAACAAAGTTGTTATTAAAAAGTTTATTTTGGAGATAGTAGTAAAAGTAGTTCTGGCACCCAAGAACATTTTATTTTTTAAGTTTTTATATTATACGGGGGGAATATATTTCGTTGGTGAATAGAGCTAGGAAACCAATATAATGAACTGACAACATCTATATTTTAATTCTGTGTTGTATATATTGAAATTAATTTGTGTAACTCTTTTTTATAAAACTTGAAATATCTTCTTGTAAATTTAGTAACATACTCTTAATGCAATCTTATGTGTATTAGTGTATGTAATAATTTTAAGTTTGCAAATATTAATTAGGACATTAAAATAATAGAAAAATATATGATTACCTGAATCAGTCGCCTGAACAGTTAAACTATACTGATCACCAGCATTTAGTTTCCCCTTCGTTGTGATTTCTCCAGTGCGTTCGTTAATATTGAATTTATTATTTCCGTTATTTGAAACGTGATAGATTGAGTATTTAACTTCTGCATTTTCGCCTTCGTCATTATCTGTAGCATGAATGGTAGTTACTTTTCTCTTCACATCTCCTAAAAGTAAACATAACTAATTTTACTATAATGTAAATTTTGAATCTTCCGTCGTACATAAGAAATACATGGGTCTCTGGTAATTAAGCTTATTCATTTATTGGTATATTATGCTTACTGAAATAAGAAATTTGAGAAATGCTTCAAAAAGAATACCATAAAAAAAGAAAATAGAAGAATTTCTAAGATCAGCTTCCGCTATAGTGATTTTAGGGGGGCAGTTCCACGAAACATAGTGTATATGTAAACTGATCGCTGAGGTCTGATATACAGCTCGAATATCAGACTCGCAGCGATAACTTTTTTCTATCATTTTTTATACTAAAAACTGGTAGTAACTTGGTTTGAGTCTCATATTGTGGATTTAGTTATAACACAACACAACATATTTTTTAAGTCTAGAATGTCAGATACTCAGCGATGCGTCTACTTATGCAACTATAGCACCGTATGGATACTGGGTTTAAGAATCTAGGAGCAGTATCACAATGTTCTAAGCTATAAATATAAACCTAAGTTATGGGCTTCAGGACTACTACATTTATAGTCGTTCTTACTATAGCGCTTTCCAACTCTATCTGACACTACAATTTTATCGGATTTTTTTTCCAAAAGCTAAAAATTTTTGTTCTATAATAAACATCACAAAATATTTAATCCAATTATACAATCTGTTTTGCCACAATTCAAACTGCTGATATATTACGATTTCTAAACATTTAAAATACTTAGGGAATCTCAAATGTCAATATTTTAAAAATTGTTGAAGTTAACTATAAAGGCACGCTATAACAAAATATGTCTAGAATCTTAAGGAGCATGCTAAAGTATACGAACAAGGTTAAGAATAAGAAATGTCAAATCTATAACGATGCAATTTTTGTAAGTTCTACAGTACAAATAATAATAACAGAAATAATTTATAATACAACATACATAATAAAAATAATTGTCAAAAATTAAATTGACAAAATAAGAGACTGGCTGATTGATAAACAGAAAAATCCTCAGACTAGCAAGCTGATTAATTGATATACAAAATGTACCTACGCCTTTATCCTAATATTAATATCCTAGTTCGAAGTGCTGTTTAGTACTGCAAGAAAATAGCTGCCTCGTTATGTTTGCTTGCTCAGTTTATAACTACTAGTTAGTGTAACATAGGCATTGTTCTCAGGGAGGATCTACAAGGGGCTCAATATAGCCTAGGCGTTGTGGTCCTAATGGGCCACTTAATGGTCTCCTCGTCACAGAAAATAGAATTCTAGTTATTAATATTATTGATCTAATATAGTTTTAGACGTAATGAAACCTTACAGCGGGGGGTAGACGTCAACGCCTCGTTATGAACGTTAGGCTGAAGGATAACTCCTCAGACTTTATACTTTTACAAAAATAATAAATTACTGGATATGTTGTTTATGCCAGTGGTAGCTAATAAATAAAATAAATTACTGGATATGTTGTTTATGCCAGTGGTAGCTAACCCGTGGATCGCGATCTACCGGTAGCTCGCCAACACATTTCTGGTAGCTCACAGCTATCTTGTAAAATAGAAGCGTTCATAAATTTTGAAAAAAAATCACAATATGAAAGCTAGCAGCGGCAACACTGCGGTGAGCGCTCTGGGCAACAGCTGCTAGAATTCACCAGAGCGCCAGCCTCGCGTGAATGTTTGAGAACACGAGAACGATCTGGACTGCTTTGAACGCGATAAATGCGCATGTCGGGGATACAAGGTATTCAGTTTAAAACTAAAAGGCATTTGATGTTAGTACACAGAGTGTGCAATACAAAAAATTATGGAAAGCAGTAGTACGAAAGTAAAGACATATAATTTTCATTCGGAATGGGAAGAACAGTATTTCTTTACAGAAGTTAAAGATAAAAATGTATGTTTGTTATGTAATGCCTGTGTTTCGGTTGATCAAAAAAGAAAATATTGGGAGGCATCATAAAAGTGTACATCCGGATTTTGAAAAATATTTCCCGTTACATGCTGCCAGCAGAAAAGAAAAATTGAATCAATTAAAGAACCAGTTAATTGGACAACAGTCAATATTTTTAAAAGCAGTTGACAAAAATAAGTCTGCAACGGAAGCATCATACCGTGTGTCCCAAATAATTACACAAAAAAAGAAATCGTATGAAAACGGGGAAATGATAAAACAGGCGTTTTTAGAAGATGCAAATTCCTTATTTTTCAAGTTTAAAAATAAAAACGAGATAGTTTCAGAAATAAAATCTATGTAACTTTCTGCTAATACAGTGATGAGACGAGTGGAAGTAATGAGCAAGGATACTCTTTCACAGTTAAAAACTGACTTAAATAACTGTGTTTATTTATTTCTTGAAATGGATGAATCAACAAATGTGGTTGACACCTCCCAGATAGCCGTGATCAGCAGAATGGTTTTTAGTGATTTTATGATTAAAGATCTTTTGAAGTTTATTCCACTGAAAGGATATACCACTGGACAGGAATTGTTTTCTCATTTGAACAATTTTATATCTTCTAAGAAAATTGCTGTTTCAAAATTGGTATTCTTCACAACTGACGGGGCTCCAATTATGGTGGGTTGTGATAAAAGTCTGGTAGCATTTTGTCGAAAAGATGAACGCTTTCCACAATTTCTGTGTTACCATTGCATTATTCATCAGCAAGGATTATGAGGAAATTTTTTAAAACTAAACGTCATGAAACTGGTAGTAAAAATTGTAAACAAGATTAGAGCTCACGCATTACAAAAATTATTGAAAATCCTAGCCGATGAAATTGATTGTCAGTATGGAGATTTACTTATTCACTCTGAAGTGCGATGGTTAAGTAGAGGACGAGTGTTAACACGTTTTAATGAAGTCCTATCTGTCATTGTTCAATTTTTCAAACAACGCAGCGAACCGATTCAGGAACTGAAAATTCAGTTTGGCTTAGAGATTTTGGGTTTCTTCTGGACATTATAGACAATATTATTATTGAACTCAATTTGCCACTTCAGGGAAGAGATAAAGAACTGGCGGTAATAATTTCCGATATAAATGCATTTATAAAAAAACTTGAGTTTTGGGAACAAACCCTAATCAACCGTTATGTCAAACATTTTTTTGTTCTTTCAGAGAAGATATCTCAAAATCCAATAGAACTCTATAACACTAAATCTCATATTGAAATAGTTTCTAACTTGAAGGATAACTTTAAAAATCGGTTTAAGGATTTCAACAAAATGGCATTGGGTGCTCAATTTTTTGTTTCAGATTTCATGGAAATTGATATCCAACAGTTTGCAACTTGTGTTATGCAGAACTTTGGCGAAGACATCGCTGCAACTGAAATAGAAGTGATTGCATTTTAAAGTGATTTAGCATTGAAATCGTTAGTTTCAAGTACAAAATGTATCTGGCCTATAGTAAGTAAAGACAAATATTCAATTCTATGTCGTGTCGCCTTAAAAGTGAAAGAGTTATTTACTTCAACCTATGTGTGCGAATCTTCTTTTTCCAATATGAAGTTAATTAAGAAAAAATACCGCAATCTCCTTACAGATGAACATCTGGATAATTGTGTTCGAATGGCTGTATCAAATTACACTGCGAATATCAAAAAAATTATAGATTAGTCCGAGTGTTAACCTTCTCATTGAATGCACGCATTTTTTATCACTGTTTGTGTTTAAAATTTTAATTATAATGTTTACTTTTATTAAGTCGTATGTGACAAGTCATTATGACTGTATGAAAATTTTGTTTCTTTTTTAGGTATGTATTAGTATTAGTTAAGTATTTATTAATTTCATAAGAACATGTATGTCAAATACAACTATGCATTATTTCGTTTAGGATGCTTAAACGCTGGTTACAAGTAGGTAGCTCAAGGTATATTTCTAAATTATCGAAGTAGCTCAACATCTTGAAAAGGTTGGCGACCACTGGTCTATGCTATGAAAAATCTTTAAGCTGTTTACAGTATAAAACGACTAGATAGTTTTATTTTTAGCACAATTTTCTTGGATAAGCCTTTAAATATTGCACAATTAAATGAATGTAGTTTCTACATGAAGATAATTCATCTTGTTTTTGTTGCAAAATCGTATATTGAAGCAACAAGGCGCATATGACGAATTGGAAGAATTATGTTATTATGGAAGAATTAGGTAGTCTTAGAAAAATGTCATGAAAGAAACGAGTCATATAATACCACACATTAACGCTTATTAGCTGAGAATTTTCCCGATACAGCGTGGGACTCGTTTTCATGGCTTCTATGGTAGGGGACCGTCTCATAGTTTGACACACGGTGGACGTGCGCGCAAATTGAAAAAAACGTTTACTACGCTGTGCGATGTACAAAAAGAAGTGGTAGTCCGGTAGTAGTCTATGACTAGATGTAGAGAAATTAAAATGTGTCTATGTGTGTTGTTCGTCAAAAACGAAAAGGGGAATTGTTTTTTTTTTGTCTTTTTCTACTGATCCTTTGAGGTATATAGGTTTTGTGAACTTTGAAGCGTGGAAATCATCTGGCTTTGTTTTTCAAAATATAAGACTAATTTTTAAATTATAATATTATTTATTTTGACGTTTCTCTCTCTCTCTCTCTCTCTCTCTCTAGTCTACCTATTTATTTGACAATTCTTTTCTTTGAACGTGTAATAATTGTTTTTACGTTTACACCATAGTAGATATTAAAAGGCAAAATTATTAACTATAAGCCCTACTGAATTAGACAAATTTGAAATATATTATTGAAATATTAGTCATCTTTAATGACTCCAACACACAAAAATGCATGGAAGAGGATACTTTTTATTTTCAAATTACAGCCACGAAAACTAAAAACCATTTTTGTAGCAATATTATTTTAAAACATTATAATTTAATTGCTACCCGCTACCAATCATATTTTTATTAAGGTTATACACAAGATTGTACAAGGAGTGTCGCCAGAAGCCTGTGTTATATTAGGGAGTTATTTAGCCTAATAAAACCCAAACATTAACTTTTAGTTTTAACAGCTATTTGTCAGTATGGAGATCTACTTATTCACTCTGAAGTGCGATGGTTAAGTAGAGGACGAGTGTTAACACGTTTTAATGATGCTTATCTGTCATAGTTCAATTTTTCAAACAACGCAGCGAACCGATTCAGGAACTGGAAAATTCAATTTGGCTTAGAGATTTTGGGTTTCATGTGGACATTACAGACAATATTATTGAACTCAATTTGCAACTTCAGGGAAAAGGTAAAGAATTGGCGGTAAAGATTTTCGATATACATGCATTCATAAAAAAACTTGAGTTTTGGGAACAAACCCTGATCAACCTTTATGTCAAGTATTTTCCTGTTCTTTCAAAGGAGATATCAAAATCCAAGAAAACCCTATAACAGTAAATCTCATATAGAAATAATTTCTAACTTGAAGGATAACTCCAAAAATCGATTTAATGATTTCAACAAAATGACACAATTTGTTGTTTCACATTTCATAGAAATTGATATCCAACAGTTTGCAACTTGTGTTATGCAGAACTTTGGCGAAGACATCGCTGCAACTTAAATGGAAGTGATTGCATTTTAAAGTGATTTAGCATTGAAATCGTTCATTTCAAGTACAAAATGTATTTGGCCTATAGTAAGTACAAATATTCAATTCTATGTTGTGTTGCCTTAAAAGTGAAAGAGCTATTTACTTCAACCTATTTGTGCGAATCATCTTTTTCCAATATGAAGTTTATTAAGAACAAATACCGCAATCTCCTTACAAATGAACACCTGGATAATTGTGTTCATCAAATTACACTGCGAAAACCAAAAAAATTATCGATGAGTTCGAGTGTCAACCTTCTCACTGAATGTACGCATTTTTATCACTGTTTTTGTTTAAAATTTTAATCATAATATTTACTTTTATTAAGTCGTATGTCACATGCCATTATGGCTATATGAAAATTTCGTTTATTTTTTACGTATGTATTAGTATTAGTTAAGTATTTATTAATTACATAAAAACATGTATGTCAAATACAATTGTGTATTATTTCGTTTAGGCTGGTTTAAACGCTGTTTACAAGTAGTTAGCTCACGGTTTATTTCTAAATTATCGAAGTAGCTCAACACCTTGAAAAGGTTGGCGACCACTGGTCTATGTTATGAAAAATCTTTAAGCTGTTTACAGTATAAAACGACTAGATAGTTTTATTTTTAGCACAATTTTCTTGGATAAGCCTTTAAATATTGCACAATTAAATGAATGTAGTTTCTACATGAAGATAACTCATCTTGCTTTTGTTGCAACATCGTATATTGAAACAACAAGGCGCATATGACGAATAGGAAGAATTATGTTATTATGGAAGAATTAGGTAGTCTTTGAAAAATTTCATTAAAGTAATTCGAAAGAAACGAGTCATTGTAAACACATATATAATACCACAAATTCACGCTTATTAGCTGAGAATTTTTCCGATATAGCGTGGGACCCATTTTCATGGCTTCTATGGTAGGAGACCGTCTCATAATTTGGCACACGGTGGACGTGCGCGCACATTGAACATAAGTGCTGTAACGATGTACAAAAAGAAGTGGTAGTTCGGTAGTAGTCTAAGAGAGAGTGTAGAAATAAACATGTGTTTATGTGTGTTGTTCGTCAAGAATGGGAAAGGGAATTGTTTTTTTTTGTCTTTTCCTAGTGATCCTTTGAGGTATATAAGTTTTGTGAACTTTCAAGCGTGATAATCATCTGGATTTGTGTTGCAAAATATAAGACTAATTTTTAAATAATAATATTATTTATTTTGATTTTTCTCTCTCTCTGGACTACCTATTTATTTGACAATTTTTTTCTTTGAACGTGTAATAATTTTTTTACGTTTACGCCATAGTAGATATTAAAAGGCATAATTATTAACTATTAGTCCTACTGAATTAGACAAATTTGATATATATTATAGAAATATTAGTTATTTTTTATGACTCCAACACACAAAAATGTATGGATGAGGATACTTTTTATTTTCAAATTATAGCCACAAAAACTAAAAACAATTTTTGTAGCAATATTATTTTAAAACATTATAATTAAATTGTTACCCGCTACCAAACATATTTTCGTTAAGATTATACACAAGATTGTACAAGGACTGTCGCGAGATGCCTATGTTATATTAGGGAGTTATTTACCCTAATAAAACCCAAACATTAACTTTTAGTTTTAACAGCTATTTGAGTAAAAACATTTAAAATATCATAGCTGCATCTTTTTTTATTTATTTCTTTACCACTCTGGAAAACATTAAATATTAATTTAATATAATTATACCTAAAAAGAGTTAAAGTTGCCAATGGTTTTATTATAAATTAAAACCTTAAGATATATCTTAATCGACTGGAAACTTAGATTGCATACTCAATTTTAATTTTTATTTCCCTCCTAAGACGGAAGTACTGTAATCGTGAAAAAATCACATTTTGAGATGTTTGCATATATTTGCGTTTTAGGGTTCCTTGACCCCGAAAAACATGTTTTGTCGTTTTCGTCAGTTTGTCGGTCTGTCTTCTGTCATTTTGTCTCTACGCGGTATAGCTCAAAGACTATTTATCGTTTTGATTTCAATATTCTGACAAAAATCCAAATCTTATGAAAAATAAATAAACAAGAATAATAATAATAGATAGACTAAGAACTTTAAAACATTTAAATAAATTATATTATATAGGATTTGTATAAAGTTATTACCAAATAATTGTATGTATATATTGACTGTGTATCTTTAAGTAATGTAATTTCTGTATGGGGGAAGTTGTAGGTATGCCAGTTGTTAATTTTGACAAAATACTTCTACTAAAAATTTACATGTATATTTTCAAGATATTTATAACCTAACTTTTCAGAGTTATGGCAAATACCAAAGTTATAAGTAATTTTAATAGACATTAATATTCTTCAAAATATTTCCTAACTTTGTTTTATCACTTACTCTTGCATACACTTAGACATGGTTTTTTACTTATTGTTGCACCATATAGGACAAAAAGTTAACACCTCACCTCTAAAAATAATTTATGATAAAAAAAGAAGAAAATTAAATTAAATATAGTTTTACTAACCTATTATTTATTTATAAAAATAATTAAAAACTCCATTTTAAAATATCGGGCTTCAGAGATGCTTCTCTTATACGGCATTTAATGTTCATTTTAAGGATCTAAATGAATAAACTTCAGATTATTTACAGTATTAGTATTTTTTATTTAATGCAAGAGACTTTATTATATATTTTTATATAGTTTTGTCTTAATTTAAAATAACTGATTATTTAAATTCAAAGCGACCAAAAGAAACTTTTAGTTATTTTGTAACATCGGTATTATATTCACAACAGGCCTCCAAATTACGTTATCATATAAAAGCATCCTTTCGTCACAATACATAGTTGTGTTATAATTTCTTTGAAAAGATAATTGGCACTACCACATGACATTGAGTTATTTACTTATTTATGTGGTTAAAGCAATAGTTTACCAATGCTAAAGACAATAATAAACGTTAATTATCATATTATAATTACATAAAATAAAACTAAATACAAACAATGTCATTTGCATCTAATTTCCTGAGTCTAGTTAATGTACGTCTTTTTTTACCCCGTCCAATTGATGTATGTTACGCGGTTACGCGTAGCTGTTAGCGCTGCGCTCACAGTGAACGAGATTACTAGTCAAAAATAAACAGACAATCATACTATAAGTAAAACTTAAATTTTTAAAGAAACCTATATCTTTCTCAATAAAGTTTTAGCTTACCGGCTGGAACTGACACAGGGGGAATCATAGGTAATACTGGAGCATTATCATTGACATCTAATAAATTGACAGTGACTGAAGATGGGGCACTTGCAGCAACACCATTTTTTTCCCTCGCAACAATTTGGAATTTGAATCTTCCAGGATTTGGAGGATCTCGATCTAAGTTGTTTTCATTAATTATGAGGTGGCCTTCTTTATCGATGATAAAATACGGTGAAGTAAGTTCGAAGGAGTAAAGAGGTTTTGGATCAGCGGGGCCCTAAAATATTAGTTATTAATGTAGATGTATACGGCAAAATTAAGATTGTCCTAAAAACTATAAAATAAATATTTACTTACAAAATCTTTGTCGTCGATTTGTACAAGCAGCGGTTTACCACTAGCATCCCTGACCTCTTCACCAATTGGCGAATTTTCTTTTACATAACCTACCATCGATGATAAAATAATTTCAGGGGGATGCGCATCAACAGGTTTGACTGTTATAAATAATTTTGCCGTAGTTGAACGTTTTGCTTCCGAATCCTCTTGAGCCTGCATAAGGGAGATCATTTTTTCATCACTAGTTTTTATAGTAGTCATTTTAATCTTATATAAGTTTAAGATAGCTAATAAAGGCTTTGTTTAATACTAGAACTGTCTAAATACGGTGATACTATAGCAAAAGTGTAAAAGGCGTTGCTTTGCTCACCTTTATAATAATACTGAATTTCTTTGTGGTTGTCGACTCAACGGCTTTAATTTGATGAACGGCTCCAGTATCAGAATTAATCCTAAAATATTCAGCGTATGTTTCTGGAACACCACTAACGAAGGAATATTTAATTGGTGAATTTATTGTATCCATATCGACTGCTTGGATTTTTTCGGGAGATATATTTAGGACTCCTTGATTTATTCCAGCTGAAACCTAAATAAAAATCTGAATATATGTAACGCCTACAGAGTTATCAAGCATAGTTCCCACCTCTCAAATTTTGTATTTTTGGTACTAAAAAAATAAAATGAGTTTTAAGTGTTTTCTTTTGCGCTAGATATTAAAGAAATATGTGAAATTGATATTATACATTTACTTTTGCAGAAAAATAAAGAAATATAGAGACAAACTAACTTTACATTTATAAAGAAGAAAAAGCAGATAAAGATACAATTGATTTCTGTTTTAGATTCAAATATGTTTTCAAATTTGAAATACTTAACCTGAACGAAAAGAGAAAATATTGTAAAATATCTTAGTTTTAGTCCAGAAAGAATTTTCCGATTGGTCCATAAATTTGCTCCGTGTGAAATCAAATTAATGGCCTCAACGAAGACCGTTCGGACTTTGTAAAAGATCTTTGCAAACTTCAGACAGCATTTGTGAAATGCATCAAGAAAAATTATTTTTATTTAGAATTTAGAAACAGGTACTTTCCATTATTTCGAAATCTCTTGAATTTGAGTATATTATGTTACACGCAATATGTTTAAAATTGAAAGAACAACATTTTGATCTAAAAAATAAAAAAAAGGTAAGGGGATGGATATTAAGCGTGATCAACCTGTAAAATGTGAAGGGTGGTTTGTTTGCTATAAGACACTACATTAACCTTATCTCAGAACTTGGAAGAGCTTTGAGATCCCTCCCTCCTTTTCTGTATACTATAAAAATAACGGATCTTTCTCTGTCTCTCTCTCTCTCTCTCTCTCTCTAAGATAAATTCAACGAAATAAAATAACATATGTTTCAGAGTTGCTTAGATACTTTTACCATAGTAGTAAACTAAAAATTCTATTATAAATGAGGTTACTTTTGGTGCTTAATTAAGATTGATTATTTTAAATATACTGAATGGGCCGATCAAAACGAAACAAGGCCGATATTTCATATACACTACGTTTTAAAAAATATTGCAGGGACCTCATTTTAAAGGCAGTAAAATTCTGTTTTCAACGCATTTTAGTTTTTCAAATCTGAGATAGTCGTTTTGGAAAAAACAAGAGAAAAAAATGAAAAGAAAAAATACGATTTCTCATTGTTATTTCTCGATGAAGAAAATGTTAATTTAAATTAATGAAAATTTAAATAAATTAAATTTTATGCATGTTTTCGACCCCTCGTAGGGGTTTAACCCTTAAATTAAATGGGATTGAACTTCATGGGAAACGAAGCAGTGGAAATTGCTGTTTTGGGCAAATCCGAATTTGGTGTTCAACATTTGTTTTTGCGATAAGTGTTCGTTTTTTCTAAATGGGACAGTTAATTATCACAATTGTCGATATGGGTCTGACGAAAATCTGCATCTATTCTATGAGGTTCACACTCAACATCCTGAGCAGTTAAACGTTTGGAATTAAATTTATGACGATTGTTTAATTGGTCCTTTTTTTCTCCCAGGAAATCTAAATGGAGAAATGTATCTGCAATTATTAGAAGAGGTTATCGATCATGCATTGACAGAAACGCTTGAAAATAATAACAATTACATGCCAGTGAGTTGACATTTCAACAACATGGTGCAACAGCTCGTAATACTCTTGCTGTTCTTGCCTTAAATGATTTACGTCAGCAGATCAATGATGAATGTCGGGCCATTACATCAGAAATGCTTTATAATGTCCGGGATCATTCTGGACAAAATTTCTATTATTGTATGGATGCAGGAGGCCAATATTTTAAGGATTGCGGCTTACCCCTGCGGAAGGTTTAAGTAACAGAGTTGAAAATAAGCGAAAAAAACATTTTTCAGATTGCAATGATTACCCTTATTTTTTCAAAAACGGCTGCATCAAATTTGAAAAAATAATTTGCGTTGAAAAGGGAATTTGATTGCCCTTAAAATAATGGATCACTCGACCCTATTCCTGTTGCAGCTCATCCCCGCGAAGGGGTGGAAGTAATAAAGGTTGATGGGATATGGGCAAAATCCAGGAAATAAAAATCGACGAGTCCGAGCGATTTTCTTTAAAATGAATGGTATGTGAAATATCGGCCTTGTTGTAATTTGATTGGCCCACTCTGTATTTATCTAAACACAGCTTAGATCTAAATTTGATATAATGCTTATACTCGTATAACCATACTCTAAATTGTATTATTATTTATTTATTTGTTTCTGTACTAGCGTTTCCATTAATACTGTCGGACTGGGTCGATGTTCTACTACTAAAAATATACGTTTGTAATTAAAGCTCATGTTGCTGAAAATAACACTCATTCACTTTTTTTTTCAGTTCAAAAGAATTTGAAGACAAACTTAAGGACAATAATTTAGAGATATGAAGCTATTATTAATCATATACATGAATTTACTTTTTTTACTTTAATCTAAAAACCAAACTAATTCACTCATATTTTTTTTAAGATTTTTTTTAATAAACGCTATCAGTATGTCAAATTTCAGTTTCTAACATTTGAAACGCCTTAGCATCAGCCATTAGGAATTTTAGGGTAAGAAACTTCAGCAGCTGAAAAGTATTGTCAACCATCAATAATTCTACATACGTATAACATACGCAGTATGTAGAATTATTGACTTACGAGGGGGGTTCAAGTCTAGGCATCGGAAAAAAGTACTGTAGTAGAGAGAACTGAACTCGAGCAATAAGAAAAATTCTTTCTAGGCATCTTGACTTTTCAACTTGACTTGACTTAAACGCAATTTTAATTTTTTACGACTTTTTAGAATTTCAGCCAGTATACTGATTGCACTGTACAAGATAATTTAGAGGCATTATTGATGCTAAGTGTAAAGGCTGACATATTAATAGTTTTAAAATCTTAATTTATTATCAACAGTTTTTGTCATTCTGTTCCTAACTAACTTAAGAATAAACTTGTTATTTAAAAGATCGTTTCATTTGTGTTTTATATTTGGTTTATTCAATAATTTAATTTTTTATTTACATTTAAAATGAATAGTTTAAATTTCGATTTGTTATCAGAAATTTTTATTTGATACTGGAAGACAGATTAGTCTCGATTCCAAAAAGCACTGACTTTTTTTACAGACAAAAAATTGGGACTGACGTTCTCCCAGATTTCGACTGTGTCCACCAGTTACCCCAGTCCGTCTCTGTTTATTAAAATCAATAAAGTTTAAGGATCCATTTACTCCCATTATGTATTGAACCACACAACATAAATATCTACCTACGCAATTCCATACATAGCGAGCTTTTTCTATTGTGTCGTATAACAAAACTGATCTATAGATGTCAAATACAAAAGCAGGTTACCGCGGGACATGCGTTTTCAATACCTTGCCACCTGCTGCCTAAATTGGCTTTCTTCTCAAAGACCTGTATAAAATACTATATAAAGTTTCAGATGAATAAGAGTGAGAAAAATGTGTGAGAGTGTACCAGTTTAGGCTAATACGGAAATGTTTAGGACGACTGCCGTATGTCGGCCTTATTTTTTATTCCGAAAGCGCTGGTAAAATTATATTAATGGAGTTCTAAAACAATGATAACGGCATTTTCTATTTCTAGAATATTTTAGACTAATTTTAACCTGCTAAATCCAAATCTGTTCGGTATAAACACAAACTTACTTAAACCTTAATTTTGTTTAGTTTTGACACGTTTTTGTAGAATGATAAAGCATTTAGGGTTCAAATTAAAGAAGTGAAGTTGACTCACAGATACGAGTTTCAAGTTACTTTATATAATACGTGAAATCTGCAAAATATACTTTATTTTCAACTTTACACAGTTTTTTAATATTCTTTTATCCCACGTCCACCAACGCCATAACAAGGATATTATGATCTCTGTCTGCAACATATCCTGTATCGCTGTATTGATGCATTTTAATCAAAGGATTATCGCGAATTCGCTCTTTTTAGAGCTCATCAGAGCGCCATCATAGACTAGCGAGCCCTATGTAGAGCAAAGGCACAAAATTGTATCACAGAAACGAAAGTCAGGAGTCGAAGTAGTTGTTTCTCTGATTCAGTTTTGTTTACAATTTTATCCGTAAGTGTTAAATTTAGATCAGTGTCTGTTATATTTTAAACGTGCACTTGATCCATTCCTAGAGGCAGCTCCACACATTCGTTTACGAATGTTGGCCAATTTCTACGATTGTTTAGCACCAATTATCTACATATTTGTTATATGTCTCAAATGTTGGTAGAAAAACGTGTAAAGTGATTTAGGCGAATATTCGCTGCCTTTGAAATGTGACAGCTTACCGATTATAGAAGGAGCATTGTTCGTATTCATTATATGAGCCAAATATTATGATCAAGAAGAGGAATATTTAATCCATACTTGCGTCAAATCTTTACAATTACCTAATATGGTAGTTAGATACGTATATATAGAGGCGGCTTAAGATTTCTGACTTATCAATTGTGGATAGATTATACTTACCGAAGAGGAATATTCAGGATTTATACAAGATCCGTCCAAGAGCATGCAGCCTTTATAGATGAAGGACGGGGGCAGATCATCGTCGTCTTTGATATTAACCACCAATGTTGTAGTTGAAGATAATCTTTGGTTTTCTTCTTTTGCCTTATCCTGTAAGATTATAATGCTACTTTAGATAAACAGAAAGTTTCCCAAACGAGAACTAATTTGAGATAGCATTTTAATTTAGCATTTTAATGTAATTTAAACTCTCGTTTAATTAATATTTGAATGAAGTAATTAGAAATAAAAGAAATAGGACTGATGAACATCATCAGAATAATATTGCGATTTTACGAGTGATATGATATTTTTTTACGTTCTGAACAACCAAAGCTCGCATGGTAATATCGTTTAGGTACTTGATATAGAAACACTGATTATTCTATTTATAATTATTTACAATTATTATTTTAGTAGATCTATATATAAAAAAATAACTGTAATTATAGTCAAATGCTGAAATAATGATGTACAAGACAGGTGATAGCAAAAAAAAATGTCGCTGTGGCAGCTTCTTTATGAAAAAAAACTTCGCTAATAAAAAATACGTTTACAATAAAAATTACAATTTAAAATCTGTTAAAACTATTGTTTCATTCTGTTTTTTTCAAGCTTAAAATATATAGCTTACGTTGTGGATTATTGCGAATAATGAAAAATAAAAACTGTATGAAAGGTTCAATAACCGAATAAAACACCCCTCTTAAAATAAAACTGTTCTGTCAGCGGTTTTTTTTTCATATAGAGAGCGTAGCAATTATCTTCAGCAATCATGCGTATTAGGTCGTTATATATATATATATATATATATATATATATATAAATATATATATATAGAATATATATATATATATATATATATATATATATATATATATATATATATATATATATATATATATATATATATATATATATATATATATATATATATATATATATAGAATATACCAGAAATATTTTTATGTTAAGTAAAAATACAGTTTTTTATTAATTTTAATCTGTCGAAGCTATTATCTGCGGTAACTTATTAAAAGAAAGTAGGTAGCTAAGATATTGAGAAGAAGCTATCGCTGTCAGACTAACTTTTTAGTACAAAAATTATGGACTAACTTTAACTACCGGTTAAAATACGTGTCAACATATCTAATCGCCTTTGTTCCCGAGAAACAGACATGTAGAGTTTTTAAAGATATTATCTGTATAATAAAAAGTAAGTAATTAAATAACCAATTAAAATTTTATTTTAAATAGTTATTTTAATTTAAATTAAGTATTATGTTGGAATTAAGTGGTAATATTTTGGTACGAATCGAAGATGGCGGAACAAAATGGCGGTTTAATAAAATATTTAAAAATTCAGCCTGAAAAACTATGGATTAATTTGAAATTTTGTGTCATAACTAACTGTGGTAAAGGAATAAACTAGTAAAATTGTGGCACTAATTCAAGATGGCGGAACAAAATGGAGGACAAATGAAATGTTCGTAATAGTGAAAAATCACCCTCAGGTTTTACATATGTTCACGTTTTAGAGTCCCTAAATGCCAAAAAATATGTTTTATCAATTTCGTCTGTCGGTCGGTCTGTCTGTCAGATCGCGACATAGCTTAAAAACTACTTACCAGGTTGCCTTCAAACTTTAGTCAAATATTAAGGGTCATGTGTGGATGATCGGGTAATATTTCACTGAAAATCCAATATGCCAGAATAAGATGGCGGTCTAGTGAAAAGTTAAAAAAATTACTGCTAAAAAACTGATTATCCAGTTTGCCTCAAATTTTGCACAAAAATCAAGTGTTACATAGGAATCAACTGTCAACATTTTGGTATGAATCCAAGATGACAAAACCCAATATTTAAAAAATCAGCATGAAAAAAACTCTTATTAAATTAATTTCATATTTTGTACAGGCAGTGTGATATAGATATAAACTGGTAAATTTTTTTAAAATTCAACGTAAAAAATCTTATTCAATTAACTTTAAATCTTGTAGAAAAATTAAACGTGATAATGGAATAAACTGGCACGGATTCAACCCGACGTAACAAAATGGCGATGTGTGTAAATTTAAGAACTACTTATTGAATTTATCTTCAATTATGCCCAAAAGTCAAACGTGGCATAGGTAGAATGAAACTGTTAAAATATTGTTAGGAATTCCATACGATGAGAAATAAAAATGTTTGAAAAGATAGTATATATGTGTTACTAAATGACTATGTACTGAACTGAATTAGGTCAGACTTGATTATTCCTAATAAAAGCAAAAAAATCAAGGGATGTTTCGATTAGTAAAGGAATTTTATCGATTTTTTCATTTCCACGACTACTATTTGTCAAATTCTTACAGTCCAGAATCAAGATACATACATATGTACTTACACACAGAATTCACTTACATTATTTATTATTTTCGTTCATAAGGAGGTTTTCATTCTAGGAAATGGAATTTTACCGACTTTTTAAAGATTTTAGTATAGGATTCGCACTAAAATGTTTTTTCAGTTAATTTCTGTTTCACACGTGATTTTTGCGCCAAAGTTCAAGTTAACAGATAAGCAGTTTGTTGATACTGATATTTAAAACATTTCATAAGGCCGCAATTTTGTAATGCCTAATATTTTACCATATCATACACGTTCTTGTGCAAAGTAGTATTTAAATAATAATTTTTTTAAATTTTATTGGAGCCATTCTGCAACAATGTTACCATTCTATCTCCATCAACGAAACAAGTCAATCGGATAAATATTTTTAAGATATGCTTCGCACAAACAGACCGACAGATTGACGGATGTAAGGAAACAATTTTTTTTTGGTTCTAGGGACTTTTGGTAAGTAAACCAGACCGAGACTCAAAAACTTCTTCGAATTAGACCTCAGCAATGTCCAATGGTCCAATACAGGTGACACTAATGGACAGTGGGAAACTTACTAAAAAACCATACTAGCTAAAAAAATTTGAAGGATTCAACTCAAAAAGGATAACTCATGAGATATTGCAGCTAACAGAAGAGAAAAGATCATATAAAAACAAAGATATAAAAAATATCGAATTATACATGCTAAAATAAGAAGTGAAAATTGAGAAGCAAAAGAAAAGTGGTAATGGAAACAAGTCAACTGAAATCGAAGAACTTATTGCTAATAATGATAACTTCAACATACGCAAAAACGTTGAAGAATTGGTTGCAAAGAAAAAAATACTGCTGAATAAAAATGGTAGAATAAACCCATATAGGAAAATTAATATGGAGAGAATCTATCCAAGAGTTTTTCGAAACCATAGCACAAGACGAGCAAAATGTAGTCGAGGTTTATGAAGATAAAGCTTGATCGCACAAACAAACAAGTGCTCATGTAATTAAACTAGCTAAACATAACAATGCCTCGGGTCCCGATCAAATAACTGAGATACTGAAACTGATAAAAATATGGCAGTACTAGTGGACAATACAGAAATTATACCTAAAGAATGGCTGAAGTCTACTTTTATTACACTACCTAAAATAGCTAATGCCAAAGAAAGCAGTAGCCACATAACCATTAGCTTTATGCATCACACATTTAAAATATGTCTAGATTATACACCAGAGAATTTTTCGAGAGTTAGAACAGGATATTAGTCCGAATTCAGAGAAGCTTGTATTTTGCAGCAAAGACCTTAGTCTAGAGAGAAAAATTCGTCTCTTGAGATGTTACCTATTTTTCGTTTTGATATACGGAATGGATACGTGCACCCAGAAAAACAATATAGACAAATTAGAAGCTGAGTTGGGCTATTAGTCTCACAAATCTAGATGTACTTGCCAGAATAGGCAACCAGAGACAAGAGATTAACACTGTGAAAGCGAAGAAATGATAGTTCGTATAATGAGGGCAGACAGATATGAATTGCTGCGACTTATAATACAAGGAAGAATCGTATGAAAAAGGAAGAAGACGAATATCATGGTTAAATAATCTGAGAACATGGTTTAACTGCAGTTCCACCATCCTCTTTAGAGCAGCAGCATCTAACATTGGAATAGTTTTGATGAAAGCCAACCTTTTTAGAGGAGACGACACATGGAGAAGAAGAATAATTTTTTTCGGGTTATTATAGCTAGATTTGTATTGAGCGTAAGTATGTGACAGAGAAAAATGTTGACGTTATAGGCGCTCGATACTTTTCCGAATTTTGTATATCGGAGCTATTTTGATACGAATATGCTTTGACTGAATATGAAGTCATGTCTTAAAATATATTAAAACTTACTTTCAGACTAAAGTAGCGCATACTAGGAAGAAAACGTTTAAACAATGTAAATATTCGTTTATATTCATACATATTTGTCCCAATATCTGTTAAGAAATAAGCAAGTGTTTTAACTATAAAGTTTCATCAATCATTAGCAAATTTACTGAGACAACCATCTCTTGACAGCTAAATAATTTCATTTCTCACACCTATTACATCTATAATTTTATTATTTCGACACCTAGTGTGTCATAAGAAGATAAACCTAAACGTACATTTTAAACGATAGCTTATAATTAAAGAATAGTTTCCATAATTAAAATCTGAATGGCCATTGTTTTACCAAGAGAAAATATAATAGCAATGTTTGGACTCACTCCATCTTATTTCTAACTTGCTCTAATTACCAAAAGTAATTAGACCAGTATAATGTTATATAATTTTCGTTGCATTTGATTTTAATTGTGCTCAGGCACAGAATTGGGGATACCGGATAACTATTTTTACAGTGGAATACAGTCTTGAGATTTCAGATTTGAAAACTATAACCCGCAATATTTATTAGCTTATATACAAAGAATCGTACACCGAAAATTTTTTTTTATTGTATTAGCACTGAGTCATCGTGTAACTTTTTGAAAATTACAGTTATATATCTTTAAAGGTGACAGATTAGCGGAATAAGTACATCTCTCCTAAAAGAGCCAATATAGACCTTATCAATAACATACGCATGCAGTTTTAATAAACACGTTCAATCTAAAATGATGTTCGACATTTTGACATAAGACATTTTTTAATCTGTATTTTTTCTAATCAATTTGGTTCAAATAATTTTTAGGAATGTTATAATATACAGTATGTTAAAGAAATTGTTGACATTAAACATTAAAACGGTAAAAGTCCCAATTTTTACTTCTCTCGTAAAAGGGAAGTACTGTAAACATGAAAAAATCACTTTGGTCATATTAAAGTTAAAATTGCAATGTTAATTAATAGTCCAGGCAATGGGGTGTTGCTAATTCGCAAAATTTCGGAAAGAACTGAAATTTAATGGGATGGTAGAAATAGGTCCTTTGAAAGTACACCTGAGTTTGCAATTCCCGCTCGAGGGGTAGGGGGATGAAAATTCTGCTTCGCGAACCATTTCGGGGAATACCGCCATCGTGGTAAGTGTTATGGAAAAAAATGAATTGAAATATGTGTAGAACAAAATTGTGCACAATTTGGTCTCTATCTTTTTTTGTCTACAACCAATACTTTCCGTTCGACGACGCCCCAAAGTTAGGGGTTGTTTTGTAATTTTCAACAAAATCAGAATTTCATCGCGGATTATGATGAAGATCACTATCAAACAATAAAAGATACGATATTTTGAAGCGCATTGTTACGTACTCCGATATGGGCATTTTTTAATTATCGTTATCTACGGTCAATATTTTCTTAATATTGTGGACAAGAAAATATCATTTTTAAAGTTGTAAAGCCGACTTGCTTTCATGTCAGCATCCTCAGACATCAATTCCGAGCCAGAATCGGCCAACTAGGCGTTGTCTGTTCGGTCCTCATCGACCTGTATCTGATCGGGAACGTCTTCGTCATTTTCTGCTTGCGTCTAGCGCAATCCCGTCTGGAATGTTTACGCAGAACGTTCCAGTATAGTGTAAATACAAAACCGAACATTTTAATCCTGCTTTGCGGCAACTTCACGCAGGTCTACGCCATCTGCATGAGATGCTCTTGAGTAAAACCTCTGGAGATGGTTCCTTTGCGATCCGTATTGTGTCCACTCTTGTGGGTGATCTTCGTCATCCATGATCTTTTCTGAATTCCCCGCCAGCTCTGTACTTGACAAAAAGTACACAATGAATGATGATGCATCGGATATTGGTGTCAGTGCCGCGAGATTAAATTAATTCTTGGAGACGGCCTGTACAAAGTTCGTATACCGCAGAGTCCAATTTACGATGTTCGCTTTCTCTGCACCATACTGCCTCAACATAAACTGTTTGCCAGCTGCAACGACTTCAGTTAATTCTGCATTGGGGTCGTCAAATACCTGAATCGCGTCTGTTAATGTTGGGTATTTTTTAAAGTTATGAAGAATTGAACCTAGCGTAGACTGAACAACGCCGATGTAGTGTCACATCTACTAAAAGCATGAACAAATAACATATTTTTTGGAACAGCATCACTGCTGTGTAAACTCCGAGGTGAAGGAAAGACATCCTCCTTGTTCCCTCTACCCGGCTTGCGCAAATAGACATTCGGGATCTTTCTGGCTTTAGCAGTCAACAACATAAGTAAATCTACGTCTTCTCCAATAACGAAAACTGAGGAAAAAGATCGAGCAAGTTCGATGGCAGTCTGAACAATTTCTTAAAGCTGTTCGATAGAAATTTTTGTTGCCATATGGTTGGGAACATGGATTCATCGAAGAGTACATCAGTGCTGCAGTGCTACTTCGAGCATGTAGCGTCGCGCTTCAAAATATCGTACCTTTTATTATATAAGACCAAGGGTATCAAATCGGGCATCTGCAGACTCAGAAAATATTACTCTTTCAAAAAAAAATACAACAGAATTGTTTGATAGCTATGTTTGTCTTAATCTGCGATGAAATTCCGATTTCGTCGAAAATTACAAATCAACCCCCAACTTTGGCGCGCCGTAGAAAGGAAACTAATAATCTCAGACGAAAAATGCAAAGACCAAATTGTTCTCTACATTTCACTTGAACTTTTTTTTCGATAGCGTTTTTTGAAAAGCGTCGTCCCCCATCCCCCACCCTTCGTCTACCATCCCACTAAATTTCATTTCTTTTTGACCTTTTGCGATTATAAACCCTTTTTTTTGTACCCATTGCTTGGGCTATAAATCTGGATCTTAAAACTTTTTAGTAACTGTGAGGTTTAAAGATAACATATTTTCATTTAGAACATTTTCTCATCGTTAAACAGGGCCGTAAAATTAGAATACGTTTTAGTGATAATCTGATATCCACCCATCAACTGATATTCATTTAGTTAGTTTTATTTCATATATTTCTTGGGGTTTATTTCAGTATTGTTACATAACCTCCAATATATTTTACGTTTGTTACCAACAGTAACGAATCAGCCAGTTTATTTGCGTTTACAAAAAAGGAAAAAGAATCAACAAAATCGGTATACGATCTAATATTTCTACTTTTTACCTTTTTTCCTAATTGGTTTCAGTTGTTTAATATTACTACCATAATTGAGACCACAATTTAATTAAGTTTTAATCGATTTTAAAGCAGAAAAATGTTTTAATTAGAACTTTTATATTTAAAAATAAGATTTGAATTGTATTCACTGAAATATATAAAAATACCAATAATATAAAAAACAAGAATGAAAAATAAAAGTAAAAAAACAAACTCTCTATCCAAAAATTCCGCATAAATAAAGTACCTAAGTAATTTTAAAAATCGTTCTGAACAAATGTTGAATAATATACAATCTTAGAATATAATTTAATCGTTAATTTTGCATTTAAAGAGTAATGAAAATTTGTTTGAATTTACTTTTGTACAGCTAAGGTATTTATTCATTATATTATATTTTATTATATCTTGCCTAAACAAAGTCAAATGAAATTGTCGTCTTAAATAAAAATCCTAACTTGGTTAGGAGCAGTAACTCGGATGGTCCGAATTCACTCCCTAAAGGGCCACACATTTAAAAAAGTCTGTATTTTGTCTTTCCAACGCGGCATTTAGATAATTTACTAATATTATTTTGAATTATTAACAATATTTTTTTCAAATTGTTCTAATGTTACAACAAATAGTAAGAGTGATATAGCTTTAACGATGCTCCCTTCGTGCTATCGCGCTTCGGCTCTTAACCAGTTATTAATTCGGTACCGCTGCATCTAACCTGACTAAACTGATTTTTTTCCTCTGTCGCTGAGAGTAACTGACTCTTCAGTTTGAATACCATTATTTCGCAGAAAGCTTCCACAGATATTTACTAGCAAAATTATTAGGCCAATAATTACTCGAATAAAAATTGTGTTAAGACCGAATGCTGTCGTACTTTAGATTTTCACGAGACAAGAAACCTCCTCATTATTTCGCAATTTCTTGTTCTTGCATATACGAATACGTCAAATTCGCCCCAAACATTTAAAATGTTTTACAAGTTTTACAAAAGTATTACAGCAACAGCAAAATAAAAAAAAACGGTAAATTTACCCGGAACTTCCCTTGTTATGAATCTTTCCTTTCATTCATAGAGTTTTTTCAAACATTTTTATTGCGCGCCATGTTGTTTCATCATATGGGAATCGAACCAATATTTTACCAGTTTGCCGCACTTATTTTTTTGGGTATGATCTAAAATAAATTTAGATAAAAATATATAAGATCGTCATTTTGTATCGTCATTTTGAATTCGTATACCAGTTAATCCCATTTACCATATTCAATTTTGCTGCAAGATATTAAGTCAATTGAATAAGATTTTTTACATTGATTTTTTTAGACAATTTGTTTCTCCGTCTTGAATTCGTACTACAATTTTACATATTAATCTATAAATCATACTTAATGATGTCCAAAATTTATTATTTATCTAATAAGTAATTTTCAAGGCTGATTTCTTTAAATAATGTATTAGGCTGCAATTTTGTTTTGCTGTCTTGCATTGAATAATGGGTTTTTTAGTAATTTCAGTAACATTTCACAAGGCTGCTATTTTGTTCCCTCTTCCGTCATATTGGATTTTTACCAAATTAATACCAGGTCATCCCCACAAAACCCTTATTTCAAAATTTGAAGTCAAGCGGGTAAGTAGTTTTTAGCTACGCCATGAACTGACAGATAAACAAATCGAATTGAAACAACATATTTTTTTGGTATATAGGGACGCTAAAACGTAAATATATGTAAAAACCTGCATTTTTTTTCACGATTACAAACACTTTATTTGTTATTAAGTACTAACTAGTAGTTGAATTTTTTGCACAATTTTGAGGAAAACTGTATAAGTAGTTTTTTAGTAGTCATAACATTTGGTTAGGCCGTCATTTTAGATTTTTTTCAAAATGTGACCAGATCATTGCCATATGACTTATAATGTTTGACCAAAATTTGAAGTCAATTGGGTAAGTAGTTTTTTAGCTGTGCTACGAACAGGCACTCCGACAGACAGACAGACAGACCGACGCAATTGAGATATCATGTTTTTCGGCATCTAGGGACCTCAAAACGTAAAGATCTGATGCATCAAATCTCAAGAAACATAAAGTTCCACCCCCTGTGCATTCCTCGCTTTGATTGGGCCTATTCGTTGGCAAAAGTGTTTTTTTTCTATCTTCATAAACTTTCCCATGGTCAAAATAAAAACATTCATTACAGATAGTAAAATGGGAATTTGGAGAAAGCTTTACTAAGAAGGGTCGTTTCGGTATTTTTCTACCATAAACCCTAAATGCAATAAACAGTTTACTATCGGTGATGGTTCCTACTATCGAACGTGCAACAACATATTTTAAAATCGTACAAAGAAGTGTTGTAAAAATAAAAATTAACGGATAGCATACAAGAACCTTAAAACTAAATTAGACGAAACCTAAGTACCTACAAATTGTTACATTTCTCAATAGCAATAGATAATTAGCCTAGATTAAAAAAGTAAATGTAAAATAAAATAAATATGTACAGTATGTTATGCAGTAACAATGAAAAGAAAAACAAATATATACAGTGTGATATGCGCAAATTTTAACTTTGGCAGACAAATGTGGGAGACATTCAGTCGCCACAAATTCAATAAATAGTTTTTACATTGACGCACACCGCCTTTTTGTTACATCATTTTGAATTCGTACCAGTTTATCAATATGTTATATTTAATTTTTCTGCAAAATTTAAAGTCAACTGAATAAGATTTAAAAAAAATGGCCACCATTTTGTTTCGCTATCTTGAATTGGTACCATACCTTTACCAGTTTATCTCTATACCATACTTAATGCTGTCACAAAATTTGAAATCAATCTGGTGGGTAGTTTTTAAGCTATGCCGCGAACTGACAGACAGCTAGGGGCGTTAAAACCTGAAGTTATGTAAAACTTGAGAGGGTGATTTTTTCACACGATTACAAATATTCTGTTTGGCCTCCATTTTGTTCCGCCATCTTTAATTGGAACAACAATTTAACTAGTTCATTTCTATACCATAGTTAATTATAGCACACAATTTGAAATCTGTCCATTAAGTAGTTTTTTCAGGTTGAATTTTTAAATATTTCATTAAGCCGCCATTTTGTTCCGCCATCTTTGATTCATACGAAAATTTTACCAGTTGGTTCCTACATAGTACTTGTTTTTTGTGCAAAATTTGAGATAAATTGGATAAGTAGTTTTTTAGTAATGATTTTTTTTAACATTTCACTAGGCCGCCATTTTGTTTTAACATATTGGATTTTTACCAAAATGTTACAAGTCATCCCCGTATGACCCTTAATTTTTAACCAAAATTTGAGTCAATCGGGTAAAAAGACCGACGGAATTGAGAAAACATGTTTTTCGGCATCTAGGATCCCTTTTACGAGGGAAGTAATAATAAAAATGTCAGGTTTAGTTTGCTAAGGGTAGTTTTCGGTACAAATAAAAATGTATAAATTGTAACTCTACTTGTTTTAGATCAATACTCTTTTTGATAAAGCGTATGCATAGACTTGTTCACTTAGACCTGTTTTTAACCTAAAAACAAAGTTTTTGTTCAACTTGACATATACAAATTTCACTCAATTTTATCTTGTGGCATAAGTAAAAACCCAATATTAGCCACATTTATTGTAAAATTGCTGAAAATGTTGTCAAATTATTTGTCGAATATCTGGAAAATACTTTTCTAATGATTATACTAGGCATCTCCATTGAAATTCGCAACTGCACTGTCAAGATAAATACTATTAAACAACAATTTACACTCGTTGGTGAAAAAATTGTAAAATTTTAGGAACGATGCTATTTAAAGAAAATATCCTGCACAGCACTTCCATAAGAAGGAATGAGCACCTTTACATAAAACCAGAGGGCAGATGCCGCTCTGAATTTTGGATAACGTGGATACTAAAAGCGCACCTGTATCTAAACATTCTAACCTCAGTCTAATCCAAATATATTATTTTACCTGGAAAACAAATATTGATTTAGTAAAGCTTATAGCAAAATTCGCTTGACTTTCGTAGACAGAAAATATAACATATTTAGGTATTTAAGGTTCACAGTCATATTTAGCAAGTAAAAAAGTAGAAAATTAAACCTGGCTATGCTAGAGAAAAGTCGAATATGACAATTAATTTAGCAAACAAAAGAACATAACAAAATATTAGTTTGAGTGGGATATTTTTTTAAATGATGGTTGAAAATACGTTATTTTTTTAATAATTTGATAATAAACAAACATAATTTGCATGGGCAGTGGGGTAAAAAAGTTATAATGTGACCCATCACTTATTTTGAGAAAATAATTTTTTAACGATATAAATTTACGATTTTTTGCATGGTTAAGGAAAATTAGAAAACTTTACGTTTAAGTTTATAGTAAATTTTTAGTCCTCGTAGAAATTATTAAAAATTTCACCCTTACTCATAGAACTTCAGAATACGCATTTTAAACCATGAGTTAAACCGTGCATAGGAGCTTTCTTTTTCATAAAACATATTAATATTTTATTATATGTATATAATATAAATGTGATGGTTGAAACTACTCAGTATTCATACATAACACTAACACAAATAGCTAAAATTACATGAAATACTGTTTATATACAAGTTATTAAAAATTTGTTCAAAAAGATTATTCAGTTTTTCTGAATTCTATGTTGTTATTTAGAAAAACTGTTAGCGAAAAAATTTCATATTTTTGAGTACTCATTTAATCTAAACTCCTCTATTTAACAGTGCAGCAATAAAGATGTTAAGACTTCCATAATTATGTTATGTAATGTTATGTAAATTAATATTAAAACATGTAAAAGCTATTTGAAAAGAGAAATCAAATCTTACGTAAAATGTGAGATTTTCAGAAAAAATATCTCGCCTCGTTTTACAATTAATGTTTCTTACTCTCATCTCGTCTCGCGAGACTGAGATTAGACCGACAAAAACCCGAGACGATAATGAAACTCTAGACTCCTACCTCCGAGTGAACTTGGTTCAAGAAATTTGGTACCCGTTGTTACCTGCCCGTAATTCTAGGGAATGAGAAAGTTAAAAAAAAAGAAAAACTGCATTATTTGATGTCCTTGTACTTACCGTTGCCAATATGGTAACGTAATAACGTTGAGTTTTTTCGAAGTCAAGAGTTCTGTTGACAGTGACCTGACCCTGGTGTGGGTAATTAATAACAAAATATCCGTAGCCATCTTCGCTATGGATTCTTTGTCTGCCAATTCCTTCATCAGGAAGAAGATTTGATCCTGAAATGAAACCAAATGCTAAGCTTAATAAAAATAATAATAAATACACAAAAAAACGAGTTTTCAAAGTTCTATTAACGTGTACTATACTTAAAATTTTTATCTTTTATCTTGACTGGTTCAACCAAATTTAATGAAAAGGGGTGCCGAGTAGTACTTTGAAAGATCTATGAGTTTAATTCATTCCTAAAATATGGGTAAATTAAATTTTAAAGTTACCCAATCGAAAACTGTGGATATCGTAAATGTGACTAAAATGGAGAGTAAATATTTATGAAAACTTATAAAACTCAAGTAAATTTAATTTAAATTATTCACAACGTATCGATCAGAAATGTGACTCCGATCGTTATTAAGTTAAAAGTGACATAAACAGGAAAATACTCGGTAATACCACATGGCTGATAAAAACATAGTGAATAATTTAAATTAGTTTTATTCAGAAAGCTAATTGTCTATAGTTTCTAGACAGACGTTAACTTCAAGTTTGTTTTTTTTAACAAAATCAGATTATTAATTATATAATTTTGTCGCGTTCGACAATAGAATACAACTATCTTGTCATACGTCTGAAAAAACTAAATGTTTCAGCGTGTTTCAATATTTATGTTATTGTGAACAGTTCATATTTTGTTTCACCTACCTTTTATAATTGAATATTCTACTTGTCCATTCACCCCCGTATCTGTGTCTTTGGCATTTATATTTTGATAAATTGTTGTTCCAATTGGCGTTAACTAAAAGTAGAAAAAACTATTATATTAATAAGTAAATAAAATGAAAAGGTGATAACTTACAAAAATAATAATAACGTTGATATTATCAACACTTTCAATGTTGTTGCATGTTTTGTGTTATTACGTAGAAATTCCACAAACGTTTATGGAATCTGACATCGACTATTAGCAAAAATTAAAAACGTGAATTTTCATGACACGTAAATAACCAATTTCAAAATGATTAGCACAAATCTATATTAATTTTCGTTTCAAATGCAAAGGGGAACATATTGGAAACTCCCCTTGTTTATGGAGGTTTTCCAATTCTAACTAAACAAAGAAAAATTAAATTTTGAATTGTTAAATTTAAAAAACACATTAAAATTGTATTTGAGATTTTTCTTCTTTGAGTGAGGTACCTGACTCGGGGGTTCCCGATTGACAGAGGCCTCTAATCTAATTAAAATGTAATAGGTTTTTTAAACGCAGAGCATTAATCAATTATACCAAGTAATGTGTTCTACGTAGCGTTTTAGTATCGCCTTCTATGCCAATTGTGCCATCATGTGTATGTGTCGAACTAGATTTTCGATTCAATTAGGCTTTGTTACTTTTCGCCGTCGACACCAAAAATCCACTAACAGTCGGTATTTTATTGCCCGGACGACTAAAGGCACCTTGAGGTGGTACCGTTCCATGCAGATCGTCAACTTAAATAAAAATAGCCACTCCAAGTCACAAACCAAAAATCCATTATAGCTTATGTAATAGATAACTTATTTAAATAGGATGCCTTGAATTAGACAGACAACAATGCTCGCCGAAACTATATTATTTCGTGCGGTAACCCGTGTCTCGCGAACGGGAACGAGCCGCCGCGTTTCCAATCACTAAATATTGGAAGAGATCTTTTAGTTTGGTTGTTAATCTTTGGGGCTAAAGTTTCTAGGAGTAAACATACGTTTTAATAGAAAACAAACTTATTCCTACAAAAAACCTGAATAACTAAATTAAAGAAACAACGCTAAATATTATTTTAGTCAAAAAGCAGTTTTAAACCTATTAACTTATACAGGAGGAGGAACATTTTTTTGCTTTTTGAGATACTTGAGTTTACGGGGTGAGTGATTATATTATGACACCCACCTACAGGGTTATTTATTAACAAAGATAGAGAAAAGGTATAAATACAAAGTATAAGGTAAGAAATATGATTTTTTTTTATGGAATACCCTGTATATTGTTTATTTTTATAAAAAATAATTCTCTACTGACTTCAAAAATATATAATCTGACTATATTGGCGCAAAGCGTTTATTAATTATTTTAGTTTAACCGCAACATTACTTGCCATATAAATCTAAGGTAATATTATAATATAATGCAAAACTTGTTATGTTAAACCAAAATAATTGAATGCGCCAAAGTAGCCAAACTATATATTTTTAAAATCAGGAAGAAAGAACGCTTATAAAAATTATAAAAATATGGGGTGTTCCATTTAAAAAAACGTATTTCGTTATATTTTTTATGCCATATGTATGCGATTGTCGTTTGTTTTTTTCATAACGGATTCTGCGGTCGCAACTCTCGTCTGCCGGCTTCCTCAATAGACTTGGCAACATTGAGCGTTAATTTCTCGGATTTAGGGGGGGGGGGACTTGAACGCTGCCATGTCTTGTTCGATCTATTCAATACCTATATTGATCTATTCTCAAACCCACGACCTTTTTCTTAAAAGGCACTGCATCATCCAGGTGGTCGGTATTGACGCAAATATGCTTGTCCTTAAATATGTGTTCTATAATTATATGTCATTAGCTACAAAAATTTGTGTTGGATATTGTAAATAGTCAAACACCCACTTAAAAGAGAAACAATTTACTTACCTCTGATATAGTTGTCTCATAAGGAGTTCCAACAAACTGCGGACTATTATCGTTAACATCTGTCAGTCTTACTATCACAGGAATTGACTTAACCTTATGGGTTGATCTTATGGTACAAATTAACTACGAAGAAAAAAGAAATTTGTATAGAAACATTAAACATTATACCACAGATATAAAATGGCATATTTAGTAGTAGGTTACTTCAATTTTTGTGTGTTCGTATTCATCTTATAAATATATTAATGTGAACTTTTCTCTTTTTAATTTGTTTGTTCTTGAAACTAAATAATTTTACAGGGTTACCAATTGAAGCAAAATGTGATGAATTAAAGGTCAAGGTTTCAAAAGTTAGGCGAAGTAAAGGATTACTTTATACTACACTGCGAAGTGATACAGTGCTATTGATGGCTTTTAGAATTGTGAAAAAGCGAAACAAAAATACCATTAAATTAATATAAAATGCGTTATTCCATAGCCACATTAGGAAAACAACGGCAAAATATATTGGGCAATGCCATATTGGGGATCTGGACAAGAAATAATAAAATAATTTTAAATCGTAAATTCTGGGCGACAACATGGATTTGGACACACAGTATAATTTAATTTATAACATTGTGAAATACAATTTCTTAAAAATCCACTGCCAGGGCATTCACGTGAAAATAGAGCATAGAGCTTGTAACAATCATGTTTATATTATTCTACATCTCAGAGGCTCACCTCTGGGGAGGGGGTTGGAGTTTCTATAGTTTTGTTTATTTATAGATTCATAATGCATAACATTCTCATCTTCATGGTACGTCTCTGCACATCATGATCTTTTTGCTCCGTTTATTGAGAATAAAATCGAGTTTTTACTAAAGCAAGTTTTAAGAAAAGTATATCATAATTTGTCATCTTTCACTTATTTAAATAAAACGTGTAAATGCCATATAACATAATCATAAAATTTCAAAAGGGATAAAGGCATTTTATTATAACAAATTAATGTTCGTATTGCCCCTTGATACTAAAGAAAAATTACTTAATAATAATTTTATTACATGAGTTATAAGTTCTTTTAAGTACTTTAAGTGTAAATGCACATAAATGTTGTTTAGTCGTTAACAACAAGTAAACCCCACATGTCTATTATAATTAATACAACAATATTACAAAATCATCACACGTTCGCAAAAATCACTACTAATATTCATAGTAAATTTTGCTTAACCCACTTTTGCCCAACCGTATTTACATAATTGTTTATTTAATGAGTGGCAACAAGTGGAAACAGTAGACTAATTATTATTTTTAATACTATTTTAATAATAAATAATTTAGCGGTACGTACGTATTCACACATCAACAGTTCTATCTCATATGAACAGTTTGTAATGTTATAGAGGGTGTGAGAATATTTTGTTAGATTTTATATATTTTCATACAAAATTGCTAGTTTTGCACACAGTATTTAGAGAGCTTTGTAAAAACCCGTATTATCATGAGTTTAAAATGCATAAGTGCAAATTTGTCTGTAAATTATAGACATATTATTTTATTTCATTGAACGGATTGTATTTTTTCAGAGATTTTCATAAAACAAACACATTAACCTTGCAATTATAAAACTTCAGTGTTACAAAAATTCTGAAAGAATATAGAACGGAAACTTTCACGGCTTTGGTCAATCAAGAAATCATGGTTCTCGGGATTAGACTGTGTCAAATTTGAATTACTATCCGACGTTTCGCCTTCGGTTGCACGAGGCATCTTCTAAAAATCTGAACACTGAATGAACTCAAAAAGATTCAGGCGGGCTTTTATATCCGACTTCTACTGGCCGAATAGTGACCCTGTGTTAAGATCGGTTTCCACGAGCAATGTAGACCGTAACCCGTGTCTCTATTGAGATTATTTGTATGTTTAAAAATTTCAATAGATTCTCTAATTTTTCGTTTATAAAATCCTGGAACTGAACCTTCGTTTCCATAACATTTATAATATGGTCAGTGGTATGCTGGTGTTCAGCTACGGTAGGTTAAACAATTTGTTTCGTTTTAACACAACGTCCATATTCCTTAAGTGTAGTTGATATTGAGAGTCTTGCTACTCCCACATACACTTCTCCACAGGAGCAAGGAATTTTATATATTCCTTCTGTTTGAAAAGGTACAATATCTTTCGGGGATCGCAGCCATATATGTAAAGAAGAACAACACTACCTAAGGGTTGCTCCTTATCAATATCTTTTGGCGGAGTACTATATCTTTTCATTGAATGCATAATATTTTCAGTGCAATAGCTATTCTCTCTGAGACCTTCGGCCAGTTTCGACGTTTCCTATGTTAGAGTTAGAGAATCTTGATCAGAAATCGAAATAGCTCTAAGTATTAGTGTGTTAATAACCGATTTCTTTTGTTCTGAATGGTAATGGAAATTTGTATTTAAGTATCTATTTGTATGCGTCTGTTTTCTATACACAGAATGGCCTAATGTCCAACTTTTTTTTATTTGAACACATACATCTAGAAAGCGAATCGTTCCATTAGGTTCAATTTCCATTGTGAACTTGATATTATAATGTTCTTGATTAAAGTGGTGCAGAAATATGAGAAGATTATGCTGTCCATGAGGCCAAACAATAAAAGTATCATCTACATATCTAAACCAGTGTTTTGGTTTTACTGGAGCGGATGTTAGGTCAATATCCTCAAAGGCTTCGATAAAGATATTTGCTACCACGGGTAATAGACGACACCTCATAGCCACTGAAGTTTGTTCATACAAAATTCCTTGAAAAAAAAAATAAGCAGATATAAGAAAAGCTTCCACTAGGTCTATTAAGTTAGTATCAAGATTATTATGATGTCTGATAAATTGAATCGTTGACAGGAACATTTGTATAGTTATTCTAACATCGAAACTAACCAAAATATCTTTGGGATTGATTTGAGTTTTTCCATTAAATGTGCAGAGTTTTTTATAAAAGAATCTGTTTTCGAGTAAATGGATTAAGAAAATTTGAAAGATATTTATCTAGTTTGTATGTGGGCGAGTTTATTGCACTGACGATCGGTCGAAGTGGTACATTGTTCTTGTGTATCTTGGGAAGACCGTTCTTGTGTATCTTGGGTAGACCGTAGAAGCTGGGAATCTTGGAGCTGCTTGATTTAACGATTTCTTTTCCACTGGAGGTATACTGGATGCGTTAATCAGATTGGCGATGGGTCTTTCTATTCTACTTGTAGGGCCCGCCTGCATAACCTTGTGTTATCCAAAAATTGAGTTACCTTTTCCGCGTATTTCATTCTGTCCATGACGACTGTGGCGTTGCCTTTATCAGCTGGAAGGACCAGAATGTTTACGTCTTCATTTAAGGTCTTCGTCGCTGGGTCTTCGGCTGCGAAGAGATTCGACTGATTTTGAATTATTAATGATTTTCGCTGTCTCATATCTGGCTTTATCGGCTTGCTCCACAGGTAATCTTCTGGTTGCTGCTTCAACGGAGAATACTATGTCTTCTACGGGAATTCTGCTCGGTGCTATTGCGAAATTTTCGCCTTTGGAAAGGACGGAATGTTCTGCTTCGATTAATGGTTTCGATGACAAGTTGATAAACTGTATTCTGCGGAGGTTTCACTAGATTTTCTCTGTTCAGGAGTGCTTCAAACTTCTTTTGTTGCTCAAGTTTTTGATGGATTTTATCTGCCTGTCCAATGGTGATGTTGTCCAAAGTTGTAAATATAATTAATTCTAGTATAAAAGCTAATTTAATATGAATTTTTAGTAGTTTACGGGCATTTGTATCTAAATCAAGATGTATGGTCTAAATCCTACCTCTAACTAATGTATTGCTGGCAAGCTTATAAATATTCTTAGCAATTCTAGAAGTAATGTATTTCCTTAGCTGTAGTGATTTCGGTACTACATCCTCATCTCGGCATCTAAGGAGAAAGGCCAATTGGCAGAGTAACTTCTTCTTGCTGTTATGCCGGAGATCGCCAAAGGTTTTGGCATCCTTCTTGGTTGCCTCCCCATAAAGGTTAGCTAACATAGAACGGAAGCTTTCACGGCTTTTTACAATTAAAAAATCGTGTTTCTTACGTGAAAGAAATTGCAAATTACACTAATCGCTGCTTCGTTGTCATGTCAAAAATTCTCCGTTCTCATCATCGTTTCCATGAAAAATAAATAAAGCAATGCAATGCAATTTTTTTGAAAGTCTGAATGAAACGTCGCTATTTGAAGTAGTAACGCTAAACTGAAATTCTTAACTCAGAAGAGAGATCATTTGATAATCGCACTAATGCATGGTGCATGCATTAGTGCACCATTGTCCTGTAATATTATTCTGATTGGTTTCAATTTACAATTAAATTCAATTTATTGTTAGAATATCTATTTTGACAGATGACGAAATTCTCACAAAATAATAATTTGTTGTGTAGAGTAGGGCATTATTTCGTGTGCTATTCTATGGATGGAAAAAGACGAATGTTTTTTGATAATTGGTAAGTTTTCAAAGAAGATGAAATAATAACGTACTTTTGCCGAAAAAAATACCTTTTACACTCATATGCACGTGTATGAAAATAAAGTACTCACAAAAAAACAGTTTACTACTTAATAACGTGATTTTTTTTCTAACATGATAATACCTTTCAATTTTTTTTATAGAAAAAAAAGTATTGTTATTAAGTCGTTAAAATTAAAAATTAAAATTAACATAAATTTTTGATTAACAATTAACAATATTATCTCTCAATTAAGACAATCGGGTATTTAAAAGCATTTTGTATTAATCAGCAATATTTCATATTATTTGTCTATGAAAAACAAATGTTTAAGCACATATTTTTTGACAGATCTATATTTTTTTACGTATGGACATTCTGGTGTCATAGGTAAGATATTAATATGGCTGACAATATGAACTTAATATTCAAATGCAAAACATTTATTTAAATCACATTTTTGCTTTTTTTAAGCAAATATTTTTTATGACTATAGATCAAAATAATAAACTAAAACTAAACTGCAGAGATTTGTGCTTGCAAACCATAGCTGTTTCTAATTGTGTAAAAATAATAATATTTTTGGAGAATTAACTATATTTTAAAATCCGTAAACAAAACATATTATGCAATGAGAGAAAAATTATTGATGACTTGGAATATGTCAAAAAAAAAATCAGTTTTTGCTTCACGATTTTATTCCTCGTATAATCCCAAAGATGCAATATAAATCCAAATGGCTTAAAGTCCAATAAAATGAACCTTTAAATCGAACATTTGGTCAACTTGCCTCAATTTTTGAAATAAGTTAGTTTGAGGTATTTAATAAAGATAAGTATAAAAAAAGTGTTTTTTCAATATTATTCAAAAAGTGTAAGAGCTAAAAGAAAAAGTGTCAAATAAAAATTGTAGAGCGTAAGGTATGATGCAGTCATCGCAAACTTTTTTTTAATCTATAAAAAATATATAAACTTTACTTTCAAATTAATTTTTTTAATTGTTAATTAAAAATGTATGTTAATTTTAATTTTTAATTTTAACGAATTAATAACAATACTTTATTTTCTATAAAAAAAATTAAAAGGTATTATCATGTTAAAAAAAAACGTTATTAAGTAGATTAAAGCAAAACTGGGGGCAGCTTAGGGGAAGGGTCGCAACTCTCAGTTAAGAGCCTTAAGGTGCCTCGTACATTTGTAGGTGAAACGTTGGTAAATACTTACAAGTTTCAAAATTCATACTAACACAAAATTGATACTAAAATTGCACTGCGTTGTTCTTTTTGACGAGCAGTTTATTCCTATATAACTTTATTCATTCTCAACTTTAACACGTAATCCAATTTTTATTTTCACTAACAATAGGAATATTTTCTTGATCGTTACCATTTTGACTCGAAATTGAAAAAAAGTCAGTAAATAAAATAATAAAAATTGTTTTATTAAACACTGAAAAAAATATATATTTATCTGAAAAAAATTTATACATTTTTTAAAATCTTTTATCTAACTTCACTTATTGTTTAGTATGTTTGGGTCAAATCTTGCAAGTAAATTTTGAAGCAGTTCCCGTTAACTGAATTTATCAAGATTTGTTATACATACATACATAAACCCGATGGGAATATAAGATTATAGTATAAAATCGCGAATGTCTTATACAGGGTGCGTAAAAAAGAATGCTATAAAACACAAAACAAAATAAATATAAAACCATATTAAAAAAATTACTTTTATTTATAAACTATTGAACTGAAAAGTAAAAAATAATTAAACTTAGATAAACACAAAAAAATGAATTTTTCTTAAATCCTGAGGCTTTATTTCAAGTGTGATTAAAAAAATTTAAATTCTTAAAAGATCCCTGTATATATAAGTTTAATTATTTTTTACTTTTCTGTTCAATAGTTTATAAATAAAAGTTTTTTTAAAAAATATTTCTTCTTACATTTATTTCATTAACAGATAAAAAAATTAAAAATGATTAATTTTACACTTTGCCACGATTTTTTAAATTTTGTCATATAATCTCTTAACTTCTAGGCTTTGTAACTGATTAATTTTAATGGGAACAATAAAAAATATATAGACTACGTAAAATTTTAAACTCTATAATTTTCATTCAATTTTTTCTTCTAGCTCTTAAGCTTTTTACTTTATCAGATACCTCAAACTAACTTATATCAAAAAATGCAGGCAAGTTGATTAAAATTTGGATTCAAATTTAAACTTTTTCTCACCGAACTGAGACCAAGGTGTCAAGATGGATTCCCACGTGCGATGTAAACTTTAGAACACCGAGAGCAAAACTGGGGGCAGCTTAGAGGTAGGGTCGCAACTCTCAGTTAAGAGCCTTAAGGTGCCTCGTACATTTGTAGGTGAAACGTTGGTAAGTACTTACAAGTTCCAAAATTCATACTAACACAAAATTGATACTAAAATTGCACTGCGTTGTTCTTTTTGACGAGCAGTTTATTCCTATATAACTTTATTCATTCTCAACTTTAACACGTAATCCAATTTTTATTTTCACTAACAATAGGAATATTTTCTTGATCGAATTACCATTTTGACATTTTGTGGTTTGCAAATTATGCATGAACAATTTCGACCTGTAACTTTAAACACTTAAAACATAACAGCGTCTAAAAGAAAACTGAATACCTTGAAAGTATATTATAATAGAACGTGACCATAGTGTAATTAGGAAATTTTAAGTAACATATTTTTTACCACAGTTTATAAAATATTTTATAGTTATTTCTTATAAAATGGAAAAATATGTCAATATTTAAATAAAATTGTGTAAACTAGTGACCAGACTTGCATTAAAAATGTTAATAAAAAGTAAATGGTTGCAGAGACTAGTAAGTGCCATTATAATTTGGTCTATAAAATTATTTGAGGTGCCGGTTAACTAAGCCTGCTGGATAATTATGCAATTGAGGTTTTTATTATGTTAGGCTTGTATATGTCGTCCACCACATACTTATGGTGATAAAGGAATGGACTTATGGAGATCGGTACTAGTTTATTATGTACTAAGAAAATAAATTCAAATGTAATGTCGATAATGTCTGTGTATATATTTTTAAATCGCCATACCATATTAGATGATTCTATATCTAAAGACATATATAACTTAAAAAACACGATTTTCCTACCAAACATACATCAAACTGAGTTTTTTTCTATCAACCAATAATTTCTTCTTTACTTATAAATTTGGGATTCTTAATAATTTTTAGTGTAATATATCATTAACAGAGGTATTTACAGTTACTCAATTATAGATTGTTACAACTAATAAGAAAAATGTCTACTAATTGGTATAAATTGGCTGGTATTCGATACTTTTGATCTTATAGTTACGTTCTTATGTCAAGACTGGAGTAAAAGTTAAATGACCATGCTGGAAAGGCAGGTTCACTTAATAATAATATTTTAATTACTTAGTGGGAGAGTCTTGCCGTTCAAGGATGGTTCGTGCTAAAGAAAATTATTACAAATTGAGAGAAGGAATACTGTTGAAACATTACATACTCAATTGGTTTTGAATTATAAGAAGTTGTGCTAGTTAATTACAAATCATTTATTATTTAGGTTTAATAATGTTTTGTAATGAATATGCCTCTCAAAGAACAATTCAGTTGAATTTTTTTCTGTACAACTTTTCTACATATCTCGAAATTGAAAAAAAGTCGGTAAATTAGTATTCTCAGGAACGTCTCTCGTTGGATGTCTATACTATTATTTAGCAACCTGTAGGGCTGAAGCCATTTACAACTTTTAGCTTTGGGATCTAACTTAACAAAGCCATATGTGCAATTTGCTTACTTTTTAAAAGAGAAGGGTTGAATAATGACTATGAGAGAGCTTCCGGGTAATTATGTAATACTGATCTCTTCTCTCTTTTTAAACATTGAAGAAACTGTTAAATATGAAAGTTTTGTGAATTTTTTTGGATACTTTTAATTGGATGGTATCGTTTTTATTACATATTTGGATTTTACGAAGTTTTACAGTCATTTTTGAAATATTTGAAACAAGATACCTGCTACTCATTTGAATTTTAGGTATTTAAGTAAAAGTTAATGTGAATATTGACAACAATACTTCAGTCAGTGTAAATTTCTAATTTTATTTTTATGTAAAATTAAAGATACAAAATAAAATTCTATTTAAAAAATAAAATTAACCTGACATGAGAAATTTTAGGCAATGGAAGAAGAAAGAAAGAAAAGGAAGAGACTTAGCGATTTTGTTATACTTCCAAGAGAATCTAAAACGTTCTCGGATTGTGTAAAGCATTTTAACATATGGAAGAAAAATTCAAATGAAGCGTTCAAAGAATTTTAAAGCATTTTAAGTATAATCCATATGAAAGTGCGTCAGTTCAAAAGCTTAGTTCCGATTAAAAAGAAAGTTTTAGTTTTTGTTACAAATAATAGACGAAATGTTCATGTTTGGTGAGATGAAAATTTCTTTCCCATCGAACAGATTACTTTTCAAGATCGTAATTCATTTGCCCTTTGATGTTGAATATTACACAATAAAATTTTAGGACCATTGTTTTTTTCGAGGAGCATTAACTAAGAAGCTCTATCTTAATTGATTAGAAAATGAAATTGATATACTCAACGATTTGCCGCTTGAACCTCCCCATAATATAAGTGATGGTTACAATTTCTTAAATCCCCGGTATAACGAATTGATCGGTGGACATAGAACGTTAAGCTGTCATGAAATTAATCTAGATCTCACACCGGGTCTTGTTGACAGTAAGTATTTCAGATTTTGTTTTCAAGTTTTTCAAATTTTTCATAAAAACCTATGTCTTATAGCACAGATTAAAAAAATACCACTTGCGGATGAAGCACTTTTGAACCGAATAAATAAATCTGGCCAAATTCCCTACAGTTTTCAAAACATAGCAGTTGAAAAGCTCCTTATTATGGCATTAGAAACAAACTGATACCTACATTGTTGCCAAAATTGTCTTAGATTTCTTGACTTCTGATGTAAATTTTCTAAACTTAAGAACTGCTTTTGACGCCTAACCGGGTGCTAAACCGGTACTTGTTTTACCTACATTGCCAGCTATTGAGTGAGCTGTACCGCTTTTTATGTTATGGATTTAATGATGGTGCCTACGGCGCACGTAGGTCTTTTTTGCTAATCTAGGCGTGCAAAAGTCTGTTTACTTTTCGGTCTTGGAAGTTTTGCAATTAAATGCAAGAACACCCTTAGAAAAGATGTAATACTAAGATTTATTTATAAAAAAAGTCCCCAATTGTCATATTTGGAGCAAAAATTAAATTAAGTTATTTTAATAATGCGAAAAAAATACAGACTATAATTATTTTACCTTTTGAGAAAAAACGTGATATTTAGGTTGAGCATATGGTTAGTAATATTAGTATAAAGATACATATTTTGCACAAAAAACAAATGAATATCGTTAAGGTTTTTTGATAAGCATTAGTTTTAGAATTAATGACAGCCTGTATACAGTGTGTCTGCTTAAGTTGGCCACATATGGGAAACTTTTTTATTATTAATTTTAGGACAAAAAGTTATTCTTTATAAAAAGTTCTGCATGTTCCAAAACCTAAAATGCAACCATCAGATATAACATTTTTTCAGTCGTATACGGGGCTTTGTCGTAAAATATGAATTTCACTCAAGTGTAAAGTACCTTTATATTTGACAATATCGAAAATTGGTATACAGAGAAGTTGATCAGAATTAAAAACTACGTTTAAATATGCAATTGCATCCATATACATTGAAAAATATTTTTTTCAATGTTTGTCTACAATAACATTTCAAATAAATGTAGTTGCTTGCGTGAAATCTAGGATGCACTGATAAACAAATTATTTGTTTATAGCAACAAATTTTTGACAGTTACAGTTACAGTTAAATACCTTCTAAATGAAATGGAAAGGTTATCATGTTTGTAATAAATAAAAAAGATAAACCTATCAGTATACCTAATTAAATTTGTAAAAATTAAAATTTTAAGTAGAAAGATGTTATTGCATATTTGAACGTAATTTTTAGTTAGTAGAATAACTTTTTTTTCCTAAAATTAATAATAAAAAAGTTTCCGAAATGTGGCCAACTTAAGCAGACACACTATATTTTAAGATTTATTAAACATATCTCAAGCTATCATTTGTTGTTAAAAGGTGCAGTCTTGGCAATCAGTTATGGTCTGTAAAATATAAATTTCGTTATCATTACTTATTTGCTAAGCACCCTTTGTCAATCGGAGAATATACATGCATGCATTTTTAAATGCCGTTCATAATTAAAAAATAAACAAATACTAATTATAGTAAAGATATTTATTCCTTAAAAAACTTAAAACAAAGGAAACCAATAAATTAATCTTCTTCGGGCGTTTTTAACAAGGCTAAAACAGAGGTAGGTAAGCTACTAGAAGATCTTGGCGTTACTCTTCGCATAGAAGATATAACAGGGTCCGATGATATAAGGAGTAAGTTAAACATATCTTCAACATTTTCTTTCCTTGAAAATTTGCGCGCATGAAATTCCCTAAAATTTCTTACGTCCTTATTCCTATGTTCCTGAGCCTCTTCCGAGAGAGCTCCTATCGGTATAATTGCCTCCTTTATTATTAGGCTTCCATGTATAAGAAGTTTATGTACACTTTGAGGCATGTAGAACCAAGCATATTCTTGAACATACAAACGTGCTGTTTTTGCTGCAAAATCTTCAAAAGCCAAGGTATTGACAGAAAAACCCGAGGAAATCGTTCGAAGAATTGTAGCAAGTCTTTCGATTAAATCCATATTTACTCCCGTAGCTTCTGAAGCCAGTAGAGGATTTCCAAAGAATGTCCTAGCGATATTTCCGGTATTACTGCTACCATAGCCTTGTTTGGGTAAATCAACTAAGATATTTAACTTTAGTCTCAAATTTTCTTGGACTAGTTTTTTCTTTAACTCGGTTGCCTCCTTTTGCTCTTTTCCAATCCTCCATTGCCTTATATCAAGGCGATATGATATATTTAAAATGCACTCCATGCATTTAATCCACGCGTGGAGACTTGATAACCCGAATTGGAGTGTGTCTATATTTACAGGTCTCTTACGAACTTCGTCAAGGTTATTCATTACCTTAGGTGAAGCTCCGCAAATATGACAGTTTTGAGCCCCTGTATCGGAAAGGGTGCTGCAGGTTTTGCCATGAATCATTGTTAAAGAAAACACAGAGTCAAAAATATGTTCTGTTTCTCCTATTTGAATTTTTGTAGGGATGAGTGTTTTGATCTGATCTTTAATATCATTAACTTGCTCTTTCACAAAGTCTGCTGTTTCCTTATGAAATATTATTTTTAAAGGACGGCAATATTTTGTTGATGAAGGTACTGGGTTGCTCCAAAGGATAAGTTCTTTATTTCCAGTTTTTAATTTCGCTGACATTCTTAGGGGTACCATTGATACTAAATATAAACTCCCATCGTCCATATTAAAATCCTCAAATCCTTGCATATAACGACTTTGTCCGGATGCGCCATCACACCCCCATTTAAACATTACTTTAATTTCAGATGGGTTATATTTTCCAAAATATTCACAAAAAACGTCTTTTTGTACTATAGCGAGCCTTTGTATGGTATGCTGCACTAGCGACTGTAACTTTACTTCTCCTGATGCCTCTCTAATGGTAATATCTTGCGGATAACACATTTTCTTTGCCTTAAGCAGGTTGTTGTATGTTGGATAGATATTTGCGTTGTGTGCTTTTGCAGTTTGCTGAATATCAATGTATTGCTCCTTGGTAAATTTGTTATCAACAAATAGAGCCAATGCTTTTTCGGGTGTCATTTTTAAAGGAATCCTGGTAGGAGTAGCAATAGCTTTTTTAACCTTGTTGGCTCTATTTGGTGAGACGCTTGGAGAGGCGACCATCTTAATTACTGTGGCAGTGTCTCTTTTACCTTCTTCCCTTAGTTTAAGCTGTGTAGCAAGAGCCAGTTCACTAGAAGTAGAATTTTGGATAAGTCCTTGTACTTTTCTTTTTTTTGCCGAGTAACTGCAATTTTTAAAATAATTTTTTGGGCGACCCATTTTTGCAACTACATTGTTTCCTAATGTATTAGGCATACCATTAAAGGTCAAATAACCATCCAACCATTGTTTGTTATGTAGTAAAAAAGTATTAATCGAACGGTTGCTCTGTCTCCATTTAGAAGCAAATTGTGCACATAAGTTTTTGGTTGCTTTGGTAAAATTTGCTTTACATTCCTCATTTAGCTCTTGATAATTTACCATTTCCTTAAGATGGTCGAGTACTATATTAAATTTTCGGCAGCCTATTTTTTCATTACGCCAGAGATTGAAAACTTCGAGGCGCTTCAGACCGTCCTCCATATCTAAAAAAGTTATAAAATATGTAAAGGAAGAGGCCTTGGAACCTTTCGACACAACACTAGCCAAAAGCAATTTTAATTTTAACGATAGCAGTTACTCGGCCAGAAAAATAAAAGTACAATAATTTTTGATACCCTTGCTACCCAGCTAGAAATAAAGGAAAAAGGTAAAAGAAACATTGGCATAGAAATTAAGATGGTGGCCTCTCCAAACGTGTTAGCAAATAGAACCAACCAGGTTAAAAAAAACTATTGCTACTTTCACCAAGGCTTCCCTAAAAATGACACTTAAAAAAGCATTGGCTCTTTTTAGTGATAACCAATTCACCAAAGAGCATATTATCCAACAAACTGCAAAAGCGCACAACCCAAAAATCAACCGAACTTACAACAGCCTGCTAAAGGCAAAAAATGATGTGTTACCCAAAGGGCCCGCTAGGGCAACATACCATACAAATACTTGTTTCTATACAAAAAGGCGTTTTTCTTGAATATTGTGAAAAATATATCCCCTAAATGACAACAGCTGAATCAAAAACTGGAAATGAAGATCTTATTCTTTGGAGCAACCCAGTATCTTTATTTACAAAATATTACCATCCTTTTAAAATATTGTGGAAACTGCAGATTTTTTGAGAAGCAAACAGGCAACACCCTTTCCGACACAAAGGTGCTCAAAACTGTCATATTTGCGGAGCTTCGCCTAAGACAATGAATAACCTTGAGGAAGTGCGTAACGAACAATTTGGACAAACGTCTAAGCGTGGATTAAATGCATAGAGTGCATCCTAAATCTATCATATCGCTTTGATATAAAGCAATGGAAGATTGGAAAAGAGCAACAGGAGGTAACCGAGAAAAAATAAGTCCAAGAAAATTTGAGATAAAAGTTAAAGATTTAAGCAAGGCTGTAATACCACTAAAACTAAAAATATAGCTAGAAAATTCTTTGGAAATCCTAAGCTACTCGGATACAAAAAACTGTTTTTGGCTAGTGGTGACAGAATTTAAAAAAATTATATCTTCATTTTTTTGTCAACATACAAAATAAATCCAAAAAATTAAAATCTATACCCTTAGACACCCATAAAATGACACTCGACTTTTTGTAAATTTAAAAATTTTCATCCCCTACCCCTTTTTTTCCTAAAAATAATACCCTAGCTTTACCATTAGAATCCCATAAAAAAGTATTATTTGATTATTTATATAAAAATGCAATTTTTACCAATCAACCCCCTTCCCCTTAACGAATTTTTCTTAAAAACACTCAGAAGCTTGCTTTATATTAAATTAAAAAATGTGTATAAATAATACTCTCATTCCTTATTAGTCTTTACCAGACTTTAGAATACTATATGGTAATAAGAATTAGTAACCTAAGATTTTCACCTATCTTTTGACATCATAGCGTTACTAAGCTACCGAATTTGATGGTCTATTATATTAAATATTTATCCTATAATTAAGACAAACCTAAATTTGTAGGTTTCACTTAATCTACAGAAACGATACCGCACACCCCCCTATGGCTTAACGCCTAGTACCCGTAATGATGAACGCCTTGAAAGGCAGATCGATTATCAGGCAAAATAGTTAGAGTAATGGATAGAAAACATCAAATAAAAATAGATGCGGCAAATTACGGCAAACAAAATTGTTACCGTTACAATTATAATATAAAAGTTAATTAAAAAAAAATACCTTTAGACCAATCCTCTTCAATTACATAAGTTCTACTCTAGTCTAATAAAATTTAACTTTTTTTGTAGTACTTTTTTCTCTATAATAGTTTTAATATAATTACTTTGGTAAATTAGCAAATATCAAAACAAACTTTACACAATTTTTTGGACATACCTCAAGGTACAAATTACAAAAGTTCGTTTTAAACAATCTTTCTCTGACACAAGTTTTTTTGGATTCGAAACTCCGTAAATAGTTATCAAGTACATGCATATGCACAACATCCGCTGACAAATTGTCATTTCGTGCAGATATTTATTTGTATCGACTAGCGGCGTCTCCTAGGCAACGGTTCTTTTGTTTTCCATGGCTATCTGAGTACCTAATAAAATAAGCTTAAATCCATTTAACGCGGCTAAATTTTACGACTTTTGCACGCCTAGATTAATGAAAAGGACCTACGTGCGGCGCCTAACCTGGTACTAATGCGGTACCTTTTCACCCAGTTCCGCCGCTATACCGTTTTTTTTTGTGTTATGGCTTTAACGATGACGCCTTTGGTGTCTAACCTGGTGCTAACCCGGTACCGTTTCATCTTGTACTCCGGATGACAGCTGTTTAACTACACCACAAAATAATTTTAACTGTATAACAACATATTCATAACAACCTCAGTAAACAATTAATGCATTCTATATAAACGGAATTAAACTTCCTTACTTTGTGAATACGAGGAAATGGCCGATTGTCATGAAAGTCAAATGTCAGCTAATTTTTCATTTGAACATTTTTTAGTTGGATAATATCAACACATTTTATTGATACATTTTTGACAATAGTTCTTTGAAAACTTAAAGTAAAAAACACTATATTATATAATAATATATAATATAGTGTTGTATAGGTTGTCTTTTCAGAATATAATTTCAATATAATTAAAATGCCTTACTAAATGATGAGTATTTGTTATGCCAACACATTTAGATGGATTCATTTGGGGTCATTTGACAGTTATCGTATACAGAAATAAGAACGAAAATATTGAAGAAATTCAAAGGTATCTAAGAAATGGAATAATAAATATGAACGACAAGAATTATAAACACGCTTTAGAGGCAGAAAAGAAAGTACGAAAAGTGTGAAAAATTACGGGGCAAGCATTTTTAGAATTTTATTGGTCATGTTAATATTTTATCTGTTCATGTTCAAATTCATTTTTATTGGTTATAATGACTTTTTAGTGCTTTGAAATATAATTAACTATCCCTGTAGGCACTGCCCTTCGATACAAGAGAAGATTCAGTTCCTTGAATAAATGCAATAGATTGACTAAAAATAATAAGAACCCAGACCTATTGTAAGACAATATTAAAGGAAATTCATTATTCTGATTAATTTATTAGTATATTTCGATCAAAAGTGGAAATCATTTGTTTGGAAATTTTATTTGTTTTTATAAAAGCAGAATCTTTTACGAAAACGGATTTTTTTTAAATGATAATTTAGTAGTTTGCTCTTGCAACCTCTATCTACGAGCATACTGTAGAGTTTTCCGTTTAAAAAAATGCATTCATTGATTCATACCTTTTTAAGCCATCAAGTACTTTTTTAGCGTAGTGATACCTAGAACTTTTATATAACACCTCTTAGAGTTACAAGTATTTCTTATATATCCTTTATACAGTTGACTTATGAATATATTCGTATATGTGAAATATATTTTCTTCATTTGCTTTCCACTTAAGTATGTATTACGAAAAAAAAAAGATTTTATCTAAAATTAATTTCTTATATTTCGGTCATTCTGTAGAGTATATATCTATAGATATTTAAGATCAATCACAATGATTCGTACGTTTCCGAATCACTCAATGTATTTTTTTCGAAAAATATACAGCGTATTGATACCAAGTTGTACTTGTAGGTAATAGTTTTAAATACAGCTATTCCCTTAACACTGACTGAACTTAATATAGCTAACTAATAACTACAGGGTACATGCAAAATATATTTTCTTCCTTCATTAGCTTATCTTCTCATTTAAGTACCTATTATTAAAAATATATTTTTAAAATTATTACATATATTTCGGAGCCCCTGTATAGTATCTCTATGTTATTCAATATAAAGAGCTCGGAAAAAAATTGTTGTTATACAAAATAACCATTCAGCTTTCCAATAATACATTTTTGATATATTTAGGCCTGTTTATTTTGATACCTATAACAATAGGTTATTAAAATATTTATTTTTTCATGTTGTATAGAATGGCGTACCACTGTCTCCATTTTGTTTTGTTTTTTCAAGCAAACATAGCTAATAATACTTGCGGGATACAAGTCGGATACAAAGGAAAATAAAATCACAAATCAGATTTTAAAGAGAATTAAAAATTATTGATTTGTTACAAATACATAACAAAAAAAAACATAAAACATAGAAAAAAATCTTCTCTGCAATAAAAAAGACCTAAACATCTTTACTTCTGGCTGAAGAAATACCAAGAATTGTTAAGAATAGTTTCAGTCTCTTTTATCCTTTTATTGGAAACTAGTTTTAGTCCACTTTATACACTGGTTACAGGTACTGCTAGTAGATTTTCGCTAGATTTAAGATAACTTTTAAATCTTCATTACATTTTCAAAATTTTCAATTATCTCTATTCCGACTCTGTATATATCTAAGAATTTTTAAATTTCGTTTACTATGCCTAGAAACTTGTAGTTGTTTTTCTTAAAAGCCAACCATTGCTAGTAGTCTTTCTTTATTTTAAGTATTAATATTTGTGAAAACGCTTACGTAATTTCTATATAACAGTACTTATTTTAATGTTTATTTCCAAATTGCCTATCAGATATAGCTAACAGAAGAATGTATTATTTTAATAAAGGTGTGCGACTTTTGAACCATGGCACTCAACTTGAATTTTCTCTGGCTTCTTGGGCAAATTTTAGACATATTTTCCTCTATAATATGAAAAAATGTTTTAAAATAATTCTTAACTAAATTGGACCAATTTATTTAAAGTTTCCGCATATTACTAAATGTTTAAAGCTTACAGGTTTTATTCCTGGCTTGTAAAATAGTAAATTTATGTGTTTTGTAATATCGCATATAAATCATCAATTATATTTAAATCACTGACAGCTCTGGCTTATATTATTATTAGCATATGGAGAAATTTATAATCAACTCATTCCAGCTCTGAATAGTATCTCTATAAATGATACTTAGAATTTTAGAAACGTGTATTTCATTAAAATAGAATTACAATTTATTTCTGATAGAACACGCGTTCATTATTATTTTATTTCTAGTTACGTGATTTTAAAAGTGAAATTAAAAACATTTTAATTACTAAGCACAACATGAGATATAAAAAGGAAATGTAAACAATGAAGTAAAACATTTTAATATGTTTGAAAGTGATAGTTTTTAGATAAATTTCTTTAACTCTATAATGCAATATAAAAACGTATAAATATTATTCTTAGGTGCCGCCTCTATGACGGACACGGGCAACAATTATTGTTATTAGAAAATTTGACGTGGTGGCACTAAAACAACTGGTAGTTGTACATTGAAACTAGACTCTTAGATTCGCAACCATGAAATACGACGCCGTCTTACGCTTCTTTCTCCTAGAATTTTCCCTTGCTTGATTAACTGTAAAACCTGCTATTAATGACCTTTCATGACATGGCACAGAATATATTTTAGTTTTTATTTTTTGAAACTCATTGAAACGAGTTGTTATTTCTTCATTTTGTTCAAAACTTCAATATTTCTCATCCTATCTATCCATAATATTCTAAACATCCTCCGATACACTCACATCTCGAAAGCCTAACCAGTTGCACTTTAAGATTTCAATTAATTTCATGATTTGCAAGGATGTTTTTGATACGTAAAAATACAGCCACTGCCTTTTCAATTTTTGTTTCAATTACTTTAGAAATGTTATTGTTGCTGACAGTTGTTCCTAGATAGTCTTTATGAACAATTCCGATCCGACTGTTGTGAAAAGAAATGGCACTTTGCGTCTTTTTATAAATATCATAAATTTTTATTTACACTAAATGTAAAACCCTTTTCTTCTGGCTGAAATCACCTAGTTTAAAAAGTTTTGTCAGTCTTTCATAGTTTCCGCTGTTAAAAGCATATCATGCATACTTAATATTGTTAGAAGGCTTTTCACTAATTTTTAATCTCTCTCTTTAGGGCAGGGCATTTTTATAATTTCTTCCGAAAAAACATTAAACGACTTTGGTGACAGCACACATCCCCTGCCTAACCCGAATTTTCCAGAAATATAAATGTATTTCTAATTGATTTTGCAATAACATGAGTGCTGATGGATTTTTACTGAAAAAGTCATTTGGAAATAAATATGTTTAATTCTTAGAATTTAATTCACTTGTTTACTTATTATTTACAAGATTTGATAGAAATAGAAGCTAAAGTGTCGGTCTAATTACATATTGTGTTAACGAGATTCTTACATCACTGTTTCTCTAATTCTTCTTCATGTCATGACTAGATTCCGCATCGCTTCATAATATTGTTTCACAATTTAAGTACCTAATACACATTGTACCATTATCCATTTTTAACATAGTTTTATTAGAATAAAGCTAAAACTTTTTAATTTAAGGCCGCTTTTTTTTTCTTTAACAATTTTAGTTTATGATGTTACGCTTTTCAAAAAGATACTTGCAATATGTTTTTCTTTCCAAGCATCTCTGTTTTTTCACTTATTGTCTACACAGTAAACACGGGTATATGTTGACAACTTCTTAGTATACCAATTCTGAAAATACATTTCTTTTTCTACCATATACTGTAGACTTTATATTTATTCCATGTCCAATAGAAATTTTGTTTATATTATCTGTTATCTTTTATTCGTTTTAAAAACTTGGAAACATTGATCAACAATTTGTCTATAACTTGGATTCCACGATCCATACAGGATGAAATGTCATATTATTTAGGTAAGTTGTTTTAAAAATGCAAAATGGGTAATCATTCAGACTTTTGAATTCTCATTATAACAACGAATCGTTTAAAGAATCACTCCTCATAAACAAATAGTGTTTTCATTAGATTTTAAATTGTCTTAAGATGAAAAAAAGTTTTAGGAAAACTTGACAATATCAAAAAGTGAATATATTATTTTGTGTAAAGGAATGTCTTCTGATATATTCAGGGGTTATTGACCAAATTATCAAACACGTCTGAAAGTACATGTAGCGATTTTTGAACAAGTGACTTTAGTTACCTACCTGAAAAACTATGTGAGATAAGTTATTCTCATCTCTGTCTATAGGTGCTAATAGTTGTAGTTTTTTCTCATTGAGAAAAAATAATGGAGGTCCCTTTGGAAAGGATAATTCTAAAAATATATCTACATTTGGTTCTCCTACTATGGGCAACTCCTTAGGGATTGTTTCTTGACTAATTGCTGAAACAAAAAGAAACATTGGTATGGGTATGGGTAATTGTAAATTTAAAATCTACTTGTTGAAATAACGCAATGAATATTTACTTTGAAATCTGAAATATTTTAAAATTCTAAGAGAAGTTGGTTTCCATTCTGGTAAACATGAGCCCTTTCCAGTTTAATTTAAGAGCACTATGATTTAAATGCGAAGGAAATATTTAAACAAAAATAACAGAAATATCAGAAGAGTTTTGAATTTTTTGTTTAGTCCTCTAAAGCGATCATTGTATCTTTAAATAATGAAATAAATTTTCATTAATTTCCAGAATAAGATCCAGATTTAGTAACGTGTGACTTTTATTTATTCATCTATTTTTTGTTAAATGTCGTATTTTGGATTAATTGGATTCTTACCTGCCTGTGCAGGGGTTAATAATATTCCACAGCCACAGTAATATTACTAGATTCTTAAAATTTCGTCTATGCGGTTTAGATATTTAAAGGTATGATGTTTGACATGATATATATTTTTTACCCCATGAAATCGTTCATCATACAAGTTTATTTAGCCCGCCTGGCTAAGAAAATTGCTGGAAGTTATTTTCATGTTGCCAAAGTGATCGCTAAAGCGCGTAAAAATAAAGACTAACTAAAAAACTAATTTTTTTATTTACCTAGTTATGGCATACCGTATATAAAGGGTTTTCCATTCTCGATGGTACGTCAAAGGTATCTGGAGAACGAAAAGAAAAATAAATTTGAAATTTTGACTAAGGCCATAGGAGGCTGCGCGCTAGCTCTTAAAAAATATTTCACGTTTGCAGTGTTGCCAGATCTACTGGAAACTGGCATTAACTTTGGAATTTTAAATGGGATATCCTATAGTTTATTTTATTTTTGGATTCTTTAGTTTTTGTTGTACAGCATATTTTTTCGTTTTTCTTAAATAGTAATTATTTTGTGTTTTTTTAACCAAAATTATGTGAATTAAAACTTTAATATTTTCTTCTCCAGATGTCAAATCAATGTAAAATTTTAATATTATTTAGTCAATATGTGATACTTTAATTTTAGCAACACATAGAATCGCCGACTCTTATAAAGAGTGTCTTAAAAATTAACTGAAATTCAGATTTCATAAATTTGATCAATAGTGATTGTATATTATTGAAGTGTTGAATAGAGTGGAAAAATTGAATTTTTTTCATATAAGGTGTTCCTATATCTATTTTGAACCGCTTTCGATTTATAAGCGGTTTTATAAATAATTATTACTAATATTTAACAAGACATTAAATATCTAAAACGTCAAGTGTGCTATGATGTAACAACTCCAATACGTAACGATGGTGGCATGACATGTCTCACTTTTTAGTTTATGTCAGATTAAGTTAGCGAAAATGGAGAATAATAGTTATTCAAATGTGAATATTTTAGATTTCTTTTATATTCACGGCTATGGTCGAAGAATTGTTACAAGAACCTGCAGAAGATTTACCGCTCTTTTTTCAAATTTGCCGTCAATGATCCCAAGAAATTTCTCAGAATTGGCGTACTTTCATGCCTTTCCTCATGCTTCATTAACAAGTGCCAAAAATAATTTAGGAATAACTCGAACATTAATATGGAGAATTTTATATAAACATAGTATGCATAACCATAAACTAATTACATTACAAACCTTACATCCAGGTGATGCTCTCTTTAACCGTCAAAATAACCATTTTTGAGCCGCAGAAATTCCAAACTATTTAAAAGAAAAAGGTTACCAACAAAAATTTAGTTTTAATATATTTTGTTTGTTGATGGATAGGCAATTTTCAATATACATTTATGACGAAAATTTAACTTCTGCAGAATATATTGAAATTCTAAGAACGACCGTATATGACTTTTTGGATAATTTACCGCTTACTGATTTGAGGAATTGCTTGTATCAACTGGATGGAGCTCCTGCCCATTGTACCCATGAAATTTCCGCCGAACTGTATGATTTGTTTAAAAATAGGTTAATAAGATGTGAAGAACTATGGAGTTGGCCACCGCGATCTCCAGATCTTACCCCATTAGATTTTTTTCTGTTGGGTAGGACTAAAGAAATGTAAACACCAGTAAATTCAAAAGAAGGTCTAGAAATTTGGGTAAGGTTGACAATTGTCCACTCTATTCAACGCTTTAATAATATACAGGGTGTTCCATTTAAAAAAGTCATTTTTGATCAAATTTATAAAATTAGATTTTAGGATACTTTGTATAAAAGTGGGCCATCCTATGTTGCTAAAATTAAAGTACCATATGTTGACTAACTAATATTAAAATTTTACATTTATTTGGCACCTGGAGACGAAAATATTGAAGTTTTAATTTACATAGTTTTGGTACAAAAAAAAGCACAAAATAATTAATATTTAAGAAACGGAGAAATGAAAACATATCCTATACAAAAAAACTTAGATTGTTTCGCAGAATCTAAAAATAAAATAAACCAAAAGATGTCCCATTTCAAATTCCAAAGCTGATGCTAGTTACGACTAGATCTAACAGCAAACGCGAAATTATTTTTAAAAGCTACACTTATTAGTCTAGTTCTTAAAATAAAGAGGCGAAGTGAAAATAAAGTAAATTTATTCTTTTTTAAAACCTTTTATTTAGTTTTACTTGTATATTACTTAGTTAGTATGTTTGGGTCAAATCGTGAATGTTTTATACACGTTGCGTAAAAACAATGGTACATAGTACAAAACAGTTCACGTTATTGGAATTGGCTGATATATGATACACAAACATAAACCCAATGAAAATACAATATTATGGTGTCTAAGCGTGAATATGTTATACAGGGTGCGTAAAAAACAATGCCAAACATTATAAAACAAATCACGTTATCGGAATTGACTGAAATTTAGTACATATACATAAACTCGATAACTACTATTGAAAAGTAAAAAATAACTAAACTTACATAAGCAGAGAACATTTAAGAATTAAAATATTTTCTTAAAAGCTTGAAGCATGAGACCTAATTACACTTGAAATAAAGCTTAAAACTTTTAAGAATATTCAAATTGTTAGGAGTTCTGTGTTACTTTTCAGTTCATTAATTTCTAAATAAAAGCTTGTCTTTAAAAATGTTTTTTACATTTATTTTATTAATGTTTATAACGTCGCAACTTTGGTTTTGTTCAAAAGTTAAAAACTTTCCCCCAAATTTGGAAAGAGGTGAAATGGGAGATAACTTTCCCTGCACCAAATTGTAAACCAAACAGCGTAATCTCAGCAAATATTGTAAAAGTTCTTGTTAGTTTAATGGAGAACACTATTGTATATTTCGATATGTGGCTGTCACACGTAAGAACTTCATAAGAATTAATACCAACAAGGCGAGAGGTATTGAGCCTACTATACTACGATAGAATTCTAAACAATCTACTCAAGAAATGATAACTATGCTCTCATCAAAATTATCTTTAAAGAGAGAAATCTTGCTGAATGACTCAAGAGTAGCAAAGACACAAAGCTTGAACTGAGATGATCTGTCTGATCGCTTTAAATTTCTCACTTACAAATAAATGTAAATTGTCGTAAGAGTGCAGTTCCAAGAAAAAAAGATCTAGAACCTTGGATGCAAATAATATAGTAGTAAAATGCATCATGTTGATAAAACTAGTAATATATTCTGGATGGAATAAGAGATATTCAAAATTCAAAACACCTTTTGAGAATAATCTAAGAAAAAAATGTTGTTATTGAACTGTAGTTCTTAGCAGAACCCTGACAATTAGACAAAATCCTAATTTTGTACATCTAAACATAATTGGGTACGTCTCCCTACTTATATTAAAATAATTTTCACATTTATTACCATAAGATTTTTTTAGTAGTGTGATGCCACAAAGTATAACAACTTTAATGATACGGAAGTAGGGTGGTAAAATGCAACTATCAAAATTCCCAAAACGTGTAGAGTATGATAGTAATAACTAAAAAAAAAGTGAGCCCAGAAAAATATAAGTACAGGATGTCCCATTTTGGGTACTTTTGCGGAGTATATCCGTTATTTTTATAGACATAAAGTTGAGGTTTTCGCAACCGAGTGCTACTTTTTCGTAAAACTAAAGAAGCCGTTAACAAAATTTTTATAGCCCTTTTAGTTTTTAAGATACAGGGCTAAATTGAAAATTTTGCGTTTTCAGGCACCCCTTGTATCCAACTATCAGATAACTTATCGAGAATGTGCAAACTGTTTCTTATATAACTTTTCCCCTAGAACTCAATTCCAGAATTAGTATACAAGATCAGGTCAAAAAGTTATCGGACCCTACTTTATTTTTTTAAATGGAACACTCTGTATATTTATTGTCTTCAAAATTTGTCTTTTTTTACCTCTTCAAAAATGTATAATAGTATGCACTTTTTCTCAGAAGACGCAAATAAATGACAATTTTCTAAAATTAAATGCATAATTTAATAGTAGACTATAACTATTGTTTATGACAACAAACAAAAACAAATGTCAAATACTTGTCTCTCATCGGTTTTTGGATCGACTTTTGGTTTATAAAGCAGTTTGTAAACGGTCTTTGGGTATTTTTATCTAATCGATATTTATCAATTTCTTCGAATAATAGCAGCGTATGAAAGTTATGATGATATATGATATGATGGTATGTTTTATACAGAGTAATGAAAATTCTAAAGAAGTCTCGGAATTATATTTCCAAAGATAAGTAAGCTATTACGACTATGGAAATCTGTATTATCATTATAAGTTTTTGCTTGTTAGATATCCAGAAAGAAGGCAACTGTTTTTTGAGATATTTGCTCTTTTTAAAGCAAATTGAATAGAGCACGGATCATTTGTTCACCCGCGTCCTAAAACGTACAACAAAAAGAACAGGAAAAGAAAAGAGATAGATGTTTTGGAATATATAGAAGCAACATCTTAGTCCTCATGTAGAAAAATACAGTGGAACATCTGTATCCTGGAGATGTCGAACGGCGGGCACTGTTTTGCCGGTGGTATTTTCAACAAATCGATGCTAACGATTTATTCCGCAGACTTTATTCTGCTTATCTGGTCAGATGAATGCTTTCTTTCAAGTGAGGGAATTTTTAATCGTCACAATACCAGGAATTGGCATCGTGAAAATCAGCATTTAATGTTTGAAAGGGCACAACAAAGACGCTTTGGAGTTGGGGTGTCATGTTCTATATTGGGCAGACATATAGTTTATAGGATTTTTGAAGGAGGTCTTACACACGCAGATACCTAGAAATCCTTGAGGAAGTTATTCCAGAACTGCTCGAAAATATTCCATTAGCCCAATATGATGCTGTTTGCCTACAGCAAAATGGTGCTCCAAGTGGCAACTCTAGGCTCTTAAGGAAATTTTTTGATAATAACTTTCTTCAAAGATGGATAGGTACCAACGGACCTGTTAAATGGCCTCCACGATCTCCAGATCTTTCAATTTTAAATTTTTTTATGGAGCTATATGCAAAATGTAGTATATAAAACACGATATGACGGCATAGCAGAACTTTCAGAGGCAATTCATTTAAGCTTTTGAAACTTGCGAATGAGGCCAATGATTCTTTTTAACGCTATTCAAAGACTTACAAAAATATGTCAATTTTGCATTAGAGAAAATGGTGGTCAATTTAGAGATCACCTTTAAAAATTTGTTTTTTGATTTTTTTTTATTGTGTTATTTTTTGGTGTTTGTTATATTGTTACTTTATGCTATAAAATTGTTGTTACAAAGTTACTGTTAATAAAAAACTCTATAGGTATTTTTAAGGTATCCAATTCATCGTTAGCAATATGTAATTTTCAGTTGTTTATTATTGTTATTCATGAACTAAAAATTGTCATTTATTTGCGTGTTTCTGAGAAAAAGTGCATACTATTATATATTTTTGAAAAGGTAAAAAAAACACAAATTTTTATAGTCTATAAATATACGGGATGTTCTCTTTAAGAAAATAAAGTAGGGCCCGATAACTTTTTGACTTGACCCTGTATACTAATTCCGAAGGCGGAATTGAGTTCTACCAAAAAAGTTATATAAGAAACAGTTTTCACATTTTCGATAAATTATCTGGTAGTTAAGATACGAGGGGTGCCTGAAAATGCAACATTTTCAATTTAGCCCTGTATTTTAAAAACTAAAAGGCTATGATAATTTTGTTAACGACATCTTAAGTTTTACGAAAAAGTAGCATACTGTCGCGAAAACCGCAACTTTCTATCTATAAAAATAACGGAGATACCCAAAATGGGACATCCTGTACATTAGTTGGGTTGTAGTTCCTAAGCATACTTTATTCATTACGCAGTGCTCTCGTTGATACCTTTTATAAATGAAAGCTGATAAAAAATCGATTTAAAGATTTAAAACCATTCATCCTGTTATTCAACAGCAGCACCGAGATATGGATAAAGCTTTCCTTGGTTTCAAACTACAATTAATGTTTTGCCTAGTCGGATCAGTTGTTGCCTTTATTTATAAGACAGAAATGGGCTTTTGAACATAACTTATGATTAGTAGAAGCCGCCATGTTAAGGGTATTATGTGATCCACATTAAAGCCAGTGGCGTGCAAACCAAAAGATGGTTATTTTTGGTCATAATTTATTTCGTCAAGTGCATGATTTTAATTAAAGGATCACTTGAAAAGGTGAAAACACTCGCCAAAATTCAATATGACCAAAAAACCAATTAACATTTTTTCGAACGTTATTGGTCGCAGCAATTAGATACCTAATATCCTTAAAATGTAGCTTCTCATATTTATAACTTATGTTTAAAAGCTTAATTCTTTTCTGAAAAGTAATGCAAATATCTTAATAAAAACGACTTTTTGGTCAATATTTTTTACCTACCCGCAACTCCCTATGAAAGCGTTTTTAGACCTAGCTTAATATAGGTTTCGCTAAAAAAATTTAAAGTCAAATCATACATTAAAACTTTTTATAGTCACTTTAGGACATCTTGTATAATAAAAAGATATAATCTATATGCCTGTTTTTATAACAATGTTTGTATAGAAATCATTAAATCGTTTTTACACCTTTTAATTTTTCAAATATATTGTGCGCATTTAATTAATAGTTTCACGTCACCCAATTGGATTTTGGATGAATATTATAAAGAAAGCTGACATAATGATAGGTTCATCTATTTCACACTATTTCCGTTAATATTAATTATATGATTAGTGTTTCTTTAACTGTCTGTAACTTATCAGAACAACAAATTAAGGTATTCAAACTTAATTAAATGTATAAATATTGTGTGATATTTTTCAATTCTAGGCTAATATGATGTTATAATTGGAAATTAACGTCGTCGTTTCCTAAAAAGTCATTACATTTCAACTTTAGCAGCAATTTAACCTTAGAAGCTTTAAAAGGATATTAATACACGTTTAAAACCACAACTAATATTATTGCAATTTTTTAGAACAAAATTATTTTAACAAGTACCTACCTCTATACGACTATAAACTATTCATGACATATTATTTTTATCGTTTTATCGGTTCTTTAGTAATAATAACGGTTCTTTAGTAATAATAACCCGAACCGTAGTGCAGGGATAGCGTGTTAAAACTATTTTTTTTTTCACTATACTTGGGGAAACAATATTGTTGAAACAATAATGTTATTATCTACTTCTGTAGATACCTAAATTAAATTATTTGGCAAATTTATTGAACATTTAACAAACGTTTAAAAAAAGTTTGTTTATAATTTGTTGTTTAGACCCTTTAGTATCACATGGGAAAATCAACGAAAATGGGAGTTGGGAATATACTTAAATTTGGAAAAATTATGGCTGATCTTAGAATTTTAGAAAAAAAACGTCATATCGCCAACAGTAGATGATTAAAATATTGTTTATACTTATTTCAACAACTTATGTTTAAAAGCTTATTTCTTTGCTGAAAATATATGAAAAGATATTAAACGACTCTTTGGTCAATATTTTTACATACCCGCAACTCCCTATGAAGTCATTCTTAGACCTCGTTTAATGTAAAAATTTAAAGTAAAATCATACACTAAAACCTTTTATAGTCACTTTATGGCATCTTGTATAATGAAAAGAACAATCTATATACCTGTTTTTATAACAATGTTTGTATCGAAATCATTAAATCTTTTCTACACCTTTTAATTTTGCAAATATATTTTGCCTATTTAATTAATAGTTTCATATCACCAAATTGCGACTATTTTAGATGAATATTATATAAAAAAACTGGCATAATGATATGTTCATTAATTTCATATTATTTAAGTTAATATGAATTATATCATTAGTGTTTCTTTAACTGTCTGTAACTTATCAGAACAATAAATTAAGGTATTCATACTTAATTAACCGTATAAATATTGTGTCCGTGACATTTTTCATTTCTAGACTAATATGATGTTATAACTTTGGGATACTTGTGCACCAATTAGCACCATAATTAAGCTATAATTACTTTTTAAATCTTAATTGCATTTGAAATTAACGTCGTAGCTTCCTAAAAGTCATTACATTATTCAACTTTAGCAGCAATTTAACCTTAGAAGCCTTAAAAGGATAATAATATACGTTTAAAACAACAACTAATATTATCGCAATTTTTTAAAACAAAATTATTTTAGCAAGTAACTACCTCTATGCCGCTATAAAATATTCATAACATATTATTTTTAGCGTTTTATTGCTTCTTTAGTAAAAATGATTTCGACGAACTGTAGTGAAAGCATATCGTGTTAAAACTATTTTTTTCACTATACTTGGGGAAACGATATTGTTGAAACAATAATGTTATATCTACTTCTGTAGATATAATAAATTCACTTGGCAAATTTATTGAACATTTAAAAAGCGTTTAAAAGGAGTTTGTTTATAAGATGTTGTTTAGACCCTTTAGTATCTCATGGGAAAATCAACCCAACTGGGAGTTAGGAATATACTTAAATTTGATTAACATATCGCCAACAGTAGACGATTAAAATATTCTGTTTAAACTTATTTCTACAATAATTCTTATAACAAATACAGAAGAAAACGGATGTATTTTCATATTTTTTTATTTTATGAAAAAGAGAACCAAACGTTACATATTACTTTTTATGTTTTCCTTTTCCTGTAAAAACTAAACAATACAGTTAGGACCTTTTGCCAGCACATTTGCATCGGCTCGGTACGAAATGCCAAATGCAACAGATTATTTGGCGCTGGTGATAAGAAAGATGGGACGAGTATGTACTTTCGCCTCTCTACAGTTCACATTAAATTTTGTTAAATCATTTCCTTACCGCAATTGTACTACATTCACACTAGCAAGATTCATGATGCAATTTAAACAGTTTTTGCGATGGTATGAGTGACTTTTTCATCATAGGGATTTTTCTGGTGAAATTCAAAAAGTAAATTATCGGCATTAAATATTTGAACTTTACAAAAGTTTTACTAGTTTTGAAATAAATAACTACGCCATTACTAATCCGCTGAACATCCTAATAGCTTCCCACATCAGTCATTTTTCAACTTATTAAGCGGTTCATAAATCAACTTGCAAGCTTAAAGTACTGAACCAAACGTAGTTCTGCAGCACAAGATCAGTATTTGGTCAACAGCTGCAATAAATTCAGTTTTTCTAAATAATACTACTTGGCATCGTGTTAAAAGATCACTTGTCTGCACTGTAAGTCCTAAACGACATAGAAGAATGTTCCTGGCGGGATTGTTTTTACCCATCGCTGTTCTGTCATAACCTCAAGATCACGTTAATGAGAAAATACATGAAAGCCTACCTGTTTTTTATTCACGCACTATATGATGGGTTGTGGCACTACCTTTCGTTCTTGTAATAAGCTCCAGATCGACTTTGAGCTGCAAGAGGTTTACGAACCACCAGGATAATATTGCATTAGCAAGTGTAGTTTAGTAAAACCTTTCCAAAGTCCAAGTTTCTAATCTAAATTAATATGTAGTGTGTACGTACGTGACCAAACTTTACTTATAAAATCGTCACTAGGGCATCCATATCGCAAATATTTCCCTAACTGAGCTATAGTGCTCTAATAGAGCCTTCCATCAAAAATAAGCGTGATATATCAATATAATGAAGTTTCTACCGATTGTTTTTAAATAAATAACTAAATAAAGCCTTTTAGTATTTAAAAAATACAATAAGAAAAAATATTTTAAAAAAATGCTCACCACTGGGGCAGCCTAGGTAGCGCGCGAGTGGTACAGTACTTATGTCATGAGGCTCCTCAATTTTTCTTGAAAATTGTGGTATAAAATTAACATAAATTATAAATTGTATTACAAAACTTTTTAGTGGCCTAGTCTTGTCTATCAGTGTTGGTGCTTCTGTAACTAGAGCAGCAAATCTGTGATAAATAATTATCCTTTGTTTAGTGATTCCCGCCAGTTCTAAATATAGACTTGTCGTCAGCTGATGCAGGAAAACAAAACAATGAAAAATTTCTGCAAAATATTGCGGATAGAATAACTCAAATAGTCAAAGGACAGTTTGAGCAACAGTTGGAAGCACAATAAAAGTGGCATCGTAGTTAAAAGTTCGGGAGTGTTAAGAGGGTTCGTGAACCAGAAAAGAAGAGAAACTTTGTAGATTTTGCTTTATCTCATTCAGTCGGTTTATTGAAATTAATTCTAGTATAATCTGCACCAAAAATAACTAAAAAAAAATACATTTTAAAATCTTTTATAACGAAAAAGATTTATTTTTTGACCCCTAACTAATTTTCTTATTTTGTACCGATAACATGTTAAAGAATAGGGTATATAATATATAAATATATAAAATATTATATAGGAAAAATTAGTTCAAAACTGAATTTGACAAGGTTAAAAAAAACATTGTTCGCAGAGTTATGCATTGTTTTTCATTACACATTTTCTTCGAACATCTTAGAGGACATATTTTAATATGTTATTAGAAATATTTTTGGGCATGGATGCAATGTTATATGAACATATAAATGTGATGAAATTCTTAAAACGTGGTTTTAAATACACATAATTTATTAGAAATTACTATATTTATTAACAATAATAGTATTTGTACTTACAGGAACCTCGGCTTTCTTCTATATCTACAATAATATTTGATGATCCATTCTCTACTTCACATAAACCTGAAAAAGAGATATTATATTATATTCTCTAAAATATAAAAATGTTGCGTTTTAAAATAAAATTCATATTAAATTAAAATGGAAGATATTTAATTAAATTGTCTGTATGCTATTTACTCAAACCTTTTTTTGTTAATTCGACTTTTACATCACTGATGATAATTGGTTTAATATTTATTTATATATTTTTAGCCCAATAAAGAAAATAAAGAATAATAAAGTTTCTATCTGTGGGTCTAATATCTCAAATATTTACAACACATATTGAATTATAAATTTGTTTGAAAATAAAATACCTATGACGAATATTTAAGGAGTATTTAAGTTTTATTGCTATATTTGTAGTTTTCTTCCGTCTATATCATTTAGTTTCTTTTAATTATTATTATTATACCCTTGTTTAGCATCGGCAACAAGAATGAGTCTGTTCCATGGGTGGCAGGTGATTTAAGTTATAACCAGGGCTTTCCTGGATTTTTTTAAAGTCCATTGTCGATCTTTTAATAAATTAGAATTAATTAAGTTCAAAATTCACACTTTTCTAAAATACTTTCGTTTTTAATCAAGAAAATATTTATTTCTTAACTCTGATTGTTGATATGAAAAATTTACCATTATTTTACACTTATGCCAAATTTAAAATAGTTGGTTTATCCATTTTAAATATGTATCATCGTGCCAAATGTTCCCCAAAACGTCTCTTTTTGCACTTTGAAGTCTCTATTGTCTATTTGGAACCGAATATTATCAAATACATTAAAATATCACTTTAATACAAAAGGCCTGACCCTTTTTTTGTAGTCACATAATAGATTCATAGTTGCTGTAGGTACCCTAATTTTTCTTGTTATCAGTTACTTCTGGTTCATATTTATTTTAGAATTATTGTTGTCCCATATTAATTTCTCAGAAATGTCGTAACTTTGTATCTCTTTTAATACGTAAATTTATATCAAACATTATTTTTGTATTTTTTTGCATAAGTAATTATTAAACTAACTTTTGTAATTATTACTAGTCAGATTGTGAATGAATTTAGACAAATCCAAAAATATTTTAATTTTTTTTTCTACGAATGAAATATATATTTTATTATCTGAAAAAACCAACATTATTATGCACAATTAAAAATAAAATGCATAGATACTAACAATAAACCTATAATTCTCAATTTAAAAATAAATAAGTACCACTTTATAAATAATATGATTTTTGCTTTCTTTTCGTATACTTTGGAGCACTGTGCATCGGTTATATTTTTCATTAACCAAATGTTATTTCAACAACTAAACCTTGATTAGTTATTTTCTGGTTTTACTTTCTATAAACACTTGTTTGTTAAATGTTAAATAACCCACCCGATTACCATAATTACAACTGCACCATATTCGTATATTTGCATATTGAAATGGCGACGTGGGAGAAAAGTAAGGCGTTAACACTTAGAAATGGCATCCGAATGCAATATTTTCCGATGAGTAATATATATATAAGAAGCTCAATGTTAGTTTGTTTGAACAGCCAGTTACCAAGTCGTTATTACCCACGAATACTGTAACTATTTTTTTAATGCGTCTGAATTTCATAGTAACATTCTTGCCTTTTAGTTACCGACCAAGATATTTTACCACTTGTATCGGATTTTCTTCTAACACTTTGGAATTCACAACTTACCCTCCTTCAAAAATTCTAAAGACTATGCGACTTCCAAACATGAAACACGAGACCCCAGCCCCAAATCGTCTTTGTTGTGCCCTCTCAAAAATGAAATTGTGATTTCCAGAGGACCAGTTTCTTGTATTACGGCAATTGAAAATTTCTGTACTTGAAAAATAAGATTCATCTAACCAAATAACGAGTCATCCAAAAGATTCATCAGAATGGATTTGTTGTAAATACCATTGGCAAAACAACATTCGGCGCTAGGGACTGTCGCGTCGGGGTGTAAATGTTGAATTTTTAATAATTTTGGTGTTATTTGGCTTGTATTTACTTTGTACAAGTAATTATATTAAATTCGGGTTGTTAAAAAAGTGACTTGTGCTGTGTCCATAAAAAAAAATTGTCTTTAATAAATGCTTGCACAATTTATTAAGTAGGTAGGACATTATAGGTTGATAATTCTTTTTGGGTTTATACATAAAGTTGTCAATAAAATTATCTTGTTACATGAACATTGTTTAGATGAGCATACTTTATTCAATGGTTGATTTGGAATATATTAGCAAGGATATACAACACTAGATTCTAGATGTGCGGCTTAAGCAAGTAATAACGATAGTACATTAGGGGGTAAAAAGTTAACACAAAATTTCGTAGGCTATTTAATAAACGAGAAAAATCCACCAAACCGACGACACAAATTTCAATGGTCTTTTTTAATAAATATGTATAACGTAATAGTTTGTATATTGATGAATTAAGAAGGCAAGAAATTTTTCAATAATTGCATGTGTAAGCATGTTATCGCTGTACTATATACATGGTATTGACACTAATTATTTTATAGGTTAAGTTCTTTATTTTATGAAATATGCTAAAAAAGATAACTTTTCTAATTTAGTCGATATGTTCAAATTACTAAACGCATTGAAAATTATATTTCCTAAGGTAAAAACTATCTTGGAATTATTTTCAACGATATATCCAGCTGTAATGACAACAGTGAACGTTTGTTTTAGAACATCTATTCAGGTTAATATTAAATATTCAACACTTCGATCGACTGACATTTAGTCGTTTGACTAAAATGGAACATTGCGCCTGCAGCATTGCAGGACATGTTGGTATCCTTGTTGTCACGCTGTTTACTTTGTATAAGTTATTATATTAAATTCGGTTTATTAAAAATGTGACTTATGTGCATAAATATAAATTGTCTGTATTAAATGCTTGCAAAATTAAGCAGGTAGGACATTATAGGATGATAATTCCTTTTGGGTTTATTCATAAAGTTGTCCATGAAATTATCTTGCTACATGAACAGGAATTCTTTTTCATTAACTAATTGTTTCTTTATATTGTTTTTATTTAAAAATGAAATGAAAAACTTTAATTTTTATTTTTTGTCGGATCCACGCTGCTTTGGTGAGTAAATGGGATAAAATATAAGGTTTTTCGTTTTGTTGTAAGTCTGCACAAACATTTAGAAGAAGGCCTTTATCACACCACCCAGAGATCAGAAACCAAACATTTATAAATTTGAAAATAGCAAAAATTAACGGCACCAATAAATCGGGACTTTGATGAAATTACAGGTGATGAATTTTGAAGAAAAATGCTAGGCACTTAAGTGCATTCTTTAATATATTGTCTGAGCAAGGCATGGTATTGGGTACGTTGGGTGCTTTATCCAAGTGAGGAACTCTTTGTATAACCATGTCTGCATTCAGGGGGTGGAAACAGATCATTTCCACATCTTGGTGACAGACGGACTTTATTTATTAACTTAATTTACAAGTAGTTTACAGTTTTTGAAGTACGAAAGCTTTCACGGCTGTGGTCAATTAAGAAATCATGGTTCTTGGGATTAGACCGTGTCAAAATAGAATCACTTTCCGTGTGAAGAACCATGATTTCTTAGTTTTTATCAATCTGTTGACCAAATTAAGTATTTGTTAAGATTTGTTATTTTATAAACAAGAGTTGACATATGACAGGAAACTCTCTCAGATAAACTCAACCATCTAGAATGACTTAAATAAGAAGATAATGCCGTAAGCATATCGCAAACAGGCATTTTGTATTTTTTTGCAGGGTGGATTTAACTTTTTAAACAAATGCAAGCCAATAAAACACATCACAGTAAGCCAAATGGGATAACATTAATGAATCGCACAATCTAAGTATTGTATTGTACTTCATTAATTTAAATTTTTAAATAAAGACTAAAACACAGCAAGTTGTGTTAGATAGGACTATTTTCTTTTGACTAATTTTAATTTGCATACTTACAAGCTTGTGATCAAACATATTATTCATGTCAAAATTTCCAACATTATCTACAACAAATCCAACATTTTAAGATCTGAAGATACCAAAACGTCTATTAACGTTGAAGACAAATTTGTAACACGTGTGGGTTCCACAACACATTGATAAAGGCTGTATTTTTTAAGTAAATTATTATGGAGAAAATAAATTAAGCCATGCGTGCTAAGAAGATCAACGTTTAGGTCGCCACCGAAAATAATAAAATCATGTCGACGTCTTCTAACTGATCAAGAGACTGGACTAAATTTGCATCAGTGGGTCGGTTTAGGGACCCTGGACAAAAACCCTTAATTGCTTCCTTTATAGATATCCACCTTTGTTCAAGAGCTTGCCCATGACCATTTTCAATGTCCTAAATAGAGAATTTTAGATGATTTCTAACACTCACAGACACCGCCGCGCCTCCTCTCTCATCACGATCCTTTCTAACTAAATTAAAATCATTAATAGCTAAACGGCTGCGAATTATATTTGGTGTAAGTCAAGTTTCAGAAAGGCCTATGACATCAAAGTAGTATCAAAATCAATTTCAGAAAAAGCGTTGAATTTTGTACAGTAATGTGTATTATTTTACGGCATAAGAAATTCCATACAAGCAATATACCTTATCAATAGTGAATCTATTAAACGAGTGCAAATAATTAAAGACCTGTGTATAACACTTGACTGATCCCTGAACTTTGTATCTGTCTAATTACCAGGAAAGCACTTCAAATGGTTAGATTTATAAAGCATTGCTCTCCGAATTTTAATAATATTTCTTGACTACAAAAAAATGTATTACTGTTTTGCTCGCTCAATTTTAGAATATACCCCTTGTAAATATGATGATAATACCTACGTAAATAGTTTAGAGCGTGTTTAGCACGAGTGCCTAAAGCTTACAAAATGCATCTGGTTGATTATACTGATGAACACTTACTATCAATGCTCAACATGTGACCTATAAATCAACGCAATTAAAGGAAAAATATCTTATCTTTGTATAATATGCCTAACAGTAAGTTGACGTAAACTGTTTTACTGAGTAAAATTGGTCACATTCCACCTAGACTAACACGTTCAATAGCTACCTTCATGGTTCCCACACATAGAACAAACTATGGGTACAATTCTTTTATCTCAAGAACCTCTAGACTTGCTAATGCATTTAGTAAAGATCTAGACTACACAAAATGTTTTCTTAAAGCAGCTGAATTGCATTTACAAATGATCATCTCATCTAGTCTCTCTTATACTCAATTTTTTTTTGTGTTGTGTTTTTATTACAATTAGTATACATTATTCTAGATTTAATATTAGTTTTTAGTCTTTAAAAATACCTCAAAAACTAAGAAATCATGATTCTTGGGATTTCGTGTGAAAAGTGAAAATTCTCTATTTTGGACATTGAAAATGCTCATGGGCAAGCTCCTGAACAAAGGTGGATATCTATAAAGGTAGCAAGGGTTTTTGTCTAGGGTTCCTATACCGACCCCCTGGTGCAAATTTAGTCCAGTCTCTTGATCAGTTAGAAGACACGTTGCTGGATCGTCGACATGATTTTATTATTTTCGGTGGCGACCTAAACATTGATCTTCTTAGCACGCATGGCTTAATTTATTTTCTCCATAAAAATTTACTTAAAAAATACAGCTTTTATCAATGTGTTGTAGAACCCACACGTGTTACAAATTTGTCTTCAACGTTAATAGACTTTTTGGTATCTTCAGATCTTGAAATGGTAGATAATGTTGGAAATTTGACTTGAATAATATGTTTGATCACAAGCTTGTAAGTATACAAATTAAAATTAGTCAAAAGAAAAATAGTCCTATCTATCGCTCATCATATAATTTTTCATAATTTGATTATAACAATTTTGTGCACGATGAAATCTAGTAAAATGGGATTTTTTATATTCCTTACATAATATCTATGATATATTATCTTACTTTTGTACTAATGTAATACAAAATTTTGATATACACCACATAAAACTTTTCAAATAACCAAGGCCCCTGATCCTCCGTAAAAAAAGCTCTTTCAAAATATAATAAAAATAAAACAGAAGCGGCATGGAATGACCACAAACGTTTAAGAAACAAGGTGAACATTACTGTGAGGGCTAGAAAAAAAGGCATATTTACAATTTACTTTTAAATGAAATCTTAAAATTTTCTGGAAAATGAGAAAACATATAAATCTCAGCACTAACTCAAATAGGTGTGCTTCGGTATTAGATTATGTTCCTCTAGGCGATTTTAATATCTTCTTTTTGATTCTCCTTCCAGTCATTGTCAATGACAACAGTAACTTTGTCAAAAATAATTACGCCAATAAAAAACTAGCTCTTGTTGTGCCTCACTTTACCGTTTATATTAAATATATTACTAAACCTTGTCTCTCAGTTGGTGTCTTTCCAACAATGTGGAAAACTGATAATATTGTTCCTATTTCTAAAGTATCGAGCCCAGCTCATGTAGACGATTTTAAAAAATTCTTGAGAGAATTGTAGCTAATCAGCTGTCATTATTTCTCTCCAAAAATAATATATAATACCATCCACGCAGTCAGAGTTTCGCAAGTACCATAGTACTTCAACGGCTTTATCACATATAACTCATGATATCATCACAGCATGGGATCGAGGTCTGTGTACTTGCCTGATTCTACCGCACTATAGTAAAGCATTTGATACTATAAATTATGATAAAACTTCAATATTTTGGTAGGGTACCACATTTTTAAAGATTTTTGGCAGTAATTTTAAGAGGTCGCAAAGAGTGGTGGTGGGAGAGCAGGTCTCCGCTACCACTGATCTAAATAGGGGCGTGGCTCAGGGAAGTACTTTGGGTCCATTAATGTTTTCTTTATTACGGCTGACTTTTCCTCTTTTCTAAAATGTTGTCTTATTCATCGGTAGGCGCATGTGACACAAATATACTATTTTTTTGCACCCGATCAGATTGCATCCTACATCAAAAAGATTAACTCGGATCTCGGAATAATAGCTTAAATATCAGGCATATCAATAAAATAAAAACACAACTTGCTGTGTTTTAGTCTTTATTTAAAAATTGAAATTAATGAAGTACAATACAATGTTTAGATTGTGCGATTCATTAATGTTATCCCATTTGGCTTACTGTGATGTGGTTTATTGGCTTGCATTTGTTTAAAAAGTTAAATCCGCCCTGCAAAAAAAGACAAAATGCCTGTTTGCGATATGCTTACGGCATTATCTTCTTATTTAAGGCAGTCTAGATGGTTGAGTTTATCTGAGAGATTTTCCTGTCATAATTTTTATAAAATATCAAATCTTAACAATGTTAAGTATTTGGCTAACGGATTGATAAAACGACCTGACATTCATAAGAGAAACACTCCTCGATGTAACAAGCTTTCTTATCCGACACAGTACTAGCCTTTTCCAACGATCCTTTGTTTACAACGCGGTTAATGTGTTTAACTCCTTGCCTAACGACGTTGGAACGTCCAATTCTTTAGAGGTTCTTAAGAGAATGGTGAAGGCGTTTGTGATTGCACAGAGAGATTGACTATTTCTAATTAGATAATTAGGTTTTAAACAAATTATTGTTGTTTGATAATTTTCTAGTGCTAGAATACTCTTATTTCAGTTTACGTCAATTTGAAAAAACAGTTCGCATCTATGCCTTAAAAGCTGGGAACTAAATTTAACTAAATAGTAGTTTTTTTCTTATAATAATAGTATTTCTAATTAGTTATAAATTAAGTTAAATAGGTGGGTATATGAGCAGCGGTTGTTGGATATCGTCACCTGTTAAATACACCTTGTAATTTTACATTATGCTGTCTAAATGAAGGCATTATTATTATTATTACACTTATTGACATTTAACACCATTCTATTTTGGACTTTATATGGGTGATACTTCTATGTTGGCAAAATTCTTTGAGCATCAGACCTAAATGCACCAGTTGCTTCCTCCATTTGCTGAAGATAACCGAATAAGTTTCCTGGGGATCTCCATTAGATTGTATGAAACAAACCAACATATACTTTTTATAATTTTCGTAGACGCCGTTATTGTAAAAAAAGTATATTGAATATAGTATATAGTTAAATAGAAACACCAAACCAACAACATTTTCATTTTCCAATCCAAAACTGACAAAACTGTAAAGTTTTTGACATTTTGCCTTTTGTTTCAAACACATTAGGTATAGCCTACTACCTACTAATAGCACAAAAGAAAATTGTATAAAATCTCGAATTTTGAGCTTGTTTTTCAAAATAACTGCATATATGTATAATTTTTGAAAATCCGACATTATTCCTAATAAACATAAAGAATAATATACAGGGAGACCGATAACTTTTTGACCTGACCCCGTATACCTATTCTGAGAGCGGCACTGAATTCTACGCAAACTATAAGGTCATAGAGGTAATAGTTTTCGCCTTTTTGATAAGTTATCAGATAGCAAGTGATGTCTGAAAATGCAACATATTTAAATACAAAGGAGAAAAATCGACCAAACCGACGACACAAATTTCAGTGGTCTTCTATAATAAATATGCATAAAGTAATTGGTGATATAATATTAAATGAGATATTCAGGCAACATATTGTTTAAATCAATGTTCTAATCTAATGAATGGAATTAGTTATGAAGTTTTTATAATGATGAATTAAGAAAGAAAGAAATTTTTCATCAATAATTGCATGTGTAGGCAGATTATGGCTGAACTATAAACATGATATTGATACTTATTAATTTAAAGGTGAAGTTCTTCATTTTATCAAATATGCTAAAGAAGAAAACGTTTCTGATTTAGTCGATACGTTTAAAATTACTTTCTAGCGCATTGCTAATTACATTCCCTAATGTAAAAATTGTCTAGGAACTCTAATCAACGATATTTATCCATCCGTAATACCAACAGTGAACGCTTGTTTTAGCGCAGTTATTCGGGTTAAACATTATATATTTAATACTCTGAGAAACTGCGTGGTTTGACTAGAAGGGAACATTGTGCTTACAGCATTGCAGGACATGTTCCAGACAGGGATTATGGTATCCTTGTTGTCAAGTTAGTGTAACATGAAACAAAAATACATTAACATTATTTCCCCCCAAGGAAAGTCAGGAATCAACAGTGTATTTCAACGCTGATCGTTGCATTAGTCAGCGGAGTTTCACGTAACTTTATTTTGTGCATTTTTTCATTTATACAGGGTAGTAGCCCGAAAAAAATTAACAGGCCCCTGAAAATGCAAAAAGAAAACTATTTCAAACGCTTTTAGCAAACGGTAAATAATGCAATTTTTTTTGATACATAAACACATTTTTATCAAAATAGGGTTAATCTAAGGTCTGAAATAGAACCCTTAAAGCAAAATTACAATTTTAAGTTTTTTTGAAAAGCATGTAAAACGCTACATTGATAATAAATAAATTATTAATATTTTTAAACAACGGCAAGACCCGATGCATTTATTATATTTATATTGCATATAAATATCAACTTGAGAAGACCATTGACATACTTTTTAATACTGTGATTTCCGCCATGTTACCTGTACCGTGTAGATAATGGGGCTTATTATTTCTTTCTTGTACAAACTAAGTACAAACTGTGCTAGTTGGGTTTCCACCCGTCCCGGCTTGGCCGACATTATTCCAGGATGAGATCCGGTGTCAATCGCAGGTTATAGATTGTTATGATGTATCGTATGATAGATACAAGATTACACAAAAACTTATCTAAATTTAAAAGGCGTGCATTTCTTTAACATCACTCATTCAAGAGAATTTCAAGTTTTTTTCATCAGTTGATAGTTGCTTGTCGTTCTTTCTTCGCCATTTCACTCATTCATATCCTTATTTTTCCATTCTCCAGGGTCTTCGGGGAAGGATTCACGGTGAGGACCTCTGTTTATTTTTTTTTAGTCATCGGATAATAGTTGTGGCGCTTTTTCAGGCGTTTCGGACTGATATTTCTATAAGTCGTCAACCCTACGTGCAAGTAAATCGCTACAACGTGAAACATATTTCACTTTAATTTAGCAAAATACACTTTTTTAATAAAATTATTAAAAAGTTTTTATTATAATTTGTTCTACGAAGTAAATTGATAAAACTTAAAGGGCAATATGTATTGTTTTTGTTTACTAATTGTATATACACAATAACATGATTTATATATTCTTTGATTGTCCTATAAAAATCGTCCTTTACCCTTCAACTAATCCCAATTGTGCATAGAAAATTTTTCTGCATTATAAAAAGAAATTGCATGCCGTACGTGCATTGCCTTGATCATTGATTTTTGCACAACGTTTCGACCACCGGTGTATCTCAAGCCACTATCAAGCATAAACTTAGAGTTAATTTTTAGACTACGTGTTTAGTTACGTGCAGGGACGCATGATGTCTCGCCTAGTAATCACGCATTTTGAGAGTCAGCGCGACTCATATATCAACTTGCTGAAAATACAGTATTGTATTCTAAGCATGAGACTTATTCGAATTTCATTTTTCTCCAATGTACTTCTTTGTACTTGATCTTGATGTTTTTTCTCTCTGCATGTGTTTTCGGTGTTCAGACGTTCCTTTTTTCCATCTCTGTAGGATTCTCCACACTCATAATTTTGGGATTTGTTAAGTATAGTTCTTTCGATCACTAATTGTATTTGGTTTGGTCTTAGTCAATAAGCTTCTTAGGGCATTTCATGATTTTGAAACCGTTTAATTTCTTTTGTTTTGCCAATTCTTCATAACTCTTTTAAAATTACTGTCCCATATCGAATTGTTATAACAGAGCTTGTTAAATATGAAGATATCAAAAATACAAATCTCATAATTATACGTTGTCTACCACTTCCAAAGTGTCTGTATTGTACTTTATGAATAAAAGTTAAGTTGACGACAGTCGTAGGCCACCGTGCAACTTGATTACAAACGATTTTTTCATTTTAGAATATTTTGTTTTATTTTTCAAAATCTGTAGTAAAAGTTCGGACCCAGATATATAAAGATAATAATTCTCTTTAGTTGATTGCCAACCTTTAAACACATTATTGTGCTTATCTGGAAAATGTGCTGGTTGATACAGTGCTAAGTCAGTTTAATGATAACTTTGAAATTTTAGTAATTTTCGGTTCCGAAAGCTCCAAAGTTTTACATAAATTGTAAGATAATCGTAGTTGGTCAAAATATTCACAACATTTCGTCCTAAACCAGTACGTTACTCTCTGAAATTTGAAATAGGTAGTCTCTAAAATTACATTTACATTGGCATTTACATAAAATTCTCCCAAAATAAAACGTGGTTTACCTTTACACCCTGTAGCATGCGCTACGTAATATGTAAAGCGTTCTTCATAGCAATTTTCAAGACACAAAAAGTTGAATTTTTAGAATTTACAAATTTAAAAAAATATGTTTGCAAATTTCAAAATTAAAAGCATTTCAATTTGGTGAAAAAAAACTAAGAATTTCAGTTCAATATACAGTTGACTTGTTTTTCTCCTTCTTGTTTATAGATTGTTTACATTTGTATATATTTAACAATGTTGATTACAACCAACTCTTGAATAACTAGATAACATTAGCGATTCTAATTTTTAAAAATCTCATAAGTATGGTACTAAGCCATGAGAAAAAAACGTGCATAACGTTTTATTTCAACAAACGTAGTAGAAATCCGTGGGATAATTCAAAAAAATAATATCCTTAACATATTTGTAGTATACAGGAATCTCTGCAAATGGAAATTAAATAACACTAAAACCGATAAGATATAGTGGTCAGTTTATAATATTTACTGAAATTTAGAACCATTGATGCGCTTAAAGGTTTGTTTCATTGAATTAAAACAAATGCAACAGGTGTAAATATTATTCAAATATTAAATATTTGGTCCTTTTATTATAGAATGTCACTCAGTTTATTACACAATATCGCGGAGGTAAACTCGACATGAAGGCTAAACGACTAAAAATAATTTTTTTTTGTAAAAAAAAACTCCTAACAAAAGGTTCTGAATGTAAAAAAAACGAATTATATCACTAATTTTCAACTTTATCCTGCGGGGTACAAAAAAACTAATTAATTAATTACAATGGAATAAACTTATTTTTATCTTTAGCAAAGTAGTTATAGGAAGAAAATATTTCAAATTCAACAGCTAGGTAAAATCCGAAATATCAGTTAAATATTAAGAAAAGTTTAAATACCCATTTTATAATGTTCATAATTGAAGCGAAAATGTAAAATTTTGAATTTTAAATAATAGTACATACATTTGCATATTGCTTTAAATTATTATTTTTTTATTTATGTACCTACTGTATAACATATTAATTACAAAAGGCAAAGTCATTACCAATTGAAATAGGTAGTTTTGTGTGTTTAAATATCAAACATTTTTTTTTGTACTTAATAATTTTATTTTATTTTATTTCTGATGCTTAAATATCCATATGTATTACCTGACCTACGCTCAACTCATTTTGTTAGATATAAATAAGCAGGAGAACTTATTGTAATTTCTATCTAACCTTTTCCATAATAAACAAAACATGGAAAAGTAAACAATTGTTCTTGTTATAATTATTAAAAGTTAGCAGTGCTCACTTCTTTTGACATTACGTATTTTTCGAATTGAGCTTTTTTGCAAGATACATATTGAATTAAGTTGCTGGTGAACTCCCAAAAAGCAATTCCGTTTCTAACATGCGACTCAAACAGCGAGAAGTATACCATTTTTGCAGTGGTGCGATTAAGTTTATTATTCCAATAGCAAAACAGCCAGCAGCAAGCCTCATACACATAATATGTATGTGTTCTTCAAATTTTGGCCTATTATCAATAGTGATCCCTACATTTTTTTAATATGATTATTACCTATAATTTGGTTCCCCAGGTAAAACCGAATCCAAATTCATAATATTTCTTTACTTACACACCGTACATAAGTCACTGTGAATTTTATGCCTTAAATTATCTTTATTCTTACTGTCACATAAACTAGTATCGTTTGCAAAGTACGTAAATGCACCGTGTCTATCAATAAATGACAAATCATTTGGATACAATAAAAAAATACTAGACCAAGTATTGATTCTTGAGGAACTTTCCGTGTATTAGTTAAACCACCATCACTTTTACTATTTGAAAACTATTTAAGAGCGAGTCCCTTCTTACGGTAACATGATAGCTTATGCAGCAATATTATGTGACCAATACAATCGAAGGTCTTCAAAAAATAACAGAATATTGCCGCATCAGCCTCTCCCTCAGCCATGTTCAAATATACGTCATAGGTCGGAAATTCGAAGGATCACTGGTGACGCCACCTGTAAAATGAGGGATTAGTACCTCCCTTTTGAAACATCGCGGAAATTCTTCGGTTGAAAAAAAATTAATTGAAATGATAAGCACATGTAAAGCTATCTCATTAAGTTCTCCAAAATGCGTACAGAAAATGTATTCTTATTGCACGCAAAGATCTTAAGTTTCTTGCAGAAGGTTAACGCCTACAGTCAGCAGAGGTTTTTTAATTTTTACTTTTATTGTTTGCAAAGCAGGGGTTTCCCAGGCTATATATTATGATATATATCATAATATTTATAGCTTGATAATATATATATATATATATATATATATTCGATAACTTTCTCTACTAGTCTCCAGATTGAATATAGACGTATATATATACATATATATATATATATATATATATATATATATATATATATATATATATATATATATATATATATATATATATATATATATATATATATATATATATATATATATATATATATATATATATATATATATATATATATATATATATATATATATATATATATATATATATATATATATATATATATATATATATATATATATATATATATATTATATATATATATATATATATATATATATATATATATATATATATATATATATATATATATATATATATATATATATATATATATATATATATATATATATATATATATATATATATATATATATATATATATATATATATATATATATATATATATATATAAATATATATATATTTTATGCCAATAATATAATTATATATATATTATATGATATATATATATATATGGCAATATATATATATATATATATATATATATATATATATATATATATATATATATATATATATATATATATATATATATATATATATATATATATATATATATATATATATATATATATATATATATATATATATATATATATATATATATATATATATATATATATATATATATATATATATATATATATATATATATATATATATATATATATATATATATATATATATATATATGGCAAAAATACAAAGTTACCTGGCGCAAGCCATGGTGACGAAATTCCAGATGCCATAATCCCTTTCAAATTTAGGATAGGATTAATGTATCATTTCGGTGACGACTTTCCATGACTTTAATTAATTACATTCAAAATTCAAAAATACTTCTAGGCTAGATATAATAAAATATAAAAGATTTGTTTATGATGCATTTGTGGACAGTGCTTCTGCCGTCTGTTTTAAATATCTCTTTTGAATTTAAATATTTAGGTACTTTGTATTGCATATATACTATCTCTGTATATATGAATAACAAGCCTTTTCAGATGTAGGCCGTATAGTAAGAAGGTTTTAAAACCTGCATTACCAGTTCCTGGCATTTTTTATAAATGGTCACTTGGTCGGTGGATCGCAACATGCAGTGGTTTACTAATTTGAAGCAAAGAACAAAAATACCAACCCAACCTTACTAGTAGCTGCAGCTTATGAAATTTCGGTACTTGGCATTTAAAAAAAAAAACGAAAAATGCAAACTGAAAACTATGTATTGCTAGAAATGTATTTATAAGAATTTTCAAAAGCCTAGAGTGATTGGTGAATTCTTTTCAGACATAGCTTTATTTTTCGTGTCCAGACAATCGACATTTTCATTTCATGAAGGACTGGTGTGACTTTTGTGATTTTTAGGCTTTGGTATTCGTAGCATTTTTTCATTAATAAGATATTGGAAAAACCAAAGCACAATTATTATTCTGAGGATTTTGCTGGCTATTGTTTTAATATATATTCATTTTTTCCCCTTTGTGACCTTTACATATTTTTGAAAAACTCACGCTGCCTAGAAGAGCGCTATAAACATATGCAAATGTTAAGCACGTTGTGAATAAGTGTTTTGCAAATAGTTTTGGTGAACAAACCTAAGCTTAACTGGCATTTAGTATAGTATCTACATATAGAATGCACAATTTTATTTATACCCATAAATAAAATACCATACTAGTTTTTTAATGGTTTTATGTATAAACTCAGTACATAAACCCAATCTTATTTTATATACAGCTGAGGAAATAAGTTTTGTTATACTGAGAGTATTACTGTTATAGTAATATCGCCTAAAATATTTGTTTATCTATATTTCATGTCATCCGGAACTTTAAACGGTTTTAACGGAAAAGACAACGGGTAGAAATGCTTTAAAATTTTCATTTATTTATTATTTGTCTGAATATTACTGCTTATTGGCACCTCCTAAGCCCTTTCTCACAGAGAATATCCGATTGCAAGATATACTAATTTGGCAAGACATTTTCGAACTTTCTGCCATTATTAGGATATTCGCATATTTCTTAGGCCGTACTAGTTTTAGTTAAAACCTATTTTTCTTCGAATAGGCAGTCCATCAGGTACAAAGAAATTTACCACATTTACGTTTAATAAGAAAACACGTCACAATATTTAGCTCGGTGATACTGTTTATTTACTTACAAATACAATACAAAAAAATATGCTCATTTATAAACGAATTTAACCAGCCGATTGGATGCAGTTCGTCGCGGACTGGAAAATCTAGGCGTTGTGCTACGTGAAAATGTCGCAATGGATCCTAACTATAGGATTACAATACAAAGTTGGGATCTATTTGATAAACAATTCTCGGAGTATTATCTTTGTTTTCAGGAGATACTAGTATGTCCTAATTAATTCTAGGATATCAGTTTTAGGAATATTTCGAGCAAATATTAATATTAGCTTAATACTAATATTAATAACGTCGTTCACTACATGAAATATGTATTGTAGTCACATTTAGCTGTTTACTTAGATGTAAACTATTTACCCTGGGAGGTGTATTATCGAGTTGTACATTTTCAAATGCCCAACAAAGTAGTATTGTGGATAAAATCGCACCCGGCCTTAACATTAGAAGGTGATGGTATTTTTTACAAAGCGTGTGGAAAAGCAGTAAGTGTTTTAAAATGAGTTATTCTAAATCAATAGCTTTTATTGAAAATTTAATACGATGCTCAGCTACAGATGGAATTGGAAGTCTTGTTACCAAAAAACTAAACGACGTTTTAAATAAAAACAGAGAGCACAATACGCTAGTTAAACTATCGCATGTATGGTTTGGTACTTTTTGTAATAATTCTGAGATGTCTATTATTATAACGTATTATTGTGGTATGCTGTTATAACATCATTAGATGTAGAACTTAGTTTTTCTACTTATAAAACAGTACAAAGCGATGAGAGACAATGTTTTTTTTATAGAAAATTTGGAAAAACATTTAATAGTTTCGTTAAAAAAATGTAATTGTATAATATCTTTTTAATTAATAAATATGTATATTTTTTCACATTGAGCATATACTCTGCGTATTAAGTGCATGTATTCTGCACACAAAATTCTTAAATATGTATAGACCAATTTCGTCTGGTTTTTACGCATATAAATCCGAACTTTAATAATTACAATAGAACCTAGAACAACTTAAAACGTTACAATTGCTTAAAATAGGAAAAATAACTCCAGATAATTTGCTAGTCTCTCATGCGTGACTGATAATATTTATCGCAGGGTAACTTTTCCCGGAAACTGACTAAATAATAGGAACCGATCTCAAAAGTAAATCAGGTCATATTACTTTTCAAAAGTCAATAAGGACATATTACTTTTTCCTAAATTATATCAAACTAGTACGTCTTGCGGAATATGTTGATTGATAATAATCTTTTTGGAAGAAGTGTAGGACTGCTAAACATTATTTTAAGGATAGGCCATAAATTACCCTCTAACATTAAAATTTGTTAATGTTAACAGACTGAGCAGAGATAAGGTGCAAATCTTCACATATGCCGCTTCTTTTCCTAAAAACCTTCTCTATTAAATTTTTGAATGTGTTCTTGGATCCTCCCTGGAAATTCAAAAATCATTGTCACACGAAATTTAAGAGCTAAACAAACGGCTCACAGAATCCGACAGTTCGCGAGTAAGAAAACTGCTGGAAAATGAGGAAATCGGAGACAATGCTTGCTACTCCGACTTGGTGCTGACACTGTGGAAAAATCGTTTGCCGGTAAACACGCAACGCGTTCTGGCAGCTTCCCCGGAAGCTAGTGCAATAGCCTTAACTGAGATGGCTGACCGCTTACATGAAATACGACCAGAAAGTGAACGAATCGCGGCAGTTTCACAGGGAAACGAAATAAATGAACTTCGAGAAGAGCTTAAGCAGCTCAGGCTAGAAATAAACTTAGTCATGCAAAATCGCCGTCGGTCCTTTTCGCAAAACCGGAATCGCGAGCGCAGTGGAACTCGCGAGCGTAGTGCCAACAGTTTCAGCCGAAAGACTAGTTGTGAACGCGGAGCCAAACATAGTGGTGGATTATGCTATTACCATCACAGATTTAAGGAAAAAGCTAGAAAGTGCTAGAAAGTGCCGATCTCCATGTAAGTGGAACGCGGGAAACTAAAAGCGCCGTTCGCATTCTCGACTTGTGACGACGGTGCGGACCGCGACGACTGTCCGAATACACACTATTTGCTGCAAATGGTACACCAATTTCAACCTACGGCACTGTCGCTTTAGAACTTATTCTTGGTCTTCGCCGAGTTTTAAATGGCGTTTTGTGGTAGCCGATGTAAACTCTCCCATAATCGGAATGGACTTTTTGTGCTATTATGGACAGGTTATAGACCCGCGGAAAAAGCGTCTTTTGGATACAGTGACGCACAAACGGAAAGTTCACGGACGTGACTTCGCCTACCGTAAAAACAGTGTTTGGACAATCGGTTTATCACCAGTTGTTGGCAGAATCTCCTGATCTAACTCGGCCGCCGCTATTTCGAAAAGAGACAATTAAACATAATATAAGACATCATATTAAGACGACACCTGGACCCCCGTGTATAACAAATGCGGCTGACCGTCTAAAAGAGGTCAAGGCTGAATCCGACCTGATGATCGAACAAGGTGTTATCCGTCCCACGAAGAGCCCCTGGGCATCACCGCTGCATGTAGTGCCAAAGAAAGATGGAAGTTTACGACCCTGTGGAGACTACAGAGCTTTAAACGCCCGCACTGTTCCAGACAGATATTCTCCACCCCATATAGAGGATTTTGCTCAACGGTTGCAAGGTAAGAGGGTATTTTCTAAAATTGATTTAGTAAGAGCATACCATCAAATTCCTGTCGCGGCCGAAGACATCGGAAAAAACAGCAATCACAACCCCCTTTGGTCTTTTCGAAGCCGTTAACACAATGTTTGGATTACGTAACGCTGCTCAAACGTGTCAGAGATACGTGGTTTAGATTTCGTATATGCATTTATTGACGATTTTTTAATTGCATCCGAAAATCTAAACATTCTGTTTAAACGAATAAAAAATTTTGGCATTGTAATTAATCCATCAGAATGCAAATTCGGTGTTAGCGAAATTACATTTTTAGGTTATACAGTTAATGCTCACGGTATTAATCCTTTAGCTGAACGTGTCGATGCAGTCCAAAATTTTCCTAAACCTGAGAATATAAAACAGCTTTGTAGATTTTTAGGCATGTTTCATTTCTATAGGAGATTCGTTCCGGGTGCTGCAAAAACTTTACAGCCTTTATGCGATTAATTAAAAGGCGCGAAAAAGGGTAACGCGCCAGTTACATGGTCCGACGCAACCGAGAAATCATTTGCTGACATAAAGAGCGCTCTCGCGAATGCTACTATGTTAGTTCATCCAGTTCCTGGCGCCCCGATCAGTATTCTTGTAGACGCATCCGATTACTCGATAGGAGCGGCATTACAGCAATACAGTGATAGCGAATGGCAACCACTAGGTTTCTATACTAAATCGCTATCAAACTCGCAGCGGAAGTATAGCGCGTATGATCGTGAATTATTAGCAATGTATAGTGCAGTCAAACGTTTTAGGTACGCAGTCGAGGGAAGAAAATTTAAACAAATGTTCCCCACGACAATTTCGATATTTTGATTTTATAGGGCAATTTACAACCGATATCAAATATATATAAGGATCCAATAACACGGTAGTCGACGCATTATCTCGCATCGAAATCATCTCCCATGCGGTTGATCATCAAACCATGTCAACGGTGCAAAATAACAAGGCATGTTGCTGCGCCGATTGGTGATTTCAAGGATTTAGCTGGGCGTTTTGAGCATTTGCATATCGATATTATTACAATGCAATATTGCCAAAGATTTAGGTAATGTCTCACAGGTATTGATCGTTTCTCTCGTTGGCCCCAAGCTGTACCTATTGCTGATATGGAAGCTTCGACTGTAGCTCAAGCTCTCGTTTCCAATTGGATTGCCCGTTTTGGAGTACCTTTGAACAACCGATCAAGGACGCCAATTCGAGTCGCAACTTTTTAGGGAATTAAGTCGAGTTTTAGGCACGGAGCATATGCGCATAACCGCGTTTAACCCAAAAGCCAACGGTATGGTAGAGAGATTTCACCGACAACTCAAAAAAGCAATCAAGTGTCACTATACAGACAATTGGGTCGAAATTCTTCCTGTTGTTTTATTAGGTATACGTACGGCAACGAAAGACGACCTACAAGCAACAGCGGCAGAGTTGGTATACGGTACTATAATCCGTCTACCCGCAGAATTTTTCCTGGCAAGCGGAAAAAAGGTAAGTTCTGAATTCGTTACACGGATTAAAGAAAGTTTTAATGAAATTAAACCACGACCTGTAAACCGACATGGGATAAAACCAACGTTTGCTTTTAAGGATCTAGACACATCATCTTTTGTATTTATATGATTCATATGATGAGCCATTCGAAGTTATACAGAGGGGCGATAAGAATTTTGTTATTAAAGTTAAAGGTAAAAATTCTCGAGTTCCAATAGATCGTCTTAAGCCAGCCTAAATGATGCTAGAAAACATAGATTTGCAGCCATCAGAAAATAATACTCCTGAAGAGTCTATTTTAAATGAGGAAAATACATCCCAGCGCAAAGTAAATGAAGGGCGCGAACAACCCAACCGTTTTATCACGCATTCAGGTGGAAAGGTATGCTTTCCTGAAAGACTACAGTCCAGTTTTAATTAATATAAGAACATATTTAGGAATAATTAGTGTAGGTTAACCTAATAACTATATTTAGTATTATCATAAAATTAAGTAGTATTGGTAAATAGGTATTTCGAAACGACATTATTTTACGAGCGTTATCACCGGCAAGGGGGTATTGTAGCATCTCGCAGACAATCGGAAATTTCCAACAATTTATTAGGGTCCTTCCTAAAAGAAATGTACATGTTTTAAAGGATTACTTTGCTGTCCAATAAAACGATTGATCGACCGTTTGGGTCAGCTAGGCAGAGAAAGAACCAAACTGGTGACAGGATTAACTTTTTGGGTGTCTTCGGCTGCACATACCCTCGAATCTTGTATTCTGTAATCTTTCTATACAAATATTTCACTTAGTTTATTTTTAGTATGTGTTAATGTTAAACCAAATACGTTGTTTCGTCTGTGCATAAATTCGAACTCCCTACAGTGCTATAGGGAATTGCTTTCAAATATTGGTGGTTTGCTAGAAATATATTTTTCTTTAGAAATTATTATGCTTTATGTAAGTATTACTAATTTGATGTGTTTTATCACTGTCTCTTTATTCTAGTTGAGTAGTAAGTTAGGATGATAATACGCAGACGGCATGCGGTTGCTTTTTAAACAATAAATCTAAACAAAAATTTTTGGAAAATGTAATTTATTGCTAGACAACTTTTGTTTTGTCCTTGTTACATATAAAACGTTTTTATTATATTGATTTGATACCATGTATCTTTCTACCTATTCACTGACGAGTAAGTATATCGTCTGATTCAACCTTTTTTTTTTCTTTTCGGCTTTTTGGCCTTGCTCACGATCTTCATATTTGAAGTGTTTGTCACTCGGTGTACTTATTTGTAGTTAGCATCGATGATGATTTTAGTCGAAAGTGCTCTGCTATGATTTTGGAGTTTGTATATTATACACGTTATAAAGACCTTTTTGTTTCTTTGTTGTTACTTTTGCACGTGTACACAGCCCTTTAAGTTTTCAAAAATTTCAACTCTGTACCTCTCGCAAGAGTTCTTCTCGAACTTTCAAAGTATAAAAGCTTTGTTCAATATCTCGAGTTGTATTTGGCGGTTTTTTATTTTTTGTTTAGAAAAAAATTTACAGGGTATTTTCAAAAAGTCTTTATTTTTTTTAAATTGAAAAATTTAAAATTTCTTGGAGTTCTTTCATTTATTGTGGAAATTTCGAGACTTTATTATCCCAGTTTCACTATGCCCAGAAGTATAGACATTTTTCATTTTTTGTTTAGAAAAAAAAGTTACTGGGTAATTTCAAAAAAATCTGTATTTGTTAAATTAAAAAATTAAGAATTTCTATGCGTTCTTACATTAATATAAAATTTTCGGGTCTTTATTAGCCCAGCTTTTCTGTACACAGAAGCAGTTTTGCATTTTTGTTACAAAAAAAGTTACAGGGTATTCTCAAAGAGTCTGTATTTTTGAGATTACAAAATTTACAAATCTATGTGCTTTTTTTATTAATGTGGAACTTTCTGGCCTTTATTATCCCAATTCTTCTTTATACAAAAGTATGGGGGTTTCGTATTTCTTGGTTTAGGAAAAAGTTAAGCACGCGGTGATAGAAATGAAATTTTACATACAAAAGTTGTAGGATTTAATAAGTAGTTTTTATCGCATATATTTTTATATATATATATATGACGTGTCAAAAAAGGCTGACAGACAAAATTTGCATTTTTTTATGTATGTATATATATATATATATATATATATATATATATATATATATATATATATATATATATATATATATATATATATATATATATATATATATATATATATATATATATATATATATATTAAAAAATATTTTATTAATACTTAAAAACACTACTTTCAAAAATTAAAACTAAAGTTCTTAATTTTAATATTGATATTTTATTTTTTAATACTGTATTTATTGACGGTTTTTAAACACTATCTTGTTTTTAATTGTAATTATTTTATTATTTCAAAAATTAAACTGTTCTTTGTATAACATTCTATATATAAAAAAAAAAAAAATTCTAACAGCCTAAAATATCAACTGACCATTTATTTACAATTCAGAACAATTTATATTAATTTGAATGCTGATGCAGCGTCTTCTATCCGTGCGAACTGCAACGGCTGGTTGCTGGCTCGGCATTCTCGGAGGTGTCGCAATTTCCTGTGCTCGATACCGTGTGACCGAAGGTCATCACCTGCACGTGGCTATCAGCGGATATAACAACTCCCCCTATAAAAGAAAAGTTGTTGCCTTGCAGCGACTTTTACAAGCCTTGGTGGAATTGAAGTTCTACTGCTTCTTCTATGGTCTCATCGGGATGGGCACTTGGTCTTCTTTTGGGCATCAAGTTCCTTATTCTTTGATGGACAGCGTCTCTGGACTTGGGAACTGGAGGTGCTGGTGGATTATCGTCGTTTGTAATTGCTATACCAATCCTGGGGTGTCTTTTACGTCGACATTTGCAGAGGATGTATAGAGTTACAAGTGCAACAATAAGGGTAATAGTGAAAATTGTGAACCAATGAACATGTTTGGTCACAAAGGGTTCATTGATGAGATTGTTTAGTTCGTCAGAATACTGATTGAGTTTGTGTTGGGCAATATTTAGATCCTCAATATCAAGTTTATTGAGTTTGAGAGGTTTCAGATCTAGGATCTGAGACTTTTTGGGAAGATGAATGCAGCATTCGAAGGGTATTTTTACCGGGTGATTTTGGTATGTGACAGTTTTGTATTTGTCAATGGGGTATTTGGCGTGCACCCTTGTGCTTCCAATGAAGGCATTGCATTCCGGTTGTAATTTTAGTAATGAGTTCATGTTGATTACGTTGGTGACGATGTTTTTGCTTCCGCATTTCACTGTGACTGGCAAGGGATCAGAAACTGTTATCAGCCAATAGTTTTGGTTGAGTTCCTGCACGTTGTATTCCTTGGCTAGCAACACAGAAGTCTGGCAAGTTGCTGGTAGTCGTGTCTGTTGTTTCAGTAGCTGGGCCTCGCAGATGGAGTCGCTATCGATTGGGTACGGCAGGACATCAGAGCAGATCTTTGTATTGCTCTTCAGCTGTTTGCAATTGTCCAAGTTTCGGAATGATACGTACAATAATGAATCATCATCACGCGCAATGTATTTTTTAGTGGTTGGTAATATGTGGTGGAAGCCTGTTCGATTGTCCAAGATCGGGATAGGGTACAAGTGATAAAGGGTATAGGTTTCAGGTTCGGTTAGTGGGATTTTTAGTACAAAAATAATTTTTTGATCAGATTGGTATGCTTCTAATTCAATTATATCGAGATATTCTGCTACATTTGATGAATAAGTAGGTAATGGTAAGTTGTTTTTTATTAAAGATCTAGAGATTTCTTGCAACGAGGTGATCATATCTTGTGGGGTTATAATTGAGCTATGGAGTATTTTTAAACGTGCGAACGTTATTGCATCCAAGATGCCATTGAGATAATCTTCTAAAAATACATAGCTTTCCATTAGCGATTCACATAAACTAATAGTCTTTATCTGCCCTTCATAAAAATCGATCGCGCTTGATATATTGTTGATTGAATTTTGAATATCTTTGATATTATTGTTAAAAGTTTCCTCGTCTATTTGTAGTTTGCGAATGGTAGTATTAAAAGTTTTAATTACAGATGTGGTAACGGAAATTTGGTTCTTTAAGAGGTTTTCGATTTGATGTTCGTCCCGTGTTACTTTTTCTATGCAATCGTTGAAGTATTCTCCGTCCGAAACGTCTAGATTACCTGTAATCGATTTCCATACAGTACCAATGCCATTGAATATACCGCGTTTTGTCCTAAATTCGTAAGGTTTAGTGTCCGCGATTATTTCTCTGTATTTTTGATTAACGGCGTTGGCGAGTTGTTTTAGAAGACTAATGTGTGTTTGTACGTCTACTTTAGAGGCTAAAATTCTAGGTTCAGGTATTTCATATGTGTCTGTTAGTTCGGAGAGAATTTTGTCGTTGTGTGAGATGGCTTCTTTTAAGGGTTTCAATTCTTTATAGACCAGAAGAGTCCATTTTTCGTTTGATATTTTGATGATACTTTCTTCATGGAAAAACAGTCCTACGGTATTGTTTATTGGAGTAATGGTAAACTGGGATGTCACGGCTGACAGTATCCCGAAGAGTCTGAAAAGAATAGACTAGTCATAGAAAGGTTTTAGTCTATCAAAATTTATTTTAGAATATTGGTTCGTAGATAAATTTTTGACTGTGGTGGAAGTTCCGAAGATTTCGGTTATTTCGAAAGGTCCGTTAAATTTGTTGTTAGCTTTAGTGACTATTTGGGATTCTTTCACGTAGACTTTGTCTCCAATTTTATATTCGGTGGTGTTTCGTTTAACTGCGTTGTCAAATCGTATTTTAGATTTTTCTTTTTGTGCGTTTGTTCTTGTCCGTGCGACTTTATAGTAATGTTCCATTCTGTTGTTAAGGTCTCTGACATATTTTGTAATCAGTTGTTCTTGATTATAAAGGGTCTCGGGTGGACGACTAGATGTATGGCCGAAGATGAGCTCATACGGTGTAAAACCATGTGTCTTATTTTTGGTATTATTGTAGCAAATAATGGCGTAAGGGAGAATATTGAATGGGTGTTCGTTTGGGTTTTCAGCTTTATGTACTCGGATCATTTCGGTCAGGGTCGCGTGAAATCGCTCAAGAGATCCATTTGACTGTGGATGACTGACGCTAGAAAATGTCAATTTTACGTCATAGAGTCCGCAAAGATCCTTCATTAAAGCGTTGTCGAATTCACGGCCATAGTCACAATGTATCCTTAAGGGGGTGCCGAAATGTTGGAAGAATAGTAGGAGTGTGCTCACGACTGTCGAGGCTTTTTTATCGGAAATGGGATAAGCTTGTGTGAACTTGGTCAGTTCATCCCTAATAGTGAGAGCGTAATTACTAACAGGATATTCAAAAAGATCGATGTTAATCCTCTCGAATGGTGTTTTCGGGGTTTCGGTAATTACGAGGGGTGTACTGAGGTTTTTTCGACAAAATTTTACTTTTTGGCATATTTCGCACTTTTTGATTAAATTTTCGACATCTTTCGTTAATCCGGGCCAATTATATTTTTCCTTTATCCTTTTAATAGTTTCATTTATTCCGCGGTGAAGGTTGTTTTTTCTGGAATGATAGTGGTCTAGGATAATGGGGATTTGATCCTCATCAGGTGTTTTTACAATATTTTGGCATATTTTGAACTTAACGTCTAGGTCGGAAAGGATAAATGAAAGCATTTCCAAAATTGGGAGTTCTAAGTTATTTTCGACACAATACGGATGTTTTGCGTCAAAATTGTCTTTGCCAGTAAATAGGGCATAAAAGAGGTATTGGGCTACGATGTCGTTGTCAGATGGCAGAGGAATTATAAAATATTTCCGATCTTTCACGGTTTTGCTGGACACAATGTTTATTTTGTTATTTACAAAGTGAAAGTTTTCTTCAAAAATATCTTCAATGATTTTAAGGTGGAAGTCCTCTAATTTTGCTCGACGAAAGAAGGTAATGATATTTTTATGACACTTGTCTAAAAGTTGGGAGTTTGATGATTCTATTTTGGAATAATCTATAATGGATTTAGTTTTATAGAGGTGTACAAAACGATTATATTCCTCTGTTAGTTGTTCTGTGTCTGGTTCGTCTCCATTTTCGTTGTCTGATTGGAATGTTTCTTTGCTAGTTGACGGTCTGTTTCGTACGTCGTCTTTGTTAGAGGCAAATATTTGAAGTTTAGACTGGAGTTTTGCGCATTCTTGGAAATGGTTAATTTTAATCCGAGATAGCGCGTCGGCATTTTTATTAATTTTCCCGGGTTTGTACTCGATTTTATAATCATACTCTTCGAGCTTAAGACGCCAACGAGCTAATCTGCTTCCTGGGTCTTTTATCGAGAACAACCACGTCAAGGGTCGATGGTCCGTAATGAGAATGAATTTTCTCCCAAAAAGGTAGGGGTGAAAGCGCTTTACGGCCCAAACGATTGCAAGTAATTCGCGTTCTATTGTCGAATATTTTGTTTCCGCACTACATAAGGTTCTAGACGCATACGCAATAGGGAGGTCTTTGCCTATTGGTCCTTGCAATAGAACAACGCCAATGGCAAACGCGCTTGCGTCCGTGGTTAGTAAGAATTGTTCTTGAAAATTTGGGTATATCAAAATTGGGTTAGAGATAAGGGCTTTTTTCAGTTCTTCGAAACTTGATTTGCATTCAGGGTCGAATGAGAAGGGAGTGTCCTTTTTAAGAAGTTTGGTTAATGGTTTTGAGATTTTTGCAAAATTGGGAATAAACCGTCGATAATAGCCGGCCAGTCCCAAAAATGATTGAATGCCTTTAGAATTTTTTGGTTCGGGAAAATTGACGATACAATCTACTTTTGATGGGTTTGGTTTAACACCATTTTGGGTTATAAGATGTCCAAGGTAGGCGACTTCTTTTCTGAGAAATTCACATTTATCGGGCTGAATTTTTAGATTGGCTTTTCTTAAACGTTTGAATACTTCTGTTATGCGAGAAATGTGTTCGTGGATTGTGGGAGAGTATATAATTATATCGTCCATGTATACTAGACAACGCTCATTCTGAATGCCAAGGAGAATGTTGTCCATAACCCTTTGAAAGGTGAACGGCGCATTTTTAAGGCCGAAGGGCATACGAATAAATTCGTAGTGACTATTTTCTACTGAAAAAGCAGTCTTTGGGATGTCCTTAGGGTCGATTTCAATTTGGTGGAATCCGGAGGCAAGATCTAGGGTGGTAAAATATTCACACTTCCCTAGCTGGTCGAGGAGGTCAGATATGTTCGGTAAAGGATACTTATCGTCCACAGTAAGCTCATTAAGCTTGCGGTAGTCTATAACTATGCGCCATTTTTGCTTTCCCGAAGCGTCGAGCTTCTTTGGGACAACCCAGACTGGTGAAGACCAGGGTGAGATAGACGGACGTATGATACCTTCGCCTAACATTTTGTTAACTTGATTTTTTACTTCGTCCTTATGTATTTGTGGGTATCTGTACGATTTAGTAAAAACAGGACGAGCGTTGTTTGTTTCTATTGAGTGTTTTATTTCATTCGTGAAAGAAAGGGCGTCTCCTTCAAGGTAAAAAATATCAGAGAAATCTAAACAAACATTTGTCACAAGTTCTTTCTCTTCCTCATTTAAATGCTCGGTTCTTAATAAATTTTGTATTTGTGAGACTCTGTCGTGATGACATTCTTTTAAATTTGGTTCGGTTATATTATAGACAGGTTCAGAGGTGTCGTTAATCGGGTCTAAGGTTATATCGGAGAAATCGATATTTTTTGGAATAGCGTTTGTATTTACAATCGAAGTGAAAAATTCACCGTGTTCGTTAACTCGCATTAAAGCATGTGGGAGCCTAACTTTGTCTTTTTCTTGCGCAACTAACAAGGCATCAGTGTTAACGAGATCACATTTTAATTTAAAAATTCGTTCCGTTCGGGCTTCTATTGAAATTTTGTTGCAATTATTATTTAACGTAAGATTTTCGATTTTTTGTTCACCATCTACTTTAAATAAAGGAATAGTTTTAAAATTGGTAACTAATTGCTTTGATTTTAAGTCTATCACACATTCGTAATGTTCTAAGAAATCTAAGCCCAAAATACCATCGAAATCGATGTCTAAATTAAAAATATAGACCTTATGAGGGTCATTAGGAGCGAAAGGGACAAGGGTTGATTCGTTGATTAAAAGTTTTTGATTGGTAATGCCTTGGATGGTCACGTTCTCTGGTGATCTATTTCGAAAATTCTGAACAGTACTTTCCTTAAAAATAGAAATTCCAGCTCCGGAATCTATAAGTAACTTATATTTTTCAGTGGCATCTTTGATGTAATATAAGTTTTTAGAATTTACTGTGAGAAAGGGGCTTAAAGAAATGTCTGTTCGGGGAAGTTCAGATCGGGGTTCATGTCGTCCAAGTTCATTGTTTCGATTTGAGTTTGGATTTCTACTAGGGGATCTACTTCTGGGTAGTTTTGGTCCGGGGGCTGAGGGTTCACTGGGAGAGAAAGAAAATCCTGGTAATTTGTATGGCCTATCGGCTCTATTGGACACTGATCATAATCGTAATCTTGGTTGGGGTAGTTTTGTGGGTAGTCAAAATTTTGGTATTCATAATCATTATATGATGTTTCAATAGGATTAGAAGCTTGACCTTGCGAATAGTCGCTAGCGTTTACATGATATGTCCTTTGTTGATTAGGACGGAAATTAGAATTTTTATTAATTATCGGAGGGCGATATTGTGGTGGATTATTAAATTGTTGGGGCCTCTGCTGATTTTGCGAGAAGCCGCTTGCTTGTTGTGGTCTAGATTGATTTTGGGAATAACTACTAGACTGCTGAGGGCTGTTTTGGGTTTGGTGTTGATACGGTCTTTGAAAACCTGAATTAAAATTATTTTGAAAATTTTGCCGTCCCGATTGGGGAGTGCGGCACTGACTAGCAGAATGACCTGTGCGTCCGCAATTAAAGCATCGCATAGGTTGTGGCTGTGGCTTTCTAATAGGTACAGTGGGTCTTGAGGGTTGATTCCTATCTTGTTTTTGGGTTTCAAAATATGACAACTGAAGTTCCCTTCTAATTCGAGAATGGGCTTCTAAAAGGTTGACTGGATTTCCGGCACGAATAAGTTGGCCTAATCGAGGTTCAAGCCCTGTTAATAATGTATTTAGGGCCATAGTTTCTATAAGAGTACTTTGAGCTGTTTTTTGTTCAGTTGTAAGGTTAATTGCTTTTTGGATATTTGCATGCATTTTAGCATTTAATACCTGGAGGCGGTTAAAGAAAGTGAGTGGGGATTCATTGGATAATTGCTTAAGTCGTTGTAAATCTTGTATCAGGGAAGATAAATCGCGAGAATCTCCAAAATGTAGATTAAGTAATTGTTTTATTTCTAGGTACGAACCTGGATTTCTAGAACTAACGAGTTGTGCAGCTCTACCTCTAAGTTTGTTTTTTATATGAATAGCTAATAGAGTTTTTTGACTTGTAGTAGCCATATTGTATGCACAATCACACGCATTTAAAAACGTTCCTAAAAAGATCTGATCACCTTCAAATTCGGGGATTAAAGAAAATATTTCTGATAATTTATAAGGCTCTACTTCTACTTGACTAACATTATTTTGAGTTGAATCAGGCATTTTGAAAAATTACAAAGGTTCTGTAACTTATTTAATAGTGAAAAATCGAGTGAAAAATATTTAATTCTTGATATTCAAATTCTTAAAATCAATAATCGAACAGTTTCAATAAGTAAATACCACAATAAAATAAACAATAACGAGATGATTCATTAACTTACAGCAGGATTATTTGCATCATCGTGTTCTTAGCGTAGACAACCAGGGGCTTCACCGGGTGTTCCTTCTGTAGTTTTGCCAAGTGAGAGCGATTCGTCCTTCTTCTGTTTAGGGATTGGAATCCGCCGCTACCAGTTAGAAAACACTCTTGTTCTGACAGCGTTAGACAGATCCTACCGCGACTGCGCCAATTTTTATATTCACTTTTCCAAATTTCACTTTTTAAAAAATATTTTATTAATACTTAAAAACACTACTTTATAATTTCAAAAATTAAACTAACATTCTAACAGCCTAAAATATCAACTGACCATTTATTTACAATTCAGAACAATTTATATTAATTTGAATGCTGATGCAGCGTCTTCTATCCGTGCGAACTGCAACGGCTGGTTGCTGGCTCGGCATTCTCGGAGGTGTCGCAATTTCCTGTGCTCGATACCGTGTGACCGAAGGTCATCACCTGCACGTGGCTATCAGCGGAAATAACATATATATATATATATATATATATATATATATATATATATATATATATATATATATATATATATATATATATATATATATATATATATATATATATATATATATATATATATATATATATATATATATATATATATATATATATATATATATATATATATATATATATATATATATATATATATATATATATATATATATATATATATATATATATATATATATATATATATATATATATATATATATATATATATATATATAGAGAGATTTTTAAGTTGGGTATAAAGGAGTTTATGAATATTGGCACCATTTTCAAAATTTTGATGATTGATAATATAGTGATAACTCAAAGAATATTGAATTATAAGGATATGAGAACAGATGTGTATCTATAAATAAACTAATATATATTTAGTGTGCAAGTAGCAAATGTTTTTATGCTTTCTCTTATATTGTTTAAATTAAAGCTGTAGTCAATAAAATAAAAAAAACGAAATTTATTAACCACTTAAAGCTGAATACAACATTTGGTCTTTAAACAGACTAACAGCTAAACAGACCACTGTGTGCCGCAGCTAATGTATCTACGCAAGTAAAGATAACTAAAATATGGGGCACTCCCTCTCTTATTAATGGTAATAATCTTGCGGAGTAATTACAGTTCCATATCTTTATTTTACGAGTACTGGCTTCTTTATTTATGACTTAATGTTATCTGGTCTTCTGAAGACGCGATCTTAAATAGGTTATAGAATGGTAGAATGCCCCTAAATTAACTAGTAACCAGTTTAAACGTATCGATAGTAGTTCAAGCTGAAATATTGTATTATAAAATTTTCTCCTAAACTGATTATCAACTGAGATATTTCGTCTTGAGCCTAGGAAGTGGAAAACAATTTTTCCAAAATAAGGCTCTTTTTATCCGCTAGAAGTTTTTGAAGATAAACAATATACACCTTATCCTTTTTTAAAAATTAAAGCGGTTTTCAGAAAAGCCACCTTTTATGATACATCGAAGTCATATACTACAATAAATGGATCACGCATTTAATTTGTTTCAGAGGGTGTAGTGGGTGGAGGACAAAAATAACAACTTCTCTTATTGTAAATTTGCCGAGGTTTCGACGTTTATTTTGGTCTTTATCAAGGCTGCAATGAAAGAAACATTTCTTAGTAGTAAATGTTGCAGTATTTTTTGTTTTTTTTATTAATAAATATGTATTAAGTATGGTTAGAATTACCAAGGTATCAAAGAAAAACAACTATAAGACAATCATAAGTACGAATGCATAACATACAATTTAAAATTGAACAATGTTAAAAAACACAAACTAAAACGATGTTTTCCCTTTTACCTTTGGCACTAAAAAAACAAAAAATGACGTAAAATTGTCATCATGAATAATATTATATCAACTCACCCAATCAAGAAAAAACAAAAAAATATAAAACCAATAAACTAGTGAACTTAGCTTATTTAAATTAGGAAGTTGGTGTCAATAAAAATTCATATCCATAATATACGTGGGAAATAAAAGAAAAAGGCACATAACACATAGTTTATTTTCCCCTTTTATTCTTTAACGGTCTTTTTTATTTTTTCCTTCTTTATTTCCCTTTTGACCAAACAAAATTGCTGTAACAATTTTTATTTCCCCATGTGTATTATAGATATGAATTTTTAATGACACCAACTTCCTGATTTAAATAAGGTGGGTTCACTAGTTTATTGGTTTTATAATTTTTGGTTTTTTCTTGATTCGGTGAGTTGATATTTATTAATAAAAAAACAAAAAATACTGCAACATTTACTATTAAGCAATGTTTCTTTCATTGCGGCCTTGATAAAGAGGAAAACAAACGTCGAAACGTTGGCAAATTTACAATAAGAGAAGTTGTTATTTTTGTCCTCCACCCACTCCACCCTCTCTGAGGTGAACCAGAAGGACGTTAACATGAGCATTATGCTTAAAAATAGGGGATTTTTAATTTATTTTTAGCTATATCTTTTAAAAAGATCCTATATAATATGACTGTAAAATAATACTAAACGAGATAAGTACAGTAGCGTAACGAGGGGAATGTGCCTCATAATCCCTTGACCAGCCAAGTTTTTGCACAAATAATCTCATAAACACTAATTTTAATAATAACACCTATATAAACTGCTCAAACAATTAGTCGGCACAACAAATTTTTTCGTCAATTTTAGGAGACTGAATCTCGGAAACGCCGATTTTTGAAAATTGAAAGAAATGCCATTATTAGTTTAATCAACAACCTGCAGTGGTCTTTGATAACAATAATTTTTTGTGCTATACGGGGTGTGAAAAAATATAACGCAAAAATGAAAAATTTAAACTCTCTGCACCTCTTGCAACAGTTACTCTAAAACTTTCATAGCAATCACATTTAGGCGCTTTGTTCGATATCTCAGGTCGTGTTTGGCGGTTTTATATTTTTAAGTTTTTTAAAAAGATTTCTTTTATTAATTGTGGAAATTCCAAAACTTTATTATCCTAGTTTCTCTATACTCAATAGATCAGAGATTTTGCTTTTTTTGTTTAGGAAAAAAGTTACATCAGTCTACATACATAGTCTTTTTGAATAGTCTATATTTTTTAAATTAAAAAATTACAAATTTCTATGAGTTCTTACATTCAATATAAAACTTTCGGGACTTTATTATCCCAGCTTTTTTGTACACAGAAGTGAAGCGGTTTTGCACTTTATGTTTAGAAAAAAAGTTAGAGACTCTATTATCCCAGTTCCTCTGTACACAAAATTATGGGGGTTCCATATTTTTCGGTTTAGGAAAAAAAGTTAAGTAAAGGGTGATCCACTATAAATGGCTACCCCATTTAACCTTTTTTGCTTTACACAAAGCTTTACATTTTAGAAAAAAATTTAAATATAAAAGTCAAGTAAACAATAGGTAGTAGTTTTTAGCGCATCTATTTTTATGTATTCAGGGTGTCTCAAAAAAGAGTGACAAACAGAAGTTGATTTTTTTTTAAATGGAATACCATATATTTGAAATGATATAACGATTATACTGGAAAAAGTAATAATTTTGATACTACACACCATATGCCCAGATTCAATAATTATTTTTAAATTATTCATAATTCAAAAACAAAAAGTTGAGCATATGGTGTGGTATCAAAATTCTTAGTTTCTCCGGTAGAATTAAAATATCAAATCAAATAGGGTTGTTCTATTTTCAAAAAATGCAAATTTTGTCTGTCAGCCTTTTTTGAGAAGTTCGAGAATAACTATTGCATGAGGTGCAGAGAGTTAAAATTTTTCATTTTTACATTATATTTTTTCACATCCTGTATAACACAAAAAATGTATCAACTACCAGTACAGGTTGTTGATTAGGCAAATAATGAATCTTTTTAATTTTTTAAAATCGGCTAAGGCGTTTTCGAGATATAATCTCCTAAAAATAAAGAAAAATTTGTTGTGCCGGCTAATTTTTTCAACAGTTTATAATAATTAGACACACCATAGCTGTTTTCAAAGTTCTATATTTAAACAATTCATTTTGGGTTTAAGTAAAATTATTTTTTTTATGAATATTTGTAATACTAATATTTTTATACATGATAAAATGTATTTGTTATAGGCAAATTAAAAGTTTTTTAGAAAAAGTGAATCAATTTATTCGTGCTTCTTTACTCTTGGTCTAGTTATCCTACAGGGTATATGACAAAAATTACTTAAGAATTTAGGCAATTTGTGGTTAAAAAATATTTTTGTAAATTATTCCGTGTATTATTTTGTTACAAGGAACGAACTTTAACTTCACGTCGATTACATCCATTTGATGTAGATTTTCATTATATCTCTTGAAAAAAGATGATTTTTCTTGAAAACTCTTAATTTTTTTGAAATTGATAAAGGCACTTTTTAACAATTTTTTTTTTGCTTGAAAATATTTGAGAGGTAACATTCCGTAAACCATCCCATACATAACCTATCATTCTTGCTACTTCCAACAGTCTAGAACATAATGTGTCGCTATGTCTTTATTCAGAGAGATATAATGAGATATGTCTCTGTCATTAGAAAATCATGACGAAGTGTTAAACAAACAGCAGAATTATTTTTTAGGCAACCTATTATAAAGCGATTAAGTTAACCCGTTTTAAATATAAAAATGTTAAATTTCAATATAACACATCACTATACCGTAAATTAGACACACTAACCGTCTCATAAATTATATAAGGCTTTTCAAAATAATGAATTAAAAATGAAAGAAAGAATTTAGGGAAACACACAAAACAATAAATAAACAAGAGATAATGAAAAAATTGATAACAAAATAATAAAAATATAAAACTGTTTTAGATTGTGCATCTCCGTTATTAAAAGACGGTTATAATTTCACCGAGAATTACAAAAATTTTCAGGTAGAAAACAAAAATAAAATCAGGATATTTTGTAAGTACAGAAATCCATAAAAGGACATAGTGTAATTAGGGCTAAGTAGAATTGTAAATTGGCAGAACTGTATATCAAGACAACTGTAAAGGTTTGTTTTTTAAATAATTATTAGAACAGCAACAATCAACTTAAAGAATCCATTTTGATTATCATTTTTGTCAGGAATTTGTATGAAAGTTAAGCAGTAATTTAACAACGTAAATTTTCTTAAATGTACTAAATTCTAAACAATTAAGAAAAATAGTTTTCAAAGCGTACATTTTTGTACCACTTACCAAGATTAAAATTATAAAAACTTGATTGGCTGGATCGTTAATTGATAAAAATCCATTATCAACAATGTAAATAAAACACTTTAAACTGTTTTAGATTGTCACTTTTATTCACAACTTGTGTCATAATTGCATTTAAAACAAATAATAATTAAGTAAATGTATACAAAATAACAAAGAAAAACCAAATAAAAATAATAAATACGGAGTTCATAAATTAAATGTGGATCTTACCCAAAAGTGCATATAGGCTAGACTAGGAGAACTTTTAAATAGAGATTAGCAGAACATAAAAGAAGTTTTACTACAAATAAAACAGATTCAAGATACGCCGATCATTTGTTCGACAATAACCACGCTTTCGATGAAAAGTTTGAAATATTACACACAATAAACAAAGGTAAAAAATGTCACTTTTGGAGTCAATGGAAATTAATAAACATTATTTCTTAAACGACCATTTAGATATGAATAATTCACCTCTTTTAAATCTATTTTGTTTAAAGTTTCCCTCCAGATGTTATTTAGGACTCTCGTAGGCCATAAAAGTCTTTATCTAGAAATATGTTTTTGTAAAAGCAAGCTCATTTAGTAAATTGTAAGTTTCAATACCGTTTGTTTGACGAACCTACCCTACAGTGTTAGCGAAACATATGTTACCAGTTGTAAATAAAAGTGAAAATCTAAAACAGTTTAAAGTGTTTTATTTACATTGTTGAAAAGCATAAAAAACGGAAAATCAATAACAATATATGTTAAAAAAAAGCTTTGTATAACTATATTTGGTGAAGTAACTAACTTGTATTACTTATGTTTTTAATTAACTAAAATTAGGGTACAGAATTTTTTCCTACGCTTGTACATATTGCGAGATGACCTAATCTAGTTTTACCTTTGCATTGTATCCATGGAAGGAACAGCAAAATCGGATATAATAGTCTAAAAGCCAAAGCCATTCCATTGATCTGAAAACAAAAAAACTTGTATCACTTAACAATAAATCATATAATGATTGCGTAATAAAACATATCCTGCGGATACTTTCCCGCCTTCAACTCACGGTTTATGGTTGTCTTACCATTATCTAATTATATCTGAAGAAAACTAATTTATTATTATGTCTTGATTTGATGGATTACAATATTTTTGTAATATCTGTTTTTCGTCTGACTCTAACAACTATTTCAAGCTAATGGGATAAATTGGTCCATACTGCATGTTTTACAACATTAATACTAGTCCCGCTGAAAAATTTTTAGGGTGCCACGCCCAAAATGGCTGTTTTTTAACCTTTTTATGATGTTAATTATCCATAGCTTTGGAGCGTTTTTTAATACTTAGGGGAAATAATATGAATTTATAAGATTTTAAATATATTTTTTGTTCTTAAAAACAGTTATGTACCTATATCTTAAAGTTAATTTCGATTCGATTCGATAGATGTAAAACTGCTTCCGTCTCCGATGATCCGAACGCACTAATTTACATTAATTCTATAACAAGCGAACAAGCGCCTGCAGCAGCAGTTTAATGCCGCTCATATCTCTATTTGGCTTACGGATATTCACCATTGCGTTGCCATAGCAACTGCTATAAACAAATCTAAGCACGAAAGCCGGTGTGCGTGGGGAGTCTGATGCGGAATTTCTTACTGCTGATTGTAATTCCTCAACTGGTCACTCTTACGAAAAGGTATTCAGCGCGCTACGTTTTTATGTCATTATTATTTTTTGAGTATGTAACGCACTAGTTTTGATAGAAAATAATAGTATAATTAAGTCAATAATGTAAATTTTTATGAAACATGCTACATTTTTATAATAAAAATGTAGATTATAAAATGCTTAATATTTAAAAAACATTTTTATTTTTAAGCAAATTGATTCCTGACTGCGCATCAAGTTCTTTTTATGGAATTCAGTAGTTCTTTAGTTTTTTTTTCATAGCGAAGAAACTTAAATCTCATTTTGTGAATATTGGACAATGTTTTAAAAACTGATAATATAACGGTTCATAAAATCTACGCTGAAAACTATTTTAATACTACGTTTTTAGGTTTACGATTATTTTTTATAGCTATACAAAATTTATTTTACAAATATTAAATTAAAATATTTGTTTGCTTATACTATTACCATTAAATTTTTTATCTCGTATTGTATAGTAACAAAATGATTAGCTCTGAATTTATTACCTGTCAGATATCTTTGATAGTTATTTTTCTCTAAAATCAGACTTATAAAAACAGAGCTTAAAGAATATTTTCATTTCTGAGTTCAAAATAATTTTTAATTCGACTTTTAAAGTTCAGTGTTGTAAAAATTCAAATTGAAAGTGAGAAAATTATTGAAGTTAGAATTTAAAATTGATATTTCATTAAATTTCTTAAATTAAAACTTTACAAATATATTAACTAGATTCAGAATCAAAATTTCATAACATTTCAAATCCAAAACGTGAGAAAAGTATTTTATTATGAATTTACCCTATATATATATATTTTTTAATCGCATTGACCGTTGACTATTGTATAATTCTGCCAGAAAGTAAAATAATGTTACCAATTACTATTGCTTTAATAAGAAGAGCGCTAAATATTAAAATAGTTATACATTGGAAAAATACCGAAACGATAAAAATAATTTAGACCACTGCGTAGATTGTTTCATAATTAATTATTATATTGATCGTTTTTATATATTTTTAGTTTCACATTTTTATGCTTAAAATAATTTTATAAAACGTAAGATATATATAATTTAACAACTGGATTTATTACCATTTCGCTTCATTTATACGACACAGTAAGTACAGGAACAACTATTCCATTTCAGGCCATTATTAATACCGTTAGAGTATTGAAAGCCAAATGAATTGTAAATTTATTGAGAACCTAGAGTCAACGAAAAGTATAGTCAGCTAATAATGGGAAGCATTCTGCAAGAAGCTTAAAAGGACTTAAACTTTAAACCGTTTCAAATAACACGTTCACATACACAGGACAATAGACAAATTTGACCTTCAAAACTTTGAAGACGTATTATAAATTCTTCAAAATTGATGGCTAGCTTTTTATAAAATTAATCTTATTATCTTTGTGATCAAGTAAAATATTTGGTTTTACTTGGTCACAAAGATGACTTAATGCAAGAGATAAACGATTAAGAAAATAATTGCCAATCAGGCATCATTTTAAAGTAGCTAGAGTTTTTTAAGTTATAAATTAGGTCTAGATATTCAGTTCAACAACCTAGGTAAGGTTCGGTTTTTGTTTCCTTGCATCTACTGATCTTAGCAACAAAACCAGGCCTTCTAAAAGTAAATAGTTAATATATATATAATATATATATATATATATATATATATATATATATATATATATATATATATATATATATATTCTATGTTTGTTTCCAGGGCAATATATATATATATATATATATATATATATATATATATATATATATATATATATATATATATATATTATTTGCTCCTTTACTGACGACTTATTTTTAATCAATTTTGGCTAATTATTCTTTCAATTTTAGGTTTTGTGGATTTTTTTGGTATACAATTGTATAAAACACTTTTGATGCATCTTTTTCTGTGCTAAAACTGTATCTCGTGAAACTTTTGAGTTGTCTTATTGTTAATATTCGTATGGTTTGTCAGTTCGATAATAAAAAAAACATTCAAATATATATAAGCACACACCAAAATTATGCGCACAAAATGCAACAAATTGATTTTGGTGAAATGTTAATTTTAATTGCTTAGGGTTCTGTGTTCCAGAGTGCAAGCCTACCTGATATCGTTTTGGAAAAAAAAACATCTTTTTCAAATGCACTATAGTACAAACTACCTCAATTTTTACATAAAAGTAAGAATATAAAAGTTTTCTTTTTGTATGGACTAGTACGTTTTGTGTGACGCAGAAATACATACTGAGCAAAATGAATTAGAGATCACTATAAAAAAATAACTACTGAAGAAGGACGATGGGAAATTTATTTGTAATTAAAACCTAATATTCAGTGTCCTATAATAAAGTAAATAAGCAAGTAATTTTCCATATGTTACCCAAAAAGTATATTATTCTCAGGAAATAATATATTACAAGTGTTTTTACAATTTTCTAAAATAAACTGGAATACATTTCTATGAAGATACAACATTTTTTCAAAACACTGGCACATGTTTCAGTAACAGGTATGTCCTTTTCTTGCACATATTACATCTCGACTTCGACGTGGCATACTATTGATTAAATGCCGAATTCTTTGTTGAGGTATGTGCCTCCATTCTTGACTTACAGCATTTGTCAGTTCCTCTTAGGTATTTAGCATTTCTATCTCATCTAATTTTCTAACTCACCTCAGAGATCTTCTATGGGATTTAAGTACGGGTTGTCTGGCGACATTAACCTGTTGAAAAATCAAATCTTCTCTGTAATTTTGGACATAAGGCAATACGTGTCCGCAATATATCGATGTCCTGTCACATTTCCACCGTTGTTCTTCATCGAGCTCTTTTCGTCCATTAAAAGTGATGTTTCCCCAAACGAATATGGATCCTCCTTCAAAATGGCGAGTCTCTTGGACCATGTCATGAAATATTTCACCCGGTCTCCTGTAAACTCGAATACGTCCATCAGAATCACATTCTAAAACGGGACTGGTTTGTAAATAATACTCGTTGACATTCCTGTTCGGTCCAGTTTAAATATTCGCGGAAAAAACTTGACGATTTGTACGGTGTTATTTGGTGAGTTCTGATTGTCTAGATCTCAGTCTCATCTCTCTTAAGCGATTTATAAATTGCTGCGTTGAAATAAGCCTGCCTGTATACTGACGTAGTAGATTTGCATGCTGTGAACCCGTAAAATGTGGATTTTGAATGGCATTTTTTACTAATATGCGGTCTGGCCGAGTAGTTGTAAGGCATGCATGCACGTCCATATAGCCTCCTTGCAATATCATCAGTCACCAAAAACCTATTCCAAGTTCTTAAGATCATCACCGACTGGCTAACACCGAGATCGGCTGCGATTTGCTATTGGTGAACTCCATCCCTAAAAGTGTTATAACAATGGCTGCTTGAAAAGTATTTAAATGTCTTCGCAGCATCTTATTGTCGTAATTGATACCTTATCACTTTGAAATAAAAATCGTTCTCTAATTACGGGTTAATTTCAAAATAGAACTAAATAAAAGTCGTCAAAACTCGATATTCATTTATGTCTACCCGTAAAAAGGTCAATTGAGGCCAATGTTTATAATGTTTATAGCTAAATTATTTGTTTTAGTAGGAATTGGTTTTGGTATTAGCCGTTTCGATTTACAGCCAAAATTTAAAGTGATATTTTTAAAGTAATTCTGAGATATAATATAAAAAATTGTATTAATAACAATAGTAATATTAATAATAATTCCTTTAAGAAGTAGGTAGACTGAACACTGTAATTTTTTTTTAATTTTGTTTATTGAAATAAAAGTTGAACTATATTTAAAAAATCCGTAAATTTCCTTTACTCGGAACTTCCCTCGTTTTGAATCTTTCCTTTTATTAGGAATAGTAAAGTGTGGCCCAATTTAGTTGTGGTGAGTTTCACAAGAAGTATAATTTAAACTCAACTATTTTATTTAAGCTACGAGGTAATTACAATCCATTAAACACATTTAATAATTAGTCATAAAATATAACTAATATTAACCAACAAAAACAATTAATAACATTGGCGCATAGAAATATTGTTTTATATTAAAAATATATTTTTGTTACCGATTACCTATTAAATATTTTTTAAAAATTGTCTAATTCTAGGTGGATAGAATAGCAAAGTAGGTTCATCTTGCATATTTTGGCACCCACAAGAGCGCAACTACTTCTGAAGGTAAAGGGAAGATCTTTAGTATTTTTTTAATTGATTGCAAACTTATTGACGAAATAAGGGCATCGGAGGTTTCCAAAGGTCTATTTAATATATCTGAGAAGTTACTAGCTCTGCTAGGTTTTCGAACATGAAAGTCTTTGTAGTGCTTATATACCCAACAGGCAGTACAGTGTTTTCAAGAATTTACTTAGCATGTATAAGTTTAAAAAGAACTGATGAGCAAACGTTACTAAAATTGTTTTGAAGTATTAAATACCTTTATCTGATATATCAGACATTGTAGAAAATAGAATGAGGTCAATAAAAGCTATACTATTTCTATTATTATTGGTACCGATTCCATCAACGTGTAAACCCATAAATTTCCAAAAATATTCTTGAAACCCTTTTCCCTTCATTACATTTTTCTCTCTTGAGCTTCTCCTGTAACTTGCCATGTTTTTAAATAATTTAGTCCATGCTTTTAAGCTTCTCTAAATGCAATAGATCCAGCTATTTTAAAAGTTATGAGATATGCGAATGCGCCAAACTAGTGTTCCAGCAATGAAGAGTACTAATAGCAAAGGGAAAAGAATTCGGTTTAGTCGTAAATATTATTGATGTAAAATCATTAATTTGAGAAAATGTAGGTGGTGTTGCTCCACATTTAGGAAATATCTGACTTAACCTTGTATCGATCAGTACATTAATTAATTATTTTCGATTTTTTGCAGGTTGAGGCGAAAAAAATCGAAAGAGAATTGTATTGACTTCTCGTGCCCTTGGAAAGGGCCTAAAAGCCAGAGACCACCGTTCCGACCTTTATCGGCGACATTGGAAGAACCCGCCGGCCTACGACCGAAGTCAAACTAGAAGATCTATTTCGATAGGGATAGTAAATTTGCAGCCCGTCTGGCCAACATGAGGGCTCTCAAGAAGCGGAACCAGAGGCGCTGAGAGGCGTTCCTTCATCTCGGGGGTAGTACTGCCGACCAGAGGGATTAAAAGAGTTGATACTATTTTATCTCTGGAATGTCGTGCTGCTACTAGCAGCTTCAACTATTATGGTGGTTCGTGCTTCAGTTCTTTGAATTTTGCCTTTTTGTATTTGATACACTTTTGAAAACATTTGGAATACTTTTAATATGATTTGGTTCTCGCAGAACAAACCATATCTCTTAACAGCCAACATAAAACTTTTTCATTAAAAAAAATATTTCTGTGGCATTTATTCTACTTGTTTTTTAAATACAAAATATTCTAGCTTTTCCTTCTGTTGCTCTATTATTATCATTACTGCTTGTATTTAAAATATATGAACTTATTGGCTGGAATTCTTAGACTAAAATTGATTTCTTTGTACAAAATATCAAAAAGCTGCTCAATTTGAATTATTTAGCTCTATATATTACAGGTAGTAGCAGTTGAAACTAAATTAATGTAATCCAAGATAAAATAAAATAACATTCAAAGCTAACACTTATTTACATTTTTTTTTACCTCGTATAACTTAAAGATAATAATTAGTAATTTTTAAATAATTATCTGAATGTTTAAAAATACATTTAAATAGTACATACATTTAAAAATTAAATTTAAACAAAATTGTATTTAAACAAAATTAACATATGTGTCATTTCAATTTGTATTATTTTTTTGTACAAACGCTATAGATGCTAGATAGGCAACTCGAGAACAAATGTTCTCTGCTCCTACTAATTTTAATTTAATATGCGATTATTAATATAATACAGTAAATTTAAGTGAAAACCTTCGAACATTTGTTGTATTTAAATAATTATTACTTAGTTGAAATTCAAATTTTGTGCAAAAATTGAGATTATTTATAACATAGTAAATTGGTGGAACTGCGTAATAATAGTGATAAGAGATGGAAATCACAAGAACTTCTAAAGTAAAACTCCGTAAAAACATTTAGAGAATATTATTTTACAAATTTTCTATTATAATTTCTAACTTTGTATCGAGTTAAATGATCAGTAAATATTTATTGCGTTTTTTCTTAAATAATTTTAAATTACCTTTCTATTATAAAATCTGCTAAAACGAGGAAAAAAGTTATAGTGAAAGTAATGAAGTCTTATAGCAAAACGATGTAGTTCACCAAGCTTAACTGCTGTGTTAAATGACTAACCGCATTGTCGTAAAAACAAAACCATAAAAAACTACATGCTATTTTAATATAATTAAACTACGATTATTTTAATAAATTATTAAAATTTCAGTATCGCGTTGTAAATCAAAATTTCTTGAAATCCTTTTAAAACGCGCTGTATTCCATTGCCAACATTATTTTAAATAAAAATTATTATACCACAATTTTTGTGCAATACTATTTTTCTATTCCCAAATGATTAGCACTACGAATGATCATATGGAATTATATTGTTCTCACAAAATGTAAATACCAAATGTAATATATAAGCAAACTAATCTGCCATCTGCCCCCCCTCTGTAATGCCCGGAGAAAGTCATCGTTATGACAAATCTGGTGGAATTTATATTAGAAATTACCTTTTTTTAAAGTAATTAGTATAATTTTGCCCCCACCCGGATTTCATCTGTTGATGGCAGTTGTTACTAATAAAAAATGTTTGCTTTTTTAGTCGTCAGTATATTTTGCCCCATCACTGGGATTTATAATGTTGATGGTAATCACCTTTTCTTAGTCAGCAATATTTTTTTGCCTCCACCGGAATTTGATCCTGACAGCGCCCATGCACTGCAATATAGTTAGCTTCAAACAGGTTAGATTCTGTTTACACCATTCCATTAGATTTAAATGATTTTGATATACATTTTTACTTCTTGCCTCACTCACAATCGATATTAAATAAAAATAATTATAATGATAATCTAAGAATCTGAATTTTATTTATTTTGAATAATATAACAATCTTCATTTCTCTAAACTGTAAAATAGAGATATTAATAATAATTTAGATAATTACTTTGGAGTCGAGGGCGTTGGGACCTTTCCAGCTAGGGAGCCACTGTAGTGATCATCAAATTGCCACCATTACCAGTTCGCCACTGCCCGAAGGGTTCACAACTTTCAGATTCTGTTGATAGATGTCAGTGGTAGAAAATGAAGTATAGTTTCCGATCGATTTATCTAGAAGCTATCTCATTTAGAAAAAAAAATCACGAGGATATTTTTTCTCAAGATATTCTTATCTTTTTTATTTACTTTTTGATATAAACAATTGACATATCTACTATAATTTGGCAGATATTGACAAAAAAATTAAATTTCCTAACTCTAAGCAGCTCTCAAAGAGCAATATTTTTGTCTTGCTACTTAATTTTTCTGAGGTTTGAGCCTTCAGATACTAGACTCGTAAATGGTCGGGAAAAGCATCCATTAACGGAATCCAATAGTGGTTTTGAATTCGAGTGTTTACTCGACCTATATATTTTCTCATTTACCGGTAACTTTTTAATGAATTTGACTATGTTTAGTTTGATTTATATATTTATGCAATACATTTTTATTTCAAAATAAAATTTTTTTGACAGCTTTTGCTGAGATGAACCAGCGCGAAGGCTTTTAAATAAAAGCTATATCATGATTCACGACCTGCATCTAACCAGAAATTAAATAAGGAAGATGTAAGATACAAAACTCCAACTTTTGTCTTTTAAGCTCTGCTACAATTACTTATAACACTTATAACTAGCATTATATAAATAGCAAAAATAAATGTTATAGAAGAAAATAGTTTCTTATTCTAAGGTAATAGCAAAAATGGACTAAACTCTTTAGCGTAACTGTAGCTTCAAGAGAGAATGTATGTAGAGCCAGAACGGACAAACTTATCAGGATCTGCATAGATAGCAGACAGGCTTTATTAGTTCTATAGAGCTACAAAAAAACAAAGGTAATTATAACCATTATAAATTGTCAGCAAATTAAATGAGTAAGCGAACAATAAACTGCGTAGGAAATAATAGTATTCACCAAGGTTACTGAACCTTTTAAACTGTTGAAAGCCGTATCTTTTCATTTAACAAAAAAAGGTCGTTAAAAATATAGATTATAACGTGTTTAAAACCTATTGTGCATATTATTTCAACGTACATTAAAAAGCGTTAAATTTCATTTCCTGGAATAAAAATCTTTTTATGGAGGCTAATAGTAATACTAATAATAATCATTATTAAATAAGAAAGAGACAAGTTAAGTCACTTACTTAACCGAACAACGGATGTCAGATCAGTGCAGAGCAATTCTGAGACCCTTCTTAGGGGATCGCGAGACCGAGATTAGTTTAGCGTCGGTCTTAAAAAAATGCAAGGTCTCGTGTTCGATGCTCGAGACTCTACCTCGGTAGTCTCGGTCTCGAAAATTTGAAATTGGTCGTTAAGTTTCAGTTGTTCTAATAACTATCCATATTCTTTCTAGACCTCGCCAGAGACTTTTTTGACAAAGAATAGTCTAGTCTTGGTCCCGAAAAACTTGATATTTTTATGGTAATCAGGTTTTAATGGTTCCAATAACTGTTCACATCTTCTTTATATGTCTTTCCAAAGAGATTTTTTTTTAAAATAAGAGACTCTGTTTATTATTACATATTTTAATACTTTTGCCAGTTGGTTGTTTAGTACTTATTTGGTTTAATTTTTTGTGAGAGTCTCCAGGTGCCTTTAGGATCTCGCGCCCTTGTGCTCTGCACGACTTTGCACATATGGATGGCACAGCCCTGACAGTAAAAACTTTAAACCTTCAATGCTAAATTCTCGAAAGCAGCTGAAAATAAGTATAAAATATTCATAACATAAATTATGTCCACATTTGACCAAAGTAATAAGATGCAATTGAACATATAGTAATGATATTAAAAAAAAAGATTACTTCAGTCGGCTCAATCTTTTGATACACCTTCTCTCATATTTTCTATTTATAAACAAAAGTTACAAAATTTCCTACAATTAAGAAAAAAATGAAATTGTTAATCAAATAATAAAAATTATGGAGTATTTTTAAATTTCTTTTCGAAACCGAGACATAGAATTTCGAAGCGTGGCCTCAATCTTACATTGCTCAATCAAGTCTTAATCTCGGTGTCGAAAGGATATTATAAGTATCAGAAATAGAGCAGTCTCGCGAACCCCTAGGCATTTTTAAATGCCATCATAATATAAAAAACTGTTTATATTAGCTCCCAACCGTAATATAATTTAGTAATAGTATGCTGCAAATATAACGTTAAATATAATTACAAAAAAAGCTGATTATCAGTTATCAACAGCACGTTTCTCCAACGGTTTTCCTGTCCTGTTTGTCCTATCTCTTAATTTTGCTGTTTATTTAAAATGCATCTAAAGGTACCGGTTGAAACATATTGTTTTGGGTATCTGTTGTGTAAAAATCCAAAAATAAACATCTTTTAAACTTCACATTTGGAAATTCCAATAAAAATGTGTGCGTTTTATTTAAATTTGAATACAATTTTAATTTTCTACATCCTTATAGACGGAACAGGATGGAGGAAATATGAATAGTAATCACAGATGGTGAATTCTCGCAGCATCTACAATAATTAGCTTTTAAGCATAAAACTTAAATATTTTACTATATCACGGATATGATTTTACGTAAATGCTTTAATTCTGGTTTTAACAGCAGCAACTTTTTGAAACATATCTTTTCCTTAGTCAGAAACAAAAACTATATTATTTTTTTCAAGTGATGTATTGTACTCTTCCTCAATTTTAAACATTATGGTAATTGTTTCATATGGGTCCGTCAAATTAACTTATTTTCCCAATTAGAAATGTTAGATTTATCCAGGGCAAGTTAGTATTTTTATAAATATTGGTTGATTTAGGTTTAAGAACTGAAGGATTCATATGAAACAATTACTTTATTATTTTTTATATTAGAAATGTTAGAGATGACCATATATTGTGATACTTTGTAATAGATATACCCAATGCAAATTAGGTTAGGTTATGTAGCTTTTTTTTTGAAAAATAGGCGTGTTTACGCCCCTTATATTGTTATTCAAATTAAGTTTTGTTTAAAAAAGAAACGCGTTCGTGCTTGTTTTGCATAACTAAATTTTAGGATTATTGAATGGCCAGGTTATGATAAGTTTGGTTTAGTATGTTCTATTAGGTTAGATTAGTCTGAATAAAATTAGCATGTAGCATTTTTTAGAAAAATGGGCGCGTTTACCCTCCTCTGTTATTCTTAAAAAAACTATTTAGTTTTGTTAAGAAAAACAAGCTAGATAGTAAGAACTAAACTGAAAGATTATTGAATGACGAGGTTAGATTAGATTTGGTTTAGCCTAGCGTATCATTAATAACGGAAATTTTTGTAACACTGAATTTTTTTGATATTCATTGACACTCAAGTTTTGTTTCAAAAAGAAGCGCGAATGATCTGGTTAGGTTAAATGTAGTTTGGTTATGCTCTGTTAGCTTGGATTAAGCTGGACAAAGTTAGGTTATGTTAGAAAAATAGGCGTTTTTACTCGCTTCTGTTATTCTTAAGAAATATAAGTTTTGTTAAAGAAAAACAAGCGCGCAGGCACAGTAAGACCAAATTGTGGGATTTGGTTTGGTCTAGATTCAATTATTCAAGATTCAATGTTTTGAAGCAGTTGGTGGTTGAGTTGGGTAAATTGTATTATGAGATACATTTACGAACAAACAGAACCGGCATACTATGTGATATAAAAGCGAGGACCGTTTTTTTTTCTGGTCATACAGTTTTGTGCCCCTCCAATCACAAAGGTCTAGTGACGCCCCTACATAGAACTAATATTTAGCAATATTGAATGACCAGGTTTGGTTTGGTTACTCTCCATAGGGGTTAGGTTTTGTAGCTTTGGATTTTGTTTTTTTTTTCTATATAAGAGTCGTGTTTACAAGCTTTTGTTTTTCTTTAACAAGTTATGTTAAGGAAAAACAAAAGCGCTTGCTTGTTCTTATAAATTTCCATACTCTTACAATACTATTCTTTTTATATTTAGTTGACACACTAGTTGAAGAATTTAGTTATCACTTCGAAGAAGCCATTTTAATAAAATAGTGGTCTACTATAAAAATTATATAGTAACATTGTTTAACAACCCTATGGCATTTTAGATGTACATACTGCATATATCTTACTGTCAAATGCCAAAAAGTCATTGCTTTTATATATTTTTTAAAAATATTTAATTGGGCTATAAAATCTTGAATTCATCAGTTTTAAACTCTGACATAAATAAATGATGACTTTCTTTGGCCGACCTACATATATCAAACAATTACGTAGGGGTAAGTAAATGTTTAAGTGAGTCTTTCCATTTTAAAGCGTGAATTTATTCATATTTTAAAAAATACTAATTGACGCCCAGAAATTTTGTTGTATATTTTTAATGATGAGTTTTAATCTTCCCTAATAGAAAAAAGGCAATTTTATTTGGGGACCTATATGAAATTATTACCAACATTTTCGCTATTTCGTCTATAGGTCCAAATAGACATTATTAAATGACTTATTCCTTTGTTTTTAAAACATTGTTGTTCGTCTAGTAATAATATTTGAGTTCCATCGAATATTCTCTTAATTTGTTGTGAAGATAACGACAATGTCAAAAACCTGACTTAGGTTCCTCCAATTTACTTTATAATACAAGTTTTGAAAGGGTAAATACTACACCATTCCTGAATGGAAAATGTATAAGTCAGTTAACTGCGAAAACTAACAAATCCTTAATGTAAAGAAAAAATATCCAAAGGGTAATCATTACTTACAAATATATTGCGTGTTAAAATTTTTTGTTTAAATTTTGGAAAATTAATTAAACTATTTTTTACTACGATCAACGCAACATATTTGCTTACTTTTCTTCATATACATATTAGTTTACATGTATTAAGTTTAAAGCTAAAATGTGCTAAATAATAACGGGTCTTGTTGATTTTAATGGTGCTCGTCGGAATTTAACTAAACTCATTCTGATTCTTATCTTGACATTAATATATTTCTTGTTTCTAAATATATTTAATTGTTAAACTCTTATTTTACGTTAAATGTGGTAGATTTATACATTTGGTCATAAGAAATTAATTGTATAAAAAACTAAAAATAAACCGTATTATCAGATTTCTTTTGTTGTTTTTTATATAATTATTGTTAAAGTCTGTTTTTTATTTGATCCTGTTGATTTGTAGCAATATAAAGAAATCATCATCCTAATAAAACGTTTATTGGACAGTTGTGACTGCAATACATCGTACAAGAAACAAAAACAAGCAATAAAGATATCTCCGCCCCAGATAAGAATTTAAACGGCCGGTTCTGAAAAATTCTTAATCTAAGAAAAACAATGAAGTTGAAGTGATTCAGTTTGAAATAGTGGTAACTTTTTCGTGACTTGCATTGTCTTTTATCGCTTTTTCTAACAATGCTATCTCTGATTTACAACAAATAAATACGAAAATATCAACTGCTAAATTCTTATGATCTTCTTTGCTATGATTTTCTATAATATAAAATTATCTTCTCTCGCGGAATGACTTAACTATTGGAAATATTTTATTGATCGAATAGTTAAATCAGCTTTCTCATTTTTACAAACCTTTTATAAGTACAATAATAAACCAGTTCACTAATAAGATGAATTGTTTACCTATTGGCTTTCGTTCCAGTTTTGTAATAAATTACTAATTAAAAGTAATTGAATCTTTGACTCAAAGTGTGTAGATAATAACTGATAATTTACTAAATTATGTTGGACACAGGTGATGCAAATTAGGTCATGTCCTTTGTATTACAGTTATTTCAGTAAAAATACTAGTTTTTCTTGTTGGTAAATATGTCTCGTAATTTACCAACTAATAGCCATTCCCTGCCCTCCCCTAAGTGAGCTCCCTGGAGTCAACTCAACCGAAACTTAACCAACTGCTCGGAATGTTGAGGCCTGGAGTAGTGACGCCCTTGACCTGAATCTTCAAATATTTTTTTTATTAATACTTTCATATAGTATAAATTGTTTTATTTTTAGAATAATTTTCAAAATAGCCTATTGTTTTAATCTCATCTGCTGATAGCACTTCTAATAGGTTTTGTGATCCACCACACAATGTTGCTTTTTATTATCGTATACACGTTTACTTTTTCGTGGAACACCCCACGTATTCTACTAATACTGTACTATACCGAAGTTGGATTAGATGCAAAATCTGTATAAAAGGGAACTTTGTTGGTACTTCTGGTTGGTTTTGCCGGATATGATATTAAGATTGTTATTTTAAGGAGGACAACCTCTATATGTCCTCATTCTCGAATTGTACGAAACATTTTACATCTAAAACATGTGTCATATGATATACCTTTCTATGATAGTTTCCGAAAAAATGGCGCCTTATTGTTTCTTATTTTTCTCGAACATAGTCATTTTTACAGAAAATAATTGAAGGTTAAGGATTTCAAATATCACAAAATCATACCATCTTCAGTCCGTGAACCAAAGACATGAAAAATTCACTTCACTTGTTCAAACGGAAGTGATACGAAAATTCAATTTGAAATACGTGTTACTTGAATAATTTTAATGGAAATCTATAAAATGACACACAAATTTTATATTTTTTACATTTTTCATTTAGACATTGCTATACCTAAATCTAATAGTTTTCAAATAAACTCTTCTAAAAGACGAATTAGACTCGTTACTAACCATTTTCTGTATAAAAATGTTAATTACTTAATACACTAAATGTTGAAGGGGGTCACCATTTACTTCATGAATCAAGGGAATTCTTTCCTTAAAATGTGCCAACCATTTTGCATTTGAATAGGTTTGACGGATTGTATGTCTGTTGTGATACGGTCTCTGAAGTCTTAAACATTTAAAGGTCCTCTTTAGTATGTCTTTTCCTTATTTTAAGGCAAATAAGAAAAATCCAGGATAGTTAACACAGGTGATCTTGTTGGTCATCTCACATGCCCGTTAGTGCCTATCCAGTGGTTGCCAAACTTTTCACTGATATAATCGGATACCACTATAGCGTTATGGGCTTGTGCGCTATCTTATTGATAGTCCGACTGGACCATGTTATTTAAACGTAGATTATCAAGAAACTGTTCAATCTGATTATAGGAAATATTTAAAGATTGTTCCGCATTTAGAGGATCTTCAAACATTATAGGACCAACTATGTGGTTATCTATCACGCCCATCCAGACATTAATAATAAACAAACTTCACTTGAATTGCTCCTTCTCTGAATAATGCTAATTTTCTGTTGTCCAGTACCTTCTATTATGTCGGTTGAAAATTGCCAAATTGGTGAAACGAGATTCGTCACAAAAGAGAACAAAGTTTTCCAATTGTTTTTGCTGCTGGGAAGTATTTAAAAACCAGTTGAAAAACTCAAATTTTCGGTGAGTCTGCTTCAAACAGATAGTGAAGAATCTGATTTAAATGATTTTTAATTATATTTGTGAAGAATCTTCCTGACATTTTCATGGCTTATGCCAATAGCCATGCTGATTTGTCTCAAGAAACGCGAATACAAACTGTCAACAAAATATTTAGATTGGACAGAAAATTTTGAATTTGGGGTGCTATAAAGTTATGGATTTCCGTTAAAATTATTTAAGTCAAATGTGTTTCACATTGATTTTCGTACCATTTCCGTTTGAACCGGAAGTGATTTTTTGACACTTCCGTGCTTTACGCACTAAAAATTAAATGATTTTTATGTAAAAATGGCTTTGATCGGAAACTGTCATAGAGAGGTAGATCATATTACACGTGTTTTAGAGATAGAATTTTCTGTATAATTTAAAAATGATGTCATATACAGGGTGTTTCATTTAAAATAACAAACTCGATTTTATTTCCGGAAAAACCGGAAGTGGAAATATAGTTTACTTCTATGAGGATTTTGCACCTAATTCAACCATCCATCACTCCAAAATTTCATTTCAAGTCGACAACGTTATTTTGAACGGAGAAACCGCCTCGCCGGTAATCTGATTGACAACCAATATATGCTATATAGAGGAAGTTTGTAATACCAAATATTTCGAAAAGAAGGAAGGGAGTATTGTAATACCAAATATTTCGAGTAATATAAGTAGGGTTTATTCGACGTCCGTAAACCACGACAAACATATTTTTAGAAAAAAATCCATGTGGTCTGTATGGATGTGTGTTTATATGTAAACAATAACTTGAGAACAGTAAAACCGATATATATATATATATATATATATATATATATATATATATATATATATATATATATATATATATATATATATATATATATATATATATATATATATATATATATATATATATATATATATATATATATATATATATATATATATATATATATATATATATATATATATATATATATATATATATATATATATATATATATATATATATATATATATATATATATATATATATATATATATATATATATATATATATATATATATATATATATATATATATATATATATATATATATATATATATATATATATATATATATATATATATATATATATATATATATATATATATATATATATATATATATATATATATATATATATATATATATATATATATATATATATATATATATATATATATATATATATATATATATATATATATATATATATATATATATATATATATATATATATATTTATATATATATATATATATATATATATATATATATATATATATATATATATATATATATATATATATATATATATATATATATATATATATATATATAGCAAAAAGGCTTTTGTTTTTTTTAGCAGTTAAAGTTTAAAACAGTTAGTTAAAAAAATAGAGAGACACTTTAAGTCTCAAATCTTTTTATACAAAACAAAACGGAAGGGGGTAAAAAGTTTTCTAAAAGCCATTTTGCCAAAAAACAATATTGTTTTTAGAAAACGAAAAAAAAAACCGTTAAATCTATTATATTTTTAGACATTTAAACCTCGATTCGAGAAAAACCCATTGTTGTGCATACACATATCCAATAACGACGATTAGAGAAACCATTCAGAAAAAAAAATTGCTTAAAGGCTGAGCAATTTATATTTAACGTCACTAAAGATTGCTTGTTAATCTGTGACTAAAATATGCTGTTTTTCAGCATGTAAACTGTAAAATATAAATAATAAATACACATGAGTATTTTATTTAATTGGTGAAATTACTAAATGATTAAGGAAACGTAATAGCATGTATAACAGGATAATTTTCCTCTTTAATATTGTTGGATTCAATTAAATTAATAACAGCGCATTTTCGCATTCATCTATATACATAATAGCAACAATAAAAAAAGCGTAATTGTGGTTAAAAAGACAACCACAAATATTTAAAGTAATTTATAAGTATAGCGGTAAACATGAAAATCCACCTGTTACTTAATCTAAGCACAAGTTCATTAGAACGAAGTTATTTTTCCTCTATATGTAAATGAATGAACCAGGTAATGATGTAAAATATGTAGTACACCATAATAAGATCGTTTCGGAACTTGACTACAACTTACACATTCTTAAATCACGACTTTTATTTACAACAATTTATATGATTCGTCCAGTAAGCATCAATTTTCAGCATGGGATAAATAAGGTATGGCAGAGGGGCGGGTTACTTGCTTCTTTCTGAAGTTGTAACTCTCGGAAGGATGCTGAGTAAATTATTGAAATGATTACAAAGGACCTCTCACACTTATAAAAAATGGCATTAAGTGAATTATTCTAGTTTTTGATATAATGCAGCTCTTCACTTTCTGATCAAAATTTATCATTGCCTTAACATGAACTTTTGCCTAAAAAATTTTTAGTTTAATTTTATTTGGTTTATAGCGACTCGGATAAGATTTTGCGATCCTTCCTACCAACTAACCAGTTTTAATAAAATTAAATGTGCTAGGTTTTAAGTTGATATTTAGTCTTTTGTTAGGTATAAAAAAATTTTACAATCGAGCGATGGTATTTTCTGTGAATACAAAAACGCTCAAAACAAAAAAACTCAAAAAATCTATAAATTCAGCGTTTATACTAAACCGCATAGGTACTAAACAAATGGAGATATTTTTTTAAATTCTGGATATGTTGCAGATTAAGGCCGGTTTATGAAAAAAATGTAGTGAGTAAAAAAATTGGTGGTCTGGAATAGTCCAGCAAAACTGATTATCCTAGAAAATATTAAGTAGGTAGGGGCTCAATATAAAAATACATACGTTAGCTACCATTTTTACCAGGGAAGTATTTTAATACATATTTACAGATAATAATACAATGTCATATCTATTAAATAATTAATAAATAAATTGTTATGTTAAATTTTAAATTATTATTATATAGAAAAAAAATTTGGGTTTTTATAAAATAGACCTATTTAAGAGAATTGGTCAATCTGAGTTATACTATCTTACTTTTTTTTCTTTTATCTGATAATTTTTTGTTGATTTTAGAACCGTATTTATTATTTCTTATTTAAGAAAATATTTTACACCGGGTGAAGACTATAAAACGCATCTTATTTTGAAGATCATTATCTTCTCTCGTTATCAATATATCATAACATAATTTTATACGTATATAGCAAATAGTATCAGAACAATATATATTAAGTCTCATTCCTCAATCTTATAAATCTGGTAGTAATAAAAATTCAATGTCTCCGTTGTATTTTTATTATCTTTTACTTTTTGGATTATAATTTACCCATTATGTAAATAATAATATATAAATAAAGTGAATTACGATATTTATTTAGAACGGAAGCTTTTACGGCTTCGGTCAATTAAGAAATCATGGTTCTTAGGATTAGACCGTGTTAAACTCCACGAGATCTGAACACTGAATGAGCTCGAAGAGATTCAGGCGGGCTTCTATACCCCACTTGTGCTCGCCGAACCGTGACCCTGTGTTAAGATCGGTTTCCACGTGTGACGTAGACTGTAACCCGTATCTTCATTGACATTTGTTGTATGTTTAAATATTTCAATAGATTCGCTAATTTTTCTTTTAAAAAATCCTGGATTCGATGCTAAAACCTTGGTTTTCTTTAGATTTATAATATGGCCAGTGTTATGCTGGTGTTCAGCTACAGCACACTGAAACATTTGTTTCTTTTTAATACATCATTGATGTTCCTTAAGTCTAGTTGATATTCAGCGTCCTGTTTCTTTCACATACACTTTTCCACAGAAGCAAGGAATTTTATATACTCATTCTGTTTGGAAAGGTATGATACATTTCGGGGATCGCAAGCATTGTCCAATCTTCATATATGTATTGGAGATTGTATGTATGTTGGACCGCCGAAATAATCGCCCTATTTTGTCTGTAGTGCCATATATGTAGGAAAGAACAACACTACCGAACGGTATCTCTTTATCATTCTCATTTGGCGGAGTTGGATTACTATACCGTTTTTAATTGAACACGTAATATCTTCAGTGCAATAGCCATTCCCTCTGAGAGCTTCTGTCAGTTTCGATGTTAGAGAATCTTGATCTGGATACTAGTGAGTTGATAACCAATTTCTTTTGTGCTGGATTGTGATGAGAATTTGCATTTAAGTATCTATTTGTATGCATCGGTTTTCTATACACAGAATGTCCTAATATACCATTTTCCTTCCTTTGAACACATACATCTAGAAAGGGAATCGTTCCATTAGATTCAATTTCCATCGTGAACTTGATATTATAATGCTGTTGATTGAGGTGATCCAGAAATACGAGGAGATTATCCTGTCCATGAGGCCAAACAACAAAAATATCATCTACATATCTGAACCAGTGTTTCGGTTTTAGTGAAGCGAATGTTAGAGCAATATTCTCAAAAGCTTCCATAAAGATATTCTCTCCAACAGGTGATAGAGGAGATCTCATAGCTGGCCCTGAAGTTTGTTCATAAAAAGTTTCTTGAAAAATGAAATAAGTAGATGTAAGACAAGCTTCCGCTATGTCCTATTAAGATTATTATCATCCAGTATGTCTGATATAATGGAAATTAAGTCATTGACAGGGACATTTGTGTATAGTGATTCTACTTCGAAATTGACCAAAATATCTAAGAAAATTTGAAAGATATTTATCTAATTTGTATGTGGGCAAGTCTAATGCACTGACGACCGGTCGAAGTAGTACATTGTCCTCGTGTGTCTTGGGAAGACCGTAGATCCTGGGAATCTTGGAGCTGCTTGGTTTTAATGATTTTTTCCCCTCTGGTGGTAAACTGGATGCGTTAATCAGATTAGTAATGCGTCTTTCTATTCTACTTGTGGGGTCTGCCTGCATAACCTTATAGGTGTTGTTGTCTAAAAGTTGAGTAACCTTTTCCATGTATTCCGTTCTGTCCATGACGACTGTGGCGTTGCCTTTATCTGCTGGAAGTACCAGAATATTTGCGTCTTCATTTAAGGTCTTTATTGCTGTTTTTCCAGCTGCGGAGAGGTTAGACTTCGGTGGTTTTGAATTTTTAATGATCTTCGCTCTCTCATATCTGACTTCATCGGCTTGTTCCACTGGTAATCTTCTGATTGCTGCTTCAACAGAGGATACTATGTCTTCTACGGGAATGCTACTCGGTGCTATTGCGAAATTTTGACCTTTGGAAAGGACGGAATGTTCTGCTTCGGTTGCCGTCTTCGATGACTGTATTCTGCAGAGGTTTCACTGGATTTTTTTGTTCAGGAGGGCTTCAAACTTCTTTTGTTAGGTTAACGCTAACTTCTTGATGGATTTTTTCTGCCTGTGGGTTGGTGATGTTGTTCAAAGTTGTAAATGTGGTTCTTTCTAGTCTAGAAGCTAATTTCAGATACATTTCTAATAGTTTAGAGGCATTTGTATCTAAATCACGACATGTTGCCTTAATCGTTTTTTTGACTAATGTATTGCTAGCACGCTTATAAATATTCTCAACAGTTCTAGAAGAAATGTGATGTCTCACCTGTAGTATTTCGGCAACTAAGGAGAAAGGCCCACTGGTAGAGTAACTTCTTCTTGCTGTTCCGGAGATCGCCAAAAGTTTTGCCATCCTTCTTGGTTTCCTCCCCATAGAGGTTAGCTAACATAGAACGGAAACTTTCACGGCTTTGGCCAATTAAGAAATCATTGTTTTTGGGATTAGACCATGTCAAATTGAAATTATTATCTGACCTTTCGCCTTCGATTTCACGAGGCATCTTCAGGGATCTTTACTTCACGAGATCTGAACACTGAATGAACTCGAAGAGATTTAGGCGGGCTCTTATAACATCACACGTGGAAACCGATCTTAACACAGGGTCACGGTTCGGAAGCACAAATTGGGTATAACAGCCCCCCTGAATCTCTTTGAACTCATTCAATGTTCACATCTCGTAGAGTAAAGATACCTGAAGAAGCCTCGTGCAATCGAAGACAAAACTTTGAATATTAATTCCAATTTGACACGGTCTAATCCCAAGAACCATGATTTTTTAAACGATATTTATTATTTTCGTTTATAAAAATAGAATTTTAACAACTTTTCAAACAATGAATTTGGCCCACATTTTGTTTTATCACAATGGCTTCTATGTCAACCTTGATTTGTGTGTAAAAATTGAGCTAAACAGTTTGTTAGGCCATCATTTTGTTCCGCCATATTGAATTTTTATCCTTAATTTTTGACCAAAATTCAGTCAGATAAGTAGTTTTTTTAGCTATGCCACGAACAGACAGACGGAAGGAAAATATCTCGGAAGATCATTTTTTCACAATTACAAAAAAGCGGGAGTTTGAAGAGTTTTCTGAATCATAGATTAAATGTACATACACGGTGATACAAAGGAAAGTTAATTTGCTTTATATATATGTATACCGTATTCGAGATTTTCAGGGTGAAGTATCCGATTTCTCCTTACATCACACACGCATTATTAAAATACCTAATTCATACAAATAAAGTTCATGTTCCTATATTACTTCTGTGATCTTACTAATGCTTTTAAATAAATAGAAAATTAAAAAATAGTGTATATTAACATTTTGATAAATATACATTATATTTTGTATTTATTCGTTAACTTATATTTTATTTTATTTATGTAAATATTATACAATAGTAACATAAGAACGTAGGCTTCATTTGTTTCTATTCGGTATAAATTTTTCATAAAGGCTGTTAGAAGAAAAATGTTGATAATTTTACCATATATCGTTTTTATTTTATGTTTAATAGTTGTTTGGAAAATAAATTTGAACTTCTCATAAAAATTCTAGTTACTGTGATAATTGTATTTTTTGCCATATCTTGTATTCTTTGGAATACGCTGTATAATTTACAGTGAATAACAGAGTGTACCAGATGTAAAACATCCTTAGGGAATAGCTAAATTAATTCCAGTTTATGATATGAAATATAGTCACTCTAAAAGTTCTAATATTATTCTGAAGGAGGATAATATTGGGAATAATAATAAGAATAACCACGTCAGTGCCTCTCGGGCTCAGATAAAACAGAGTCTGCCGTGTGAGCCGTATCTTAGTTGTACTCAAGATGCACATGACAGCATGCAAATTGTCTGTATGGTGCTGATGAGGCGGGAACCTGCCACGCAAACAGCTACAACCTAAGAAACAAACAATAGCACACAACACTAAAGGTTCCATCTTAATACAAGATATGATATCTCAAAGGTTCGAAATTCGTTCGGTTCCAACATTAGGTTACGTTGTGGGTTATATCTGTAAATCGGTTAAATTAATTATGTATTTTTGAGGATTTTATTTATGGAAACCATATTTTAGTTAGTTTTTTAAATCCTGTTTTCTGTATAGATATAACTTGTTGCCCCAAAACTTTAAGGCAGTATAATAATATTTAAGTAGATTAAAATATATGTTGCTATGCGACTATAACAATGTTTTTAAGAGTACTTTCCACCTTTGTTTGCATTTTTTACTTTCAACAGCCAATATATTGTATAATTGTACACTATATAGGCTATATAGGAGAATTATTGGAAACACAAATATTTTAGAAAAATATAAGTTTTTCTCGAGGTTGTAGAAAATTATGTCTATACGAATGCGTGTAAACAAAATTTTTTCCAACGATAACTTGAGAAAACCGATTGTTTTCAAATTTGAATAAAAAATAGTCTAGGTTAGTATCTCATGGTGATCAGATTTTGGGTATCATAGATGTAGATTTCAATATTTTAAAGGTGTATAAAAACTTTAAAAAATCATGTTTTGAGAACGCACAGTTCGATAAGTCGTTGGCTTAGATATTTGACTTTTCTTCGATTATGTATATATTTAAAATAGAATTTACGTTATATTCCGAAACCAGCCAAACACGCAAATTTATTTTAATCTTTTGTGTTTAAAATAAATTTGCCCAATAAACTGGTTAGAATGAGGCAGCCCCCCTGAAAACGAAAAAAAAACGGTGAAACACGCCAAACTTCTTTTATTTTTTTGTATGTAAAAACGTTTTTTTCGACTATACTCGGAGGATAAAACAGCCACCTGAAAATTAAAATTCTTTTTATTGTTTTGATATAATTTTTTTTAACTATACAGGGTAGGTCTAAGAGGATGAAACAGCTACCTAAAAATGATAAAAACATATTTCAGAAGAATTTTTTTTGCTTAGCAAACAGTGTAATAAGGCATTTTTTATCCTTTTGTATTTAATACATTTTCGTTTTTTTTATACAGGTTAGTTCTAGAAGGATAAAACAGCACTGAACACGATAAAAATAGAAATATATATTTTGTGAGTTAAGTTTGATCTAGTTTTTACAAATAAATACATTTTCATTATACAGGGTTACTTAGATTATGAAGCAGTCCCCAGAAAACGAAAATATTTTTTGCTTTAAAAAACAAACAGTGAAATATGTCAAATTTCTTTGATCTCTTTGTATATAAAACGTTTTTTCCACTATACAGGGTAGTCCTAAGACATACAAAAGCTCCTTAAAAATGCAAATATTTTTTGTAATGCTTTGTTTTTTTAAAACACAGTAAAACAGGGCCAATGTATGCATGCATAAGAACTGTTTCCCTTTGTATAGGGTTAATCTAAAGGGTGAAACAGTTGCCCAGAAACAGAATAAAAATTTCAATTTTTTTTAAGTCGAAAATAATAATCTATTCATATATTTTTGAAAAACGGCAAGATACGGTCATTTTATTATATTTATTGATTGTATATAAACCTCAACTTAAGTTATATGGGGAAGTACTATGTTTACCAAACATATTTTTTGTTGCAGTACAATAAAGATTATTTTACTTTGTGGACCTAGTGACCATAAAATATTATAATAGTAAGAGACGTTTTATTTTCACTTCTTGTTTAATTTCCTTAGTTATTTAGAATTTAACAGCTTATAAATCTACTTGTAGTATTAAGTACCAGTATTTTGCAAAAGTACTTACAAGATTCTGTAGTTTACTAACAAATGAAAATTTATTTCCAAGTAAACCGTACATGTTTTATAATAGTTTTAAATACGTACTTCAAGGTCCCTATTCAATTTTTATATAAAAATATTTAAAGTAGATTTGATGATACTAAAGTAGGTACTTAAGTACTTAAAATACATCTAGTTGCTTAAAGTATTTAAACCGATTTTTCATAAAGTAAAATATATTCAGGAAGGAAAAATATAAAAGACAATCAAGAACCCTGCACGTGTAGGGTTCACGCATATTAAACAATTAACCTATCTTTATCGTGTTGTAATTTGTAACGCAATATCGTTTATTTAAACAATAACTTCATTATGATTTCAGTAGTGCCTTAATATACATTAACATGCCATTATTTGTAATGGAACGCTGCCGGATTTGATTACTTAATTATACGCATTTACAAGATGCCTTTATTAGCGAGACACTGTCAACTAGAATATTTTGTTGGGATGTTAAGAGTACTTAGGTCTTTAAAGTCAATCTTCCCTTTTTGGTGATTAAAAAAAAAGCACAAGTATTTTTATGAATTTTTTCCGATATTTAGGCTTTATCATATCATTGAAGCTGATCTGAACAATAAAGGTTCACATAATAAAATTATAAAGCATCAAATAAAAATTCGTAAAAACACTGAAACGTGAAAAATGTCACTTCAAATTGGGTTGGGTAATGACACGTAGAATACTGATTTGTAATTGGGATGTAAAATGCATAGATATTATGCGTCTATGCCAATATTTTTGAAAGTCAATATTCTTATACAGAAATCTACTAATATAAAATGCATATTCAGAACCCTTAATACATAATTGTATGTTTAAGGCAATACTGATTAAGCTTAAAAAAATATCAGTTTTTTTATGATAATAAAATTGAGTTTACTCAAGGAGTTACTTCTTGTGTAGGTTTATTTTTAGATTTTTGAGAATTGATCCGCCATTCGCCTACGAAATTTGGTCAAATAAATGTTTTTCTTCCTTTAAACGCGAAAAAAGAATATTTGAATTTAAAGAAAATCTGTCAATGACTAGGGTAAAGCTATGCGTGATTTTTTAATAGACATTGCTTTCCGCATCGCATATAACTTTTCGGTACTTTAGTTTAGGTATTGTTAACAGAAAAGCATAATAATCACTCGACCGCTGCCGGAAAAGCATCGTTTCAGTATTTTCTTATAAAGAGCTACTAATATAAAACGCATATTCTGGACTTTAAATTGTTAAACTTCCAAGACAGCTTTATTTTTTACTTTTACAAGTTTTATTATTAATATAAGCTTTTTTATGATAATAAAACTGATTTTACTCAAGGAGTTGCTTCTTATGTACGTTAATTTTTAGCATTTTCTTTATGAATGCAAGTTAAGAATTGATACGCCATTCGCCTACGAATTTTGGTGAAATAGATGTTTTTTCCTTTAGAACGCGAAAAGAGAATATTTAGATTGAAATAAAATCTGTCAATGGTTAGGATAAAGCTGTGCTTTACTTTTTTAATAGACATTGCTTTCCGCATTAATTTTTCTGTTATTGTTAACAAAAATGCATAATAACCACTCGACCACTGCCGGAAGGGCATCGTTTCGGTATTTTCTGCGGTTGTAAAATTAAATGTATTAATATTTAAATAATTTTAGATGTCTTATAGTTAATTTCTTTTTGTAATCACGGCGTGTAATGTTCAATTTTGAACTAAATATTTTGATTTTCTAGAGGTGCTATTTATAATTCATTTAGATCAAATTTCATTTATTGGTAAAATTTATCATACATTCCAGACGTGTACTTTTGCTTGTCAATATGAAATGTATGTGTATTTATTAGATTATATTATCTGAAATAGGTTTTCACAAATTTTAGCTTGCATATACCAGTATTTTTGATAAAGTAAATTTTGGTAAAGTAAAGTACTTATAGTCTGTTCCAGGAATGTAGAGAGTAATAAAACCTCATTAGGTATGCAAAAGAGCTACAGGGGGTGACCCACCAATAATGTATGCCACTTCCATAATTTGGCACTAGCAAAATTCTTTTTTTTCATCAAGTGGCAGTACCACCCGGTTTTGGGTTAATTTATACGTTTAGCTATTGTTATCCGTTCATAAACACTGAAAATGGTACACTAAAGGTTAGGTATATTCTTCGTCATCTGAAGAACTGTCATCAGGTTGTCAAGATCCCACATCTTCTCTTCCTGTTTAACCACATGCTGGACTGCATTTCCAGTTCTCTGGTGTCACTTCCTCAATGCTTTGATCGAACAGTAGCTTAAAATTTTTCATTTTAAATGTCGTGTTTTGTCTTCCTGCAAATCCTTTCACTTGCGCTCATATAAGTTCAATAGGATTTAGTTCGAAATGATATGGCGGTAAGCGCATATTTTTCTGCTATATCTTCCAAGGCATATTTCATAAAATGATTTTTGTGTAAATTTGCTATGGCTAATAAATCTTTATTTATCAAATTGGGTTCAAACTCAATACCTTTGGTAGTTAGCTTGTGGATAATTTATTGTTTTCTTCAAGGTGAAGTTGGTAGCTTCTTTATGCGCCGCGAATGATTGCGTTATCCATAACCACTACCGAATAAGCTGGAAGATATTTTATCATTTCACCAAAATGGTCTTCGAAAACATCCGAATTCATGTTCTCATGGTAATCTCTTATCCGAACGACTAAAAAGATAGCAAACCTTCTTTTAAAAATCCCTCTTCGCTTCCAATGTATTTAATTATTAGTCTCTTCCCTTTTCCCGAAAGCACTTTAATACCCGTTGACAGGCCTTTAATGAAAGGTTGGCGTGCACTGATTATGTTGCTGTCTTGCCATATTTTTGTACTATATAACCTTCACTGATCCACGTCTGATAAATATATAATCAATACAAATCTTTTGTTCACCACGGTACTGCTTTATACTTCTCAAGTATTTTCATCGCCAGCAATCAATTTCATGGCATTCCAGTACAAGTGCTTTTCGGTTATGCTTTTCCCAGGCAAAATCCATATGTTTTAAGGTTGTCCATAAAAGTTTTCTAGTTTTTAAAGAAATACTGTCATCTTGGCTAAGCTACATCAAATTTTTCTCTAGAGTGGGTATTTCTTTTTTAAAATAAAAAGAGTGAACTTTTCTTTGAATTGCACATTTGGTGTCTTCATCAAGGACTTTTGCTGGTCTTCCTGGAATTTTCTTGGGAGATTCCACTTGACTTGCTACCTTTCTCTCGCGCAAAAATTTTAAAACGGTGGACTCTCCAAATCCTTCCTGTCATTCGGGAACATCGTTCAACAATTTCTTTTACAATAAAACTATGGTATCGTGTTTTATGCAATCGTGTGCATTTAAAATAATAACTTTTTCACTCCCTGATAGTGGAGAATTATTAGAACACAATTAAGAAGTATTTATAATCTGTGTTTTATTACCTGCCTCCATTAAGTACTAGCCTATTATGTATGCATTGAGTAATAAATGTAATCTATAGAGTAATAAAACCTCATTAGCTATGGAAAAGGACAGAACAAAAGGACAGGGCAAAAGGACAGGACAAAAGGACAGTTAACCTATGCTTATGGACAACCTCGAAATTCAGCCAAACTGGACGGAACATCCCATTTTATTGCTCCATACTTACTATAGGTATCAAAACTATTTAAAGTAAGTACTTTTACAAAGTATTTACTTTAAATAGATTAAGATTATGCAGTACATTTTTTAAGTAATAAGTAATACTTGACCAAGACTTCAAATTTTAAGTACCAGTGCCAGTAATTTTTTAAAAAAGTACTGAATAAATTTTGCTAAGTAACGCAATTTCAAAAGTACTTAAGCAAAGTAATTATTTTAATATACTTATACTATTATTTTACTATCAGTGGATTTTTGTTCTGAGTACCTCAACTCTGCCTGATATAACTATTTACTGTTATCTTCGGGTAATTATGTCATAAAAATGAAAACTATGATACAGAATTCACTAGCGTTGCCAAATTTGTTTTCCGCTAATCGGGAATATTATCAATCCAAAAAAATCGGGATTTTTTCTCAGAAATCGGGACGGTACAAAAATTATATACGTTCCTTTTTCAAATATATGAGTCTTAAAATGTATCATACTAAAACAAGGCTATTTGAAATATTTAATAACAAATATAGTTTATTCTAAACAATAAAAAACATAAAATTGATACTTATTCATTTGAAAATCAATACAAAAGCAAAACAGTACAGATTTTAAACATTATTTAAATTAAACGTTAAACAATTCAAAGAACTTCCATCGTTTTTAATCATTTTAATTAATAATGATTTATTCTTTCTTGTTTAGTTATAAAACAATAAATCAGGGTAGAACTAATTAGAATATAACATATTGTGCGCGTAAAGAAATACTAATAAAAAAAATAGTGCAACAGCAGCCTATAACATATGAGCGACGACGACGCATGTGTTGCCCAAACGACTGCAGAGTGGGGTTGCAGAATATACATCGATACATTGGATAGTTGAGGTACTGGAAGCGTCTTCTGTACTTGTTTGTGCGTACTAAAAAGGATTTTGTGGAAACATACTATAAACATAACTAAAACTTTTTTAGAAAATTGTCAGTCAAAAGGCGGAACGTCCCGCAAAAATCGGGACGTACGTTAACGCTGGAGCTTAAATAATTTCGAAAGTAAAATAACTTATCTTTTGTCATTTAATATGTACATCGTGGACATTTTATCTTATCAACATTTTTAGCCTTTATAACTATCTATGTTGTATTATGAACCAAAAAACAAATTCTAGGTTCACTCATGAAGTTGGTTTTTGTTACTTGGAAGCAATTAAAATATACTTATCTATCTAAAAAAAATAAAATTTTACATAAAAAACATTTTTGAAATCAACATTTGGCATATTTTTAGCTCACCGGATATTTTTTTTCTTGCACTACATAATTTAATTTGGTTCCTATTTTAATATTTATGTCCAAAAATTGTAAATCCATTTTCCTACTTTTTTATATATTCTCAGAATTATTGTTAATCGTTTTATCACTTTATATTATATTTATATAATTCGTGAGTTTTACTGCAAAAAATAGCAAGCCACAGCACTGCATCTTGATGCGGTTGACAAAGCTTTTCTACCCACGTACAACCGCACGTACACTTACTACATCAGTATTAGTACTTTACCTTAAATGTCTAACTATGGTATATTTTGTTAAAAATTCAGCTTTTATACTTTTGTCATTTTTGTTTTATCAGACGCAGGATGGCGCGACTATTATACTCTGATTTTTTTAGAAATTTTTAGATTCCATATAGAAACACATGAAAATATCAGCTTTTATACTATTGATTTTTTAAATGTTTACAACAATACCGCCGCCACACCCAAAGCAACTTTATTGCCAAATGATTACTCTTAATCCTTGTACTAGTTAACCAATCAGTAAAAAAAATTCTTGTGTTATGTTTTTATTTGCTTCCTGATTTACTTGGGGGGACGTTAAACTATTAAATGCGTTACGCCGAGCCTTACGCCTCGCGCCTTCTAGAAACGCCTCCAAAAACCACCTTTGTTCCAATTTTCGATAAGCAGTAATAAACTATCGATGGGTAGAAATAACTATCGATAACTAAAATGAATCGACCGCTTATCGATAGGTAAAATCTATTATCGCCCAACCCTAACTAAAAGGCGTGCAGAAGAAATAAAAAGTCAGTTTGGTTAACACTCACAGCATGTGAAGAAATAAATCAGACACCCGACTAGCTTTTTGAAACTATAAAACAAAAACTTTACGGGAAAACATAGAAGCCTACAAGTCTACTGTCAGAAGAACAACAAACTTTTTACCCGCTCAAAGACTTCTGCACGGAATTTATTCCAACTGTAGGCAAGGAAAAATCTTCAAGATTTTCTCGGAAAGTCTTTAAAACTGTTTCTTCGGAAATATTTCAAAAGATGGAATTTGGAAATATCTATAACTTTTAAAAACAGGGTATACCATTTCCGGCACCTTTGCAGGGTAGCTCCTTTATTTTTAAAGGTAGAAGGTTGTGGTTTTTGCAACAGTATGCTAATTTTGAAAATGTTGGCACCTCTCGTATCCCAGCTATCTGATATCTTATCAAAAAGACAAAAACTGTGCCTTATATGACTTTTTCAGAAGAAATCAGTGCGGCTTTTAGAATAAGTGTACGGGGTCAGGTCAAAAAGTTATCGGACCCTACTTTATTTTTGTAATAGGACAATTCTGTATATTATTTTTTATATTTATTACGAATAATGTGGGCTTTACAAAAATATATACGTGTAAAAGTTATTTTAAAAAATCTAGGATTTTGACTAGATTTTTGTAAAATTTTCTTTTGTATCCAATTAGTAGGTAGTAGTCTATCACAAAAATGTAAAAAAAAACGACATTCATGTAAATAATTACTACACTAAAGATAACATACTTTCAAACTTAATTCAAAAGATTTTACTTAAAAGTTAAGTTAGGAAAAACAAAACAGAAACCAAATTTTGAAAAAGCACAGAGTTTACGAAAGTGGTTTCCAAAATGGCATATTTTCGTTATTCTTCTAATTCAAAAGAATCATAGGCATGCAAATTTCGGTAAGTTAAATCAATAGATCCGGAGTTCGAGGGGCCTATCTTACCGTCTACAATTGCCTTTAAAAGCACAAAGTTGTTGTGAAATCACTTCTATAGACTATGTGTCTTCCAAAAATGAAATATGAGACTCCCAAAACGTCCTTTGTTGTTATTATTTGTTGGTTCCTCTCAAAAATTAAATGGTGATTTTCTGCGGACCAGTTTCTTGTATTATAGGGATTAAAAATTCCCGCACTTAGAAAATAGGATTCATCATACCAGATAACGAGACTGCTAAATCAGTATGGATTTATTGTAAATACCATTGGCTAAACAACATTCGGCGGTTGGCATCGCCGGGATGTAAATATTGAACTATATGGAATTTATAAGGGTGATATTTATATTTTTGCAAAATTCTTTGAGCATCAAACTTATTTACACCAGTTGCTTCCTCTATTTGCTGGCAAGAAGATGAAGGCCTGGTTTCTATGAATATCTAATATGAACAAAAAGAATTCCTAAGATATTATCCTAACCATATAGCGCTCAAAATACTTTACCTTGGGGATTTTCATTAGATTGTATGAAACAAACCAACATATTATACTTTTTATAATTTTCGTAAATTGCCATTAAATGTAAAGAAAAAGTAAATTAAATACAGTATATAGTTAATTAGACACAAAAACAACAAAAATATTTCATTAATAATCAATAACTGACAAAACCGCAAAGTTTTTGACATTTTGCTTTTTGTTCCAAACAAATTAGCCATATACTTAGTAATCAAATACAAAAGAAAATTTTAGAAAATCTCAAATTTTGAGTTTGTTTTTCAAAATAACTTCTCACATATATTTATATTTTTTGGAAAGTTCACATTATTTATAATAAACATAAAGAATAATATACAGGATGTCTTATTTAAAAAATAAACCCTGGCCCGATAACTTTTTGATCTGACCCCGTAAACTTATTCTGAAAGCGGCACTGAATTTTACGAAAAAGTCATATAAAGAACAGTTTTCCATTTTTGATAAGTTATCAGATAGTTGGGATACGAGGGGTGCCAACATTTTTAAAACCGCTCTGTATCTCAAAAACCAAAAGATCTATGAAAAATCTGCTGGCGCCTTCTATAAGTGCCACACACTGTCGTGAAAACCGCAACCCACTAACTTTAAAAATAAAGTGCCGAAAATGGAATACCCTGTACTATTAATTTCTTAGATAGTAAGTAACCAACATAACAACATAAAGAAAATGTTCTGAGAAACCAACTAACAACCCCAGTACTCTGTATCGTCGTCATTGGCATATGTAAGCAGAACGCCAATTATGGCGGAATTACGACCTCATGCTATATCAGCTATTTACAACACTAAAGTTTTCGTTATTATAAAAATCCTTCTCCAGACCTCCAGCTTCTACTAGAGCATCAATAAAATATCCAAACTCCGACTAAATATCGACCAGTTATCTGCCTGTCAAGTTATCTGCCTGCCAGCGCTTCATAATCTAATCTCATTTTGCATTACTAAACTTACCTCTACACACTGCATGTAGAAAAACGTTATAGATGTGCAACCAAAGGAAGGAGCCATAGAGATGCACAAATCTCAAAGAACTACTGTTCAAAAATTTATTCAGGCAATATTAACTAGCTAAAACCATTAAACTCACTACTACACGAGCGGCTCTCAGATCTACTAAAAATATATAAAAATATAATTTTAAAGTAGTTTCAGTGATTACAATGAGACCGATACTGTCCCTATTCGAAGAGGAATATTTGAGGACCACCCACTACATAGGCTTCTCAATTAAGAACAACGCTAAAGTTACAAGATTAAATTATTTTTATGAACGATTTGAAACAGTATGTAACCACCAGAATTCAAAGTGATCAAATAATGAAATTAATTAAGGAGCTGAAGAATCTGGAGGAAAAATACAGCCATTTGCCTACGGCATGCAAAACTGCCAACACATCATGGACCTGAGTAAACCTGCCACTATCTTAAAGCGAAAAAGGCTGAAAAAATATACTATCAAACTACGAACCCTTAGAAAAACCACTAATACATTAATGCATATTCTACATTGACAGATTCTTTTGGTGTTTTAGGATGGCCTAAGGCAGATGGCATCTTCAACGCAATTTGAAGATATTATTAACTGAGATACAAAAACGTTGCTCGTGTAGTGGAGAGTGGCTGAGGGGCCCGTTTTTTTTTTCAAGTAATCTGCAAAGCAGAGTTTCAACACCTCTCGGCTAAGGGAGCAACACTTGTGCATCTCAGATCATCTGAACATGGGACAAAATTTGCTTTCCACTGCGATATTTTTAATTTTGACTAAGCATTATTTGCGGGGGCAATTTTAAGATGCCTGCTTCCATATGACGGACAAGTATTATTATTTGTGGTCTGAGTCAAATGAAAAATCAGTATCTGATGGTGTTTAAGAGACTTACATGGCTATTATATAGGGCAGAGTTTTTGGGATTTTGGTTTGACAGCCCAATCGACTTCAATTACGGTATTTAACTAAATATGTTTAATTATCAATTAAAAGGTATTTTATAGCGCATTTGATATTAGTTTTAAAGATAAGATTTTACTCAGGTCTATGAGGAAAAATAGCTCGAAAGAACCAAAGCCCAGCTGACATTCACATTTCGTGAAATCACGTGATCAGACAGCTTAAGCATCGGTATCCTTTTCAATTCTGGTTTGTAGGCAAATAGGTGCATATCTTCATGCAAAATTCCTCTTAAACTTAGTTTTAATACAGAACATCGTGGATTTTATGTTTAAGGGTTACTTAAGAAACTCTTGCATTGCTACAGCACTATGCTCAGTCATTTGAATATTTTAACCATATTTTCAATGGTTTCATCAGCAGGATAATTAAGTGCACCCAAAATAATTTGGAGTTCTCCTTTAATTGTCTAATTTCATATTAAGTTATTAATAACTCTGTTTATTAGTTATTCTTGTAAATGCTGTGCAATAATTAGATTTATATTGGGCTTAAGGTTAGAACTATTAATGTGCTGATAACTTTACCAGGCAGATGGCTGTCATGAATACATTTGTTTCAACAATGGTATCCAACGAAGTTCTCCTTTGGTAAAATTGCAAGTTCTTAATCCCAGCCCTAATCAGCGTATATCAAATTAGTCGGTAGTTACTTATCGACCTTTAAAATACTTAAGTCTCGTTTACAAAACTCTTTATAGAATGCGCATAAACTTATGAGTCTATGTTTTTTGGTATGTTTTCTAAAATGGAGTTACTTAAAATCCGTAGAGCAATAGAAAATATAATAACGAAATGTTATATTTAGCAGATCTACTCGGCACTACATGGTTATGTCTATGAATCCACTTTCCATCTTTATATACAACACTCGGATTGTATGCGGGATAAATAATTGTGTTATATATAGATGATATCAATATATTGGCTAAATCCAAGAAACGTATTATTTTGCTTGATATCATTAGGTATTAGAAGCGCATCGTCTTTGAGAAAAAGTTGAGACATTCCAGGTACCCAGACCCTCGATTGCCCTGACAGGACCACATCGCAGGCATGTCTGTGAATTTGCAATACCTACGTCAATTTCAAAAACATTATATGGTACACTGCTTTTACATACCAGGCTAAAGATCAGTTAGGCGCTCTCTTATGTTAGCCTGACATTCGTAAGATGATATTCAGAAAAAAGGTTAACGAGCTCCAGAAACTTGCCTGAAGCCATAAGAACCATCATCTACATCTACTTTAGACCTTGGATATATGCACATACTAGAATTTTGTATACACAAATACCTGAACTGAGCTGAACAAATCGATCCTCTCCTAGGTTAGGTTATCGATATACGCATAGACTAGAATTTTGTATACAAAAGAACCTGAACTGAGTTGAACAGATCAACCCTCTTCTAGGTTAAATAGATGTTATTGTTCAGGTTTTGGCAACAGCTAAAATATTTTATATCATTGACAGAGGGTTTTGCTTGGTACACATGTGGCTTTGTAATTCTATGAGGCACAACCTGGAACAAAAATCAGTTTCGCACTTAAACGTTATGCGACCATATATTTTGCTGAGAATGAGTAATTAATTTCAATCTATACATTCATTGAGGCTCCTTCTTACTACAATCTAAATTTTTTGATTAAACTTGAATGGAAGAAAGGGTCTAGAAAGGGCATGTCAGTCCAATAATCTGATGTACTCATCAACTGGCTCGGAAAAGTAGTAAAACCGATAACACTGGGTTTGTTTCGTCAACAGTCAGTACGAGGATTAGAAAGATTGAACTCAACGTTCATGTATAGTGCAGATCCTGCATCGAAGAAGATAAAACTGTCTTGCCTTTGGTCTGTCGATGCAACTCTTTAGTTATCACCAAAGTGTTGGGACCCACATCAATAGAGGCAAACTAGAGTAAGATGGTGATCATTCTAGCAACAACAAAGAGATATATATTTAGGCATAAATCAGATTTATGCTAAATACCGGTGTTTATTTGTTAATTTCGAAAAAAATTAACACATTTCTAGTTGCCGCTAGAGTATACGGTCTGGAGTCTACAAGCTTCTTCCGAAAGAACACCTTCATAATTGCAGTTTGTTTATTATTGTTAGTTTAGTATCAAGTGAGAATTCTAATTAGGGTAAAAAGGTTAGGTAATGTTAGCTGGATTGTCAAACTGGAATTACTTTTCGACGTTTTACCCGCGATTGCACGAGGCAGTAATCCTTCTTATTGATTTTTCGTAAATTTTGACCATCGATGTCGAGGGTCAGAGCCTTGCTGGTATTCCGATAAATAATAAATATACCTTATTATAGATTGTTAATATTATTTTCCTTATTGCATACTACAGGTATAATATAAATATTATACTCCAGGTAGGTTATTGAGCTTTGAGAATCAGCAATTGGCCAAAAAAGGGAAGAGATTGCCTCCCTATGTCGAAAGTCCGAAAGGACAATATAATTAAATCGCCTCAGGCTAGTGTATGAACACTGTATGTATAAAAATTCTTGCTAATGTGAAAATTGTTAGTACATCGTACGAATCTGGTATCACAAAGCTCCTAATAGCATTCGACATTCATCTTATATTCGTTGCAGTTCGAAGCGTACAGTAAAAATATCAGAAAAGCGGTGATTATAGTCGCAGTACTGCTCTAAAGTACTGCCATTATAATGCGGCATATGGCAAACGCCACAACTCTGGGGATACTGGCTATTCATAAACAATAATGAAGCACGACATCCCAAGCATTAGGTCATAAATCTCCGAGTACCTACACGTAGTGCAAACATACGTCATCGGCGTAGTTTTAGTGAGAGGTACTTGCTAGCTGCTTTTTACTAAATCGATAAAAGCGCGGCTTTCCAGCAACTATTTTTTTAGAACTTATGCGTATTTGCTTTTACGAGCGGAACTCGCTGAAAAAAGACGAGTTAAAAATTTTATGTCAAACTGATTTGCAAAGTGGCACTAAAAGAAAATGTATAAAAAGCTAAGACAGAACCAGTTATATTTTACAGTCTGACATTGTCAATTTCATCGGATTTAAAAACCTCAACATCTAATAATCAAAAGTAAATATTTTTTTAATAAAATAGCTAATTTAAATCGGCGTTAAACTCATGCTTAATCTCTAAGATCATCACAAAAAAGACATTTATGTATTAAGTATCCTAACGTATAATGCCTCAAGTATAGTACCTATTTACACTTTCTATTAGTTTGATGCCGACCTCGTTAAAATATTAATTTCTCCTTCTCAATGCTTTCTTTAAAGTCGGTTTTATATTTTTATAAAAATATTGATACCACCCCTCTTGCTCTATTTATACACAGTTTTATTGTAAAGCTCATCTTCAGAGTTTCCAAGAATAAACCAAGGAGAAAGAATAGGTATTATAAAGAAATGAGAGTCAAAAATGAAAACTAAAATTAGCAGTGTTTTTTTCAGACAGTTCGCTCTGGAGGGGCATGTCAGAGGTTCGGAGGGGGAAGGAAGTACCAAAATAAATTCTTTGTTAGTTTACTTTAATTACAAATATTTTGACTGAAGAAAGTTGGGGTAATACATAATAGAAATATATCTAAAATGAAACCAAATTGTCATTCAAAGGTTTATATTTTTATTTATAAAACTCTTATCCTTCGTGGTTTTTTCTTGAATACAAATCAACAACTTTATCTAGATACTCTTCTCCTGGAGTCTCTGGTCCCTCGTCGGTGATCATCATACAATGCATTAAGGTTCCTGGTAGTATTCTATTTCTTGCCTCAGTTAGTAGCCTAGTCATCGTACTAAACGAACTTTCGACGGACGCAGTCATTATGGGAATGACTAGAAGAATTTCTTTCAAAGCTTTTGTAATTTTTTGTCTCCTTGTACATTCCGCTTTCCAGCATGGACTTAGTAAAAAAAATGTTTTGAAGTTTTGAAAGGTTTCGAAGTTACTTGAAAATATCATGATGTCAATTGATTTGTCACTGTCTTTTGTCTTCTATTTTATTAACTACGCTTTCACAATATGTCTTCATCCCTTTGAATGTTTTCGCTACATTTTCATCGGGAACTAGCCCACTTCAGATTTAATTTTCTCGGGGCGAACATTTTTTTGCAAGTCACTATTGACATCTTCGCACTGCTTTGCAATATCTTGCAAGTGCAATTTCGTCTTAATAAATAGAGGAATAACTTTGGCGACACAAATGTTCTTATGCAAAGCACTACTGAGGTAAGAAAGCGCACTGAGGAGTTTATTCATCACATGGCAGGTGATATAAAACTCTCGTTTCTGATTTCCAGCAAGATGCCCCCTGCTGGCGATGCAAGGTCTGCTCCTTCCTTGTGGATATGTGCACAAGCCATTAAAATTGACTTTCCCAGCGAGCACTAAAGTAGCTACAACTGTTTCCACTACTACTCTTTAAGACTTTAAGACTTTACGTATTTATTACTAATAATTTTACTATATATCAATAAACATTTTGGATTACACGTTTTTAAGTATTATGTATGTATTTGTTACTGCGAATAATACTTTATAGTAATTTTCCATGTAAAGTAATTATATAATAACTACTGCCAAGCAGCTACTTAAGGAATTGACTCCAAGGTCGTCATTTCTTTTCCGTAACATAATAGTAATTATTCAAAGTTACTGTTTCTAATCTCTTTACTAAATTACAACTTCTAAGTATCAGTACCTTCTTGAACCTTGCAGAGACTAATCCATTACGTTCAAATGTACTCCTATAATGTATTACTATAAAGTAAAACGAGTCGTTGCAGAGTAGAAAAAGTTATCGTCTACTGTTACTTTAAACTGGCTATTACCAGTCGTTAATCTTCTGTTGCAACTTAGAAGTAAGAATTACAGTAATTATTTACTAAAAGTAAACTATTACTTCTTGTACGGAGATAGGAGGTGCTGGTACGACATTCGGTCGGTGATTTTATAAGGACAGTGGCGACAATAGAGTAACCAATTTTTGTTTGGTTTGGCCATATTGCTGCTAAAATCGTTTTCTTTACTTTTCGCCTACGTCGGTTTCTTATGAAGTTTGTTGTTTTAGTGTCTCATTTTATTAGTTTTTGTGATTATTAAAATAAATATTGAAGCCTGAATCACCCGTTTCTTGCTTGAAATTATAAAGTGTTTGTGAGGAATGTGTAAATGACTATGACCGTAAAGTTTAAGTTTAGTCCAAGAAAAGTTATTTTGGTTTTATTTTGCTCTAAGATAATATTGTTTCATGTCTTTGTGTATGTTTTGCTTCATTCAGCACCTCAATTTAAGTTAGAAGCTCTCAAAGATTAGCATAAAAGAAACTTTATTTTGTAGGCCTTCTTCAGTACATATTACATTACTAAATTCACTTGGCCGACAACTGTCATTAATCACTTGCACAAACATTGTTATTTGTTAAGAATCTAAATGAAAAGTTTGTACTAGATATTTCGAATAGATTATTAAAGTAAAACATTAACTTAACCCTACATTTACAACTGACGAATTAACTTAACCCCACATTTACAACTGACGCTGACAGGGGTTTTGCGAAAAAATAATAAAAATATGGGTGTCCGCATTTAAACATTTAGAAATTTTGCATCAATTTGGCGCCACTGTCCTTATAAAGTCTTTGTAATTCGATCTAGAGCTATTAATTAGTTGTGTTATCGTCTACGAGTAACATGTTAAAATGGTTCACAATGGCTTCACATACCATAAGAAAAAAAATTAGCTTTCGTCACTCAGCCAAATTTTATAGAAAATTAAAAATGTCACAACTTGGTTATGTCATACTTGAACAAAACAACCTAAAGCGGTATTTTCAGGAAACAAAAAATAAAAACGAAATAAAGGGTTATGGTTAGGACAGATGGCAGAATTATAGTAGTGGCTCAAGTACCGCAACTCTCCGCATGCTACGACACTTGGTTCTTGCGCGTGTTTGGAAAGTTATTTTTGAGTGCTACCGACGGCTTGACTTCTAAATGTTTGTTATCGGATTCTGACCACTTATTTTACCATAATTTTTGCAGTTAATTTTAAAAAAGATTTTTATATATGTCGACACATATTTGTTTAATACTTCAGAGTGTTCATTGTTAATGGCTTATTTATCAATATGGTTAGCTTTTTCATTTCCAACTATGCTTACATGGGACGGGATCCACATAAGGAGTACATTTTGATTTCATTGGTTCAGATTATTAAATATCTTTTTTATTACAGCCGTAACTGGATGTTCAAAATATGTTTTTTAAATTATTTGTGTAGAATTAAGTGAATCCCTTAAAATAAGTGCTTTGGTTTCATTATTATTTTTGACATACATAAGGCTGTGCATTATTAAATTCTGTCAGTGTTAGATTGCCTTTTCGTATATTAAAAATCTATCCAGATTAGTTAGGTGTAAAGTTATTGGGAAATTCATTATCTACGAAGTTCTCAGGTATCTATTGATTTTGTCATATAAAGAGGGTCTAGGCTTGGTTTTCTAGAACAAACAGTTCTGAATAAGTAGGCGAAGATGTTGTTAATAATAACATAGTTTCTTGGATTAACTGATAGAGACCTCACATAAGAATTAGTCTCCGCAATTAAAGGCAATATATTAAAACATCTAATGGAAAGTCTCTCGTAGAAAAAATATTCGAAATGGCTCCATTTCGCCATTTTAATTTTATAATATGCTTGCTATAGGATCAGCCCAGTACTACCCTAAGTACGTCTTGCAAATTCGTCAAATAAAATTCTAATTTTATCTTTTCTAAAACACTCTGTAACTAGTTAAATACTATGCTCCACATATTCGTATAAGAATATTTGAATTAGGGATCACGTGAGGTGATATTTGAGTTCGGTATGTTTTTAAGAGTGTTTATTCCAAGATTTATTCTCGAATTTATTCCCTATTATTAAGCAAAGCAATTTTATAGTCCCCATATTTTGAAAATAAATTAAAGTTGAAAAGGCTTATTGAAAAATGTATCACTCGGCCCTGTTTTCAATTTAATTTTTTCTTTAAAATGATGCCTCGTAACCATTTTGAATTTACGAAATATGCACAAAAAATAGTATTTAGTCAGTTATTGAAATGTGCTAATTTTCAAATTTCTTGTCTTAATTGGTTAAGTAATAAGGAGTGGGGGACATTACACAGCCTCACTGTATACAAAAAATGTATAAAACCCATATTTTCGAGAGTTTATCTTGGCATGCACAAGAAAACAAAAAACAAACAATATATTGTCACGCATCTCAAACACTAAACAAGGTCATATATCACTATCACTGATAAAAGAAAGGATTCATACCGAAGAAAATACCGATTAAAGACAATTTACCGATTTTTTCAATTTCTTATAGGAACCTCTGCAGTTGGGGCTAAAATATCAAAAATAATTCTGTACATTTTTTAATAACTTTAATTTACTACTTAATAGTACTATAAATCATATCTGAAAAAATACACACAGTATAAAAACAATGTCTAAAAAAAAATTTGACCAGCATTTATTGCTCTGAAGCCGTTATAAACAATTTAAAAGACTACTTTTCGTTAAACGAGAAAACTCGACAATACCTGTAGCCATCTAAAATCCACGGTCTATGAGCAAGGATCGTTTATTTCTTATGTCTGTAAATTTATGAATGTTGCTACACAAAGCAAGTGGCAGAAGTTTTACGACATATGATACAAAAAATATTCGTTGTGTTACCAGGAAGTATAAGATTGCATTCTAAAACCCTGCTATTTTTTTACTTCTTCCTGGTTAAATAGGGGATATTAAATTTCCGGCTATATAATTAGGGTCAAATATTCATAGGTAAATTAGGCAATTAAAAAATAGGTAGTTTTTGTACTAACTAAATCAGATATTAGCAATGTTTCATTTTTCTGAGAATTACACATTTTTTTAACTCTTTCAGGTAGTGGAGACTGCTGACGATTGTAACAAAAATCACATTCAGTTGATTCCCGTTTCGATAATGAATGGACACTATTTTTTAAGGTATGCTTAAAAACCTGACAAATAATATCATTTATTTTGATGTTTGAAAGAAACTAAAGATTTTGTAAAGAAAATTAAAGTTAGTTATTTAATATACAAATTTGTATTACAACTTTTAAGAGATTCTCATGTAATGTTGGATTGTAGGTTGTTTACATCAGATCCCAAATCATTTAACATAATTGCCACCACACAGCTGTATAAGCAGCGGTTGGTAAAACATAACTGCTTGTACATATTTTGAAGAAAATGAAAGTTAGTAATTTAATATATAAATTTGTATTACAACTTCTCACAGATTCTCATGTAAGGTAGGAATGTAGGTTGTTAACATTATATTCCAAATTATTTAACAAAATTGTGATAATCTGCCCTGATAGGAAGTGATCCATAGAAAAATTTGTTTTAAATTGGATCTCTCTATCCAATAAAGATTTATTCATGAACTGATGAACTTATTGTTTAAATAATAAATATTATATAAAAGCATCTTACCCGGTAGTCGCATAATAATTTTACGCATTCTTGCACAAACTTTTCGTTTTCTGATATCGGTGATCTAGCATATTCCGGTAATTCGATTTGGTAACAATGCCTTCATTTTCATTTTGACGCATTTCTTCATTTCTTTTTACACCAGTCTGCACAATGGGAAGTCGAAATATCACGTATTTCACGAACGCAACGGTTTCGGTCATGAAATAAAAACCAATATTAAAAAATTCTTTTTCTAATTTGCTGAACCACATAAATCAGTAATGTGTGACTTCGAAAATCTAATATAATTTACAATTTTTTTACTACTACATGATAACGGTTTCCTCTAATGAGATATTGAAAACTATGATCAAGTATAACGTATTAATCTAAATTACAGTTTTTTGATACCGCTATTACTTTAACGAAAATATTCGAATGAATTCCGTTATATCTTTAATATATAAACTGCTGGATATAACAAGTGGACAAACGAATTTTTAAGGAACTTTAAAGTGAAATATTTTCGTAACGAGAAAATATATCAAGTTAGGCTTTTCAGAAATGTGTTACAAATTTTATTGGTATATAATAAATTTAAATGTAAAATTTCCTTAAGCTATGAACTTTTTTATACCGAGTGTACAATAATTCCGACAATTTAGAAATATAATTTTAGTTTTTTATTTTCAGTATTACTACAATCTTTAGTAAAATTGCAAAAAAAAAATTTGACAGATTTTTCGAAATTATGAAAAATTTGGAAATATCACCTTTTTTAAAAATTTTAGTTTTTTAAATATCAACCTGTACCTTTTTAAAAGGCTAGTTAACACATATTTAATAGTATGTATAAATTATACAGGGTGTTCAGAAATGAATTTCAGATTAGTCATAGGATAAGTAAAATTTATTCCTGTACATTTCAACGCCCTGCAAGTATTTTATTAATATCAAACACTTTTTCCAAAATGGATTTTAATTTTTTTTCTAGCTGTATTAATAAAAAATGAGGTGTTACCAATGAAGTCAAAAATGCCAATAAATAAGTTTCTTAACTCCCCTTCGAAGATGTTTTAAAATTCGCAAAAATATATAGGGTACAGATTTTACTAAATATTAACATCACCGCCAATCATTTTATGAAAGTGTACTCACCCATCATGTTTTAAAATTCGCAAAATTATATTTTAATAATTCATCATCATTAAAAATTATTTTTGCGGGTTTTAAAAGATGATGGGTGACTTAAAAAAAATTCCAATAGAAACACCTATTTCTTTATTAAAATTTATATGAGTGGACAAAAATACAACACCGTTGTGGAAAAAATATTTCATATTACTAAAATATGAACCAGAAACATAAAAATAAACTGGTGATTATTCTACAGGGCGTTGGAATATACTTGAAAAAATTTTGATTATAGTATAACGCTATCTATCCTAAAACTAATTTCTCGCAACCCTGAGAGAATGTTGTAATATTGCAAACAAAAAATAAATATTGTTTATGAAATTTTCGGAATTGTTCAATGTTTTTAAAATTTTCATACTGTTACTGTACACTGTAAAAAGCATTTTGATATGCTTTTTAAAATTTGTAATTTTAACTAAATTATCTATTAAATTGCATAAACAGTCAATTTTCAAAAAGGATTCTCGTAAACAACATATAATTTCACTTTTGTTCAAATGAATTAAAACATTCAATTGCGACTTGTAGATAAACTTAACGCCGCCACTTACTAAAGTGAAATGTTAAAAGCAAATTATAACAACCAGGAATAAGATTTAAAGCCATGTTATGTATGTTTTGTCGTATATTGTCTAGTTTATGAAGTCATAGTTTTTTTTTGTAAATGCGTGTCAATAAAATCAATTGAACAGAACTACCTTACTACAGTACTTTTTTCTCAGCCTAACCCTGAAAAGACAGGTCAGGCGTTTCGGAATGTGAACTGTTAATCAAAATTTTGAAATAATGTGATTTTCTTTGCATACAGCATGCTGGAATTAAGAAGTCAGAACATCAAGGTAAAAAACACAAACTGATAAAAATTTCTGGAAACTCTTATGTTCACGTGTGCCCCCATTACATGAAAGTTCTTCTTTCTTTCAGGTTTCTTTGAACTTCTATTAACATATAATTCTACTTCTATGGATATATAATTGTACTTCTATGTAAAACTTGGATTCCTGAGAAAAGCAGCATTATCGCCTAAAATAGCTTAGCATAGGTTTTGGGGGAAACTCCTGGTCCATTCTGCGGTAAAGGGCTCCGCCTACAGATATTACCACTTTGCTGTTTGATGCATTTGTATGCCTGACTTTGGACATCATTGGGATGAAAAAGAAAATTTTATCAGTCTAGTAGTGTTTCTTCGTTGATCGCACCATTCTTAATAAAGAATCATTTCAAGTTAAAAAAGCACAAATAACAAATAAACAAAAAAAGCACAAATAACAGAAGTGTGCATATCTCTATGTTCGTGTCTGAATTCTTCTCAATTTTTCCCAGTTCATGCTCTGCCTACTTGAACGAAAGACCGGTATGTTTAGCGATACAGGGAATCCTTTCTTATTTCGTTTTGCCGGGTTCTTTTATAGTGTTGCAACATGGGTTTTATGGCTTGGCCACCATAATATGCCAATGTCTTCCCAGGTTAAGCGTCGTCAATTGTTTGCATAATTTTAAACATTTTTTTGTCACACTGTCAAACGCTTTTTGACTCGCGCCAAGCCAATCCACTGATAAATGACAGGTGGTATCAACACTGACACACATAGGATAATAATATTAATTGCTTTTTATATGTAGGCCATGGTTTAAGCAGTTTTACAGAATATTGACATTTTTAACCTTAAAACATTTTTAAAACCAAATGCATTTAAACTTGTTTTAAGAGGGCTACATATATAGTATATCTATAGTTTTTACTATACCTTACAAATAGGAACCCGGAATAATATTATCGAAATGTTTGTAATTAAAAAATTAAAACGTAGTTTTTAATTCATCCCCTATACTTATCATTTAATAAGCTATTTTTCTACATAAAAATGCATTTCCATTTTTTTTTCAGTTTCGATGAAAAGTATTTACACTAGAATTTTCAGCACGTGCGTATTTTTCAAACCTACCTCTAATACCTCTCCTTAAAAGATACCCTTCGTTCCTATTTACCCCCTTAACTTGGCTTCCAAACTTGAAAACTAGTACTTGATAATTACGTTAATTTTACTTTCCTTGTTCTCTAGTATAAGAAACCCTCGATGATATCCATTATTAAAGCACATTTTACATATATCTTAAACCCAACTGACTATGGAATTCTGATCTAGATTTAAATTGCTTTAAGTAAGTAAATAAACTGCAGTGATCAAACGTTCCAAACACCCTCTGTATTTTAAGAAGGTTATAAGTTTGGTTTTATAAAAGTTTTATTAGTTCTTTATAACATACCTAAACTTTTCCGTTAGGTTTTAGGACGGCATTTAAAACAGTCTGTAATAAACTTCTTAAGGGTGGGCCCTTTAGGTTGTAAGAAGGTTCTATCACTGTTTTAATGAAGTTATTATCACAAAGAAATTATAAGAACGCATTATATGATAAGCTGTAACACCCTCCTACAAAAACTAAGTAAACTAACGGTGTTTCTTGTGTTGCAAAATTTTGTAACATTTCCCAATTTCACACTTTATTAAGATTTTAATCTATCTTTACAATTTAGCTACCTATTTATCAACTTTCATGATATATGTCCCTTTTAAAACTGGTAAACAATTTGGTAAAAATTTAATAGTTGAATGCAACTTTAGGTAACATCAAAATACACTCTTGATTGAGTATTAACTTTTCTTTATGCCTATTTGGACTATTTTTGAGTATTTTCTTAATAATATGTGTAAAGTTGATAACTAACTTTTGCACTTATTTTAAGTAATAATTTTTCTCTCTAGCTGTCGTTTTTATATAGTTCTTTATTTTGTTCCATTATTATGATTTATTAGTTTCACTTAGCTTTTAATTTGATCTCTTTTGATTATAAAGTCACTTTTGTTTATTATGACTGGTTATTGTAGAAAATTACTATTTTTATTATTTTTCTTTTATATATTGAATTTTATATATTTGTCTTTAAATTAGACTTATAAATTCTACCTTTTTAATATTATACGGACTACTGACTGTTTAACTTTTATCTTTTGGCTTGCCTTATATTACATCTATCAATGTAAAGCAGATTTGATTCTGCTTTAAAAAAGATAGAATTTAAAATAAATTCTTGAAGTAAATTTCTTTTGTTTTAATTATTTAGATGCCATAAGCATAATAAAAAGCTGTTTGAAAATATATGCAAGAATTTCAAGTAATGGAATTTATTTTAGCGCCTCTGAAAGAAAAGAAGGTTAATAAAAAAAGATTAAATAAGTACATCAAGCTAGACCTGATCCGGTGCTTTAAGTATATGTCAAGAGCAAAAATCTGGTCTTTCCCACGGAATTTGATGGGTTTTTTCTAGTTATAAGTTACGAACGTAAGAAGATTTACAGTAGGCCTTTGGTGGCTTTAGTCATATTAGTTAAAGTAATTTAAAATATCCGCTTTAATATATTTCTGCCTTGCTTTACTGATAATTATAGATATAGAAAACAGTTTTTAGGAACAGGCTGTATATACACGAGCAATTTCTGCTATGGTGAAAATGTCCCTATCATAGAAGAAAATAAGAATGTCTTTATTCAAAGCTTTCTTTAAACATAAAATTTTACAGTCATGTATTTATGCTTATGGCAATTAATAAAATAACTTTTCATTGAACATATAACGTCATTATTAACTTCTGATCAGATTTAAAAGCAATTTGACACAGTCAAAACTATTTGATTAATTGTTTTTATGAGTTATGATTGAATGTCAAATTATTATTTTTTGTTTTATATATAAATAAACATAATAAAAAGCTATTTGAAAATATTCCCACGAATTTCAAGTAATGATATTTATTTTAGTGTCTTAGAAATGAAATAAATTAGGAATTAAATTATTCAGAATTGTTATAGTCAATATTAATACATCACCAAATCACGATAATTTTGCTACTGCGTGAATATAGCAAGTGCACTTATTCGATGTTTTCAGAATTTGAATACGGTGTTGCCTATTTAGGGGTATACAAGTAAGAGCAGCTTACTGTAAACATCTGTTTTGAGGTGGGTGGGATTTATACTAAATCACAAAAACTCAGCGTATAAATTTTATTAATGAAAATATTATGCTTAATTTAATTAACAAAAGAAGTAGAGTTTTCTTGCAAAATAATCATTAAAAATATTTTGTAGATTAACATAAATACTGCGATTTTTTAATTTCAAGGGAAGGAGTTTAAGGCGTGAACGCTAAATTCCCCAGCTGTACTTCGCTGTCAAGTTTTTTAATCTTGTAGTTTACAATAATTTTTAGTTTCTTATCTAATTTTATGTGTATATGTGAAAGTTTTATATATCCGTTTTAATTAAATCAATTGCTTCCCTAATAAATTCGATAAGTTTTTAACTTGCCTCGCTTGTTTTAATGGCTTTGTGGCAAGGCAATCGCCAGTAAGTATTTAACTTATTTATTTGCTTTTTATTCTCATTTTATTAATTTATTCTCATTTGTTCCAAATTTGTGTGTTACTTTATATTCATTTTTGTGATTTTTTACATATATCACACATTTTTATTGAAGAGGATGTCCTGAATGTATCTACATGTTTAAAACACAAAGCGATTTTTATTTATATAAGTATTTTTTTATTCCTCGTACAATGATCCATTTTGATGAAATGACGACTGCGATTTCACTTTTTTTGGGATTCATTAGGCCGCCATAGGCTAACAAGCCTATATAGGGCATATGCACAAAATGGATCTTCAAGGGTGCTGATTCCATTTTTGCGGTCAGTTCAAATATATGTACACTCTAGATAGAAGAAACAGTGAATGGAAGGATTGAAAGTGAAAAAATCGAAGTGGCAAACCTTCTGTTTCTACCACCTAGTGGGATACATACCTTCAAACTGACCGCAAAAATTAAGTAAGCACACTTGAAAAATCCCGGGAAACCAATTTTGAAGGTGCAAATCCGATCTCACGTGAGTTTTTGTTCATCTAGAGGGGTCGAAGCTCAAAATTTTAAGTTTTAAAAGAACGGGCAATTTTAGCCCTAGAAACTTATTTTCAGCCTCTTCTTTGTTGCAAACACAGTTTTTTTGGCAAAAATCTGTCAACGGTCGATTGTGCGTTAATATGAGGGAAGTGGGATTCATAATGAAATTTTGATAAGATTTATGCATATATTTTAAAAAGTTGTAATAAACTAAGATTAACCCTCAATAACAGTGAAGGAGGGGCGCCTGATATTTCAAATGCAGCTTAAGAATCGTATTCAGCATCCTTGAGAACCTCCCGATTAGCGAATTTGGAGTCATTTTCATGAATAATTTGAAAACAGGTAAAAATGAGCTAAAACCAACACCTCCATAGGTTGAACAAAACAAAAATTCTGCAGTTGCGAAAAAGCCAAAAAAAGAATTTTGTTTGTCAATCTAAATGCAACAAATAATCTGGACACATATAAAAATCCCAATAGGTGTGAAGGGGTTAATATTTTAATTTCAGTTTCAGAATCGTGTTCAGCATCCTCCCGAGTAGAGAATTTGGAGTGATTTACGTGAATGATTTGAAAACAGATTAAATAAGCTAAAATTAACCCCAATAGCGGTGAAGGGGGGTTGATATTTCAATTTCACCTTTAGAGTCGTTTTCAGCATCCTTGAAAACCTCCCGAGTAGAATTTTTTTTTTTTTTACATTAATGATTTGACTCCACAGTGGTGAAGGGGGTTGATATTTTAATTTCAGCTTTAGAATCGTGTTCAGCGTGAGTTAGATGAAAAATTTAAGAAATGGATACCTCACCTAAATTAGCCATGATTAACCCACCATTAGGGTAAATATAAGGGTGAAGTAGCCTGCAATAAGACCAACTCCACAAAAGTTCAAAGTTAAAAGTGTTTGGATGCGCATAATTTTTTTAAATAAATATGGAATTGCTAATGTTAATTTATTTCATATAAATTTTACTGTTACTATATAACCTCTTCAAAAAGACCTGAATATTCTTTTGATTAACGTATCTTAAAGGATTACCAAGAAATAACCCATAAGATGCCTAGGATAGCAATGCAGTAATGTGCCCCCTTTATTAGTTAAACTACTAAGTCTTTCTAAGAAATCCGATGGGTCTCATTCATATTATTATTTTTTTCTTAATGTGGGTTTCATTAACGCGGTGTAAAATTATCCTGTTTAGAATAGATTATCAGAAGTTTTGTCGGTTTAATTATTATTTCTATTTTATTATTTATAAAATTTTAGTTTTATTGAACCAGGTTATTTATTACAGGAATATTATTAGGAGGTGACTTTGGATACATATATTTAAATAGTTTAATATAATCTAATATAACGCTTCTAAATATTTATAAATCTCGCAAAGTGATTTGTAAATATCCATACCGTTAAGTCTTGGGAGATATGGACCAGTTTTTATTCTGAAGTTTTCAGGTGCTATTTTAAAATACCAGGTTATTTTAAATTTTTACGAGGTCTTAATCGTATTTTTTTAACGAGTTAATTTAACGATTACAAAACCTAAATTACAGATTTCTATCCTGATATTTTTAAAATAGCTAGCTTTTGTTTCAATTAAAGTTTTATCCTTAATTTACACGAAAAGATAGATTTCCTAAATTTAATACTTCATTATCATGATAATCCATCAGAATCCCAAAGAGCTAGATTGAAAATATCTAAAATATTATTTTATATAAGAAAGAAATTAACGCCCATTCGGACAAAATATTCTGCCTGTAGTAAGCTTATTTACGTATAGGGTCCAAAAATAATGGACCATTATACTGACAAGCCTTTAAGTGCTTGCCATCAACTCTACCGGCATAATTGACGACGTTTCGTCCTATATGGCGCTCATCAGGCCAATGCAGCCTTGTGATAGAGATGATGGAAAACACTCCACGGTATGTTGAATATAAACGATGAAAATATTAGGCAGTGAGATATTATAACCAATAGAGTAAGAGGTGCCACCTATGCCGAATGGCCGTTAATTTCTTTCTTATTTATGTATCTACGGACGTTAATACTTTTGTTTTTGTATTAACACTTTGACCTAAAAGGCCGGCATCATGGATTTTATATTTTTGGGGGCCGTCTTTTCGCCAATAAAATAGTTGGTATCGCAAGGCTTCCCAAAAAACAATGAATGCCTGAGTATGTCGCGCTTAGTTTAATGTTTTTAAACATTACTAGCGGTATAAATTACAAACCTCACATTTGTTCCTATAGGTGGCACCTCTTACTCTACGGGTCATAATATTTCACTGCCTAATATTTTCATCGTTTATATTCAACATACCGTTGAGTGTTTTCCATCATTTCTACCACACGGCTGTATTGGCCTACTGAGTCCCATATAGGGCTAAACGTCGTCAATTATGCCGGTAGAGATGATGGAAATCACTTAACGGCTTGTCAGTATAATGGTCCGTTATTTTTGGACCCTATAGTTGAATAAGCTTACTACAGGCAGAATATTTTGTCCGAATGGCCGTTAATTTGTTTCTTATTTATGTATCTACGGACGTTAATACTTTTGATTTTTAATTAACACTTTGGCCTAAAAAGGCGGCATCATGGATTTCCTACCTTTGGGGGCCGTCTTTTCGCCAATAAAATAATTGGTATCGCACGGCTTCCCAAAAAACAATGAATGCATGAGCTTGTCGCGCTTAGTTTAAAGTTTTTAAACATTACTAGAGGTATAAATTACAAACCTCGCATTTGTTCCCATAGGTGGCACCTCTTAGTCGATGGGTTAGGCAGAATATTTTGTCCGAGTGGCTGTTAATTTCTTTGTTATTTATGTATCTACGGACGTTAATACTTTTGTTCTATAAATATTACTCTGTCGCAAATTAACTTCTACAATGTTAAACATAGCTAATGAGCAGGCAAAAAACATATCAAGTATTTGCTAACATTTCTAACGTAGGCCCATTTGTCAAACTTGACAGGTCTATGTGCTGAAACTAATTTCGGTGTGAATATCAAGCTTTAGAATGCCTTTTATGGCCATACCAAATGTTCTGACATTGCCGCTAATGGCGGAAGTACACTACCATCATCACGTTGATGAATTAATACTGTTATATCTCGTTTAGTTGAGCAAAAAGTTTTTCATTTATCAACAGAGTTAACTTGTTAACTTTTCAAGTTGTTTTGTGATTGCAGGGTTACTATATTTTATTAGTGATGTAGATTTTAAAAACAAAATATTATAAAAACTCCATAAATCTATCTCTCTTCTATAACTCTTTAAGTATTCCTTAGATTCTTGAGACTCTGCAAAGGGTAGGAGTAGTTTAATAGGACTTGGGTGGCTTAACGATATTAAAAAAATTACCATATTTATTTCATACCAGTTTGGTTTTACAGAAATAAAAAAACTTTAAACTACCTATCCGTTAAACTATAGTGATAAAGTTTACCTAGCAAAGGGATTTTAAATCATTTGTTGACTACAATTACTTAGATATTACGGAATTTTAATATTTTATTAATTTTCACTTAAAATTGTATATAGTTACCTATAAAACTTTCAAGTTTAAGTAAAACTCGTTTACACAAATATAAAGCAATTCAAATATAACATATTATTAAAAGCATATTTAACATATTCTTAAGAGATCTTATTTTCCAATTAATTATAAATATTTTTTAATTCGTGGTTTAGGCAGGCTCAAAAACACACTGATTAATTTTTGTGCGACCTTTCGTATCTTTGACGTAAACATGGTTTTCTTTACATCTGTCATTCTAAGAATAATGGAAATATGCCAGGCACAACAACGCTAACAATTCAGTGCCTCAAAAGGTATCAATAAAATACTTAAAATGTAAAATAAATTAAATAAGCAGTCATTTACTCCGATTTTTTTATTTCGCCACCATTTTATTCCTCCATCTTAAATTTGTACTACAATTTTTAGCAGTTATTTCTATATCACACTTAATTCTTGGACAAAATTTGAAATAAAACTAATAAGTAGTTCTTTCAGGCTGGTTTTTTAAATTTTATTAGGGGTCATTTTATTTTGCCGTCTTGGATTCGTACCGAAATGTTGTGGTAGATTGGATACTTAGGCCACCAGTGGCGTATTCAGAATACTTTTCTGTGAGGGGGAGTCGAATCATACAATGTTAACATTTAGCGCCAAAAAAGTCTTTGCTTTTGTCTTTGCCAATGCTGGTATAAAATTAATTTAAATTTCAAACATTCTGCTTCGACTAGTACCTCTGGCATTTGCCCCTTTTGCCTTCTCCTAAATATGCCAGTGTAGGCCACCTTTTTATTCCGCTGTTTTGGATTTTTACTAAAATATTACCAGGTCATCCCTAATATAACCCTAAATTTCGACGAAAATGTGAAGTCAATCGGGTAAGTTTTCCAGCTATGACGCGAACTGACAGACAGGCCGATAAAATTATTGTACAAAAATTGAAAAAATCTAATAAATAGTTTTTTTTGTAGCCGTCATTTAGATTTACCATCTTGGATTCATACTAAAATTTTACCAGTTTATTCCTACATAAAACTGTATTTTTTGCAAAATTTCAGATAAATTGAATAAGTAAGTTTTTTTAAGAAAAATAAAATATTTTTTTTTTACAATTTACTAGGCCGTCATTTGTAACCCTGTAACAATGTATTAATGAAATCTCTGTTGTTTCATTACAAAATTAAAATCTAATATGACTGGATGTTTCAAAAAACATGCTCCAACGTTTAAAGGGAGATTCTTTGTAAGAAAATAAGACGAAAATTTCATATGAACAAAGGTCCGCAGATATTTAAAATTTAAAAACAAATTAGTTAGTTATACCGGACCAATAAGAGGTATATGATTAATATTTCGATCAACCTCATCTAAGTGCTACATTTTTAAGTTATTTAGCAGTTGTTACTTTAACCACGAGTAACCATCCTTAATTTTCTTAAAAAAAGGGCAGGCCAATTTTTTTTTTCAAAGCTACTTGCTACTAGGGCAAGTAAAAATACACAAATGTCTCTTAGTATTTTGTGATCGATAAGACAAGAAAAAAAATAACAAATTCTATTTTGATCTATGCCCCTGGCACCTGTGATCCAGGTTTAGTTGAAGTCAGAACTATTCAAAACTCTAAAAAAGCAATTCTTTGGATCATTTCAAGAAAAAAGTTTTATTTAGTGTATGTCCGCAAATGTCCTATTTTCAAGATGCTGCATCCTAAATAAAAAAAATAATTTTGTTCTAAATTTTAACACCCTGTATCTCAAAAATTGGGCGTTAAAATGTTTATTAAAGCTTATTTTTTCTTGGAGTGATCCAAAGAATTACTTTTGTAGAGTTTTGAGCAATTCTAACTCCAAATAAAACTGGACCAAAGGTACTACATGCATTTTTATTTGCCCTAAAAAAGATTAAGCTAGTATTTTTTTTAACGAGTGGCCTACTATTTGTTTTGAGCAATTCTAACTCCAAATAAAACTGGACCAAAGGGGCTACATGCATTTTTATTTGCCCTAAAAAAGATTAAGCTAGTATTTTTTTTAACGTGAGAAAGTCAGGGATGGCTACCCATACCTATGCCCACAAATGGAGTGAAAACTGCCCAATACTGTCAAAATATAATCGTCAATAAAATTTACAAAATGTATATATAAACTAAGTTCTTATTCTTAAAAATATTGTTTACATATGATATTTAAAGGGCGCCAAAATATTTCTGGCACGAGGGCGCCGTTAAGCCTTGTGCCATGACAGCGGGCCACTCGATTTTATTTTCTTAAGCTGGTAATAAGGGTAAATAATATACTTGCCAGTAAGTGCATAAATATGCATTTCAGAATTTAGTACTTCTTGAGTTTTGTCTTCTAATATCTAACACTGATCTATAACAGTAGTATCTGTTTAAATATCTCTTTGGAAAAGAAAATAAAAATATTAACATACAAATATTCAGATGTAAATCGCTTGATTGACAAAGCGTTTAAACGTGTAGGAAGGACATCTAAGTAATATATTGCAAAAATAAATTATTATCTCTTTAGTCACTATTGTTATGCAAAGTTGCAAAACGTACATAACACATCGAAATGATGGACAGGTATATCGGCTAAGAAAGAATTTTTAATAGCTACCGTAAAACTAGCAGAAGAATACACGACGATTTTTTCTACTCCACCTACGTTTTTTTTTAATAGACAGCATGGATTTATCGGTGCTAAACGATTCAATTTTTCTTAGATTAATAGTCTGTTAACAACAATATTCTTTCGCAATCACGGAAATAGTTAAGTGCCATGTAACCGCATTTAGTTACATTGACCATTAATGTACATATCGTCATATGAATTTCGGATTGACACAATTTTAGTTACACATACTAATTTTTTACAACTCTGTGATGTGTTCATGTTCATATTTATACGTTAATTTTTTTTTTAGGATCTATATTCTTTAGATGCAAACTGTAACACTCAAAATATATCATATATGTAATATGCTAAAAGAATTTTAAAAATAATACTTGCATCCGTTGGTACCTACTTGAAGACACCCTAATGTATTATTTTCAATTCTTATATGTTGCTAGTATCAATAGTTTAATTCAAATATGGTATTGCAAAATATTTTTAAATGATTTGTTGGGTTGCTCGCTGTCAAAATTATGCCCTAGGAATCTACGAAGTTAGCAGATTTTAATTTTGAAGAATTATTCTTTATTTAAATGAATACATGGAGTATTGTTCATTACCGCAACATATTTTTTATTTATCATTGGATTAATACTCAATCGCTTGAAGACAAACTGCCTGAATAACATGCACCCAAAATAATGTCTCTCCCAATCAATATAAAATTATTGTTGTTAATTAATGCTCATTTCTTCCTCAATGTAAAATATATTTCTTATGTTTAAAGCTTTCCGTCGCATCTAAATTTATGAAATAATAATTTTAGCAACATATATCGAAACCCAATTTTATATATTTCCTAATGCAAAAAGCATATATATATCTCTTTGCCTTTATATCAGGAATGTCAAATATATATATATATATATATATATATATATATATATATATATATATATATATATATATATATATATATATATATATATATATATATATATATATATATATATATATATATATATATATATATATATATATATATATATATATATATATATATATATATATATATATATATATATATATATATATATATATATATATATATATATATATATATATATATATATATATATATATATATATATATATATATATATATATATATATATATATATATATATATATATGTATATATATATATACCTATATTTTTTTTAATAAACTGTAACTGTAATTTCGATCTTCTATTTTTCTATCCTTAAAACTTAAAAATATTATCAAAGTTACTCGAAACTTCCCTTGTTAAGAATCTTTATTTTTATTAGGGATAGTGAAGTGTAACCCAATTCAGTTCCGTAGGTACATAGTCAGTGGATGCATTTTTTTTTCGCCATATTGTATTCGTACCAATATTTTACCAGTGTCTACTTATGGTACACTTCATTTTTGGGCATAATTTTAAATAAATTGAATAAGTAGTTTTTACACTAATTTTTTAAAACTGCCATTTTATTCCATCATATTGAGTTCGTACCAGTTTATGCCTATATTATATTTAATTTTTGTGTAGAATTTGGAGTCACTTGAATAAGATTTTTTAATATTTTAATAATTTTATTAGCTTGTCGAGGATATTTTATTAGGCTCCCACCTTGGATTCGTACCAAAATATTACCAGTTCATAATAGTTTTTTTTAAATGTAGTTCCACCATATTGGATGTTTACAAAAATGTTAACAGGCAATCTCCATATGACCCTTAATTTTTGACCAAAATTTTAAGTCAATCATGTAAGTGGTTTTTTAGCTAAATCGGGAGCTGACAGATAGACAGACAAAATTGAGAAACCATGTTTTTTGGCATCTAAGAGCTCTAAAACGTGAAGATATGTAAAACACGCGAGGGTAATTTTTTTTCATAATTACGAATGAACATTTTAAAAGGCCAGCGTTTTGTTTCGATTTCTTGAATTCGTTCCAAAGTATTACCAGTTCATATAACTTTTAATTTATTCACAACATTTGAAATCAATCTAATAGGTAGTTTTTTCAGGCTGATATTTTAAATAATTTATTAAACCGCCATTTTGTTACGCCTTCTTGAATTCATACCAAAATTTTACTAGCCGCCATTTTGTTTAGCTAATATCTTTACCAAAATGTTACCAGGTCATCCCCACATGACCCTTAATTTTTGGCCAAAATTTGAAATCAATCGGGTTAGTAGTTTTTTTAGCTATGTTGCGAAAAGACAGACAGAGAGACCGACGAAATTGAGAAAACATAGTTTGTGGCATTTAGGGACCCTAAAACGTGAAGATCTGTAGAACCGGGATGGAGATTTTTCCACGGCTGCAATATTTCTCTTTTACGAGGGAAGTAATAAGCGTAAAGTACCAACAAAATTGCATACGCAATAATTAAATGATGTAGCGTCAAAAATTGAAATATTGGTCAAAAACGATACTGTGCAAATTTAACAATAAATTTATAGGCCAAGTGTAATCAAAACATGAGAAGCATTTTAAGACTTGAAACTTCATTGATTTCGGTGCAATCTGTAACTTATTTTAACATTTCTCTTTTTTTTACTGACTTTTTCGCGGATTGCGTATAATGCCAGTTTTAAAGTTTCAGTTAGTACCTCTAGACATTCATATTATTTTCGTCATAATCATCCCATGTTAATACGCAAAAATTCATCAAACTAATTCAAAATAACTTACCGAGTCTAAATGCCGAAAAAAAAAACGAACTTTCGAAGTTTTTACATGTTAGTATAGTATAAATTCTAACAAATTACTAAACCATATAACAAAAGGCACTCAACCGAGATCGTGCGCTTCTACAGGGTTTCTGTTTGTAATTTAAAAGATAGAGGAAAAGTTTATATCTGAGACGCCAGAACTTTTAAAAAATATTGGCAATTGGAAACTATAGAAAAATGACCATCGACTATGTTATTTTAAATGGAACAGATTTCATTGAATGGATCTCTTCTATACCAAATTTTATACCTTTTTCTTTAAAAACAACAAAATTGACAAAAATATATCATTTTCTGAAAAACACTGACATAATAGAACCACAGTGGCGTAACTAGGAATTTTGGCCCACCCCACCCACTCTTATTTTGAAAAAAATCAAATTTCCTATTTAATTAAAAAGATGTTATGTATCATGCCATCCATGCCGTTTTGTAGACACTTATCAAAGTTTTGCGGGTAAATTTTAAAAATTAAATAAAACAGTAACAAAATTTTAATAAAAATAGCAGTCTTTTTCTTATAATATAATAAACACATAGAATTTAAACTTAAATATAAAAATTCTTTGCAAAAACTTTAAAGCTTGTATTGCTTTTGTAAAACTTCAAGCGCCTGTTGAGTTTATCAAATACTTCAAAAAGTCGGGAATATCTTGAATCCTTTGTATGTCTTCACATATCATCCTATTGCTTCTTAATGCGGCAAGTTCCAATGCTAAAGATGAAGCTAGATCCTTTCTATAAAATTCTTATAATTCGTCTCCTTTTTGAATTATATCTTCGAATGTTGAATCTAAAAATATCGAATATAATTACATTTCTGATTTATATGATCAAATGATTTAAACCTACTCCATAACTGTGATGTTATAATGTCTATAGATGAATAAAAAATATTAACTTTAAACCGCTCCTTCGTATTTAAGAATCTGTGGTCACAACAAAGCTCGTCAAAATGAGATTTCACTTTCGGCATTCTTTTTTGTGAAAATTGTGGAATTGTCTTCCATTTTTGTGAAATTACCTCCTTTTTTGATTTTTTCATACTGGCCCCTTATATCGCATATGCCTTTAATGGTCCATTTTAAAAGATCCAAATTGGTTGTTGAATTTTGCATTTCTTTCGATAGATTATTTATTTCCTGTAACAGTTGATCAAGATACACAGTTAGAAAAACATCTCAAAAGTTTCAATCTGTTTCAGTATAGATTTTGCTTCTTCTCTTTCGTCTTTTTTATTACATTTTAGAACCAATTTATTTAAAGCTTTGACAATATCTGTACACCTATATCTGATGTTACTAAAGAGCGCAGTCTATCTGATCATCGAGTAGGGTTAAGACGTTCCAACTTAATCGATGAATTTTTTGTAAATGTAGAAAGTAAGTCTAAATGAACGATATTAGTTTTTAAAAAAGTATATACATTTTCGAGTGAATTAAAAAAATATCTAACTGTTTTATTTTGCATATCTGCATCGCTGATTACCAAATTTAAGGTATGTGCAGCACAATGAACAAAAATTGCTGCTGGTTCCATTTCAATGATACGTTTGTGTACACCAGAATTTGCACCACTCATGACATTTGCTGAGTCATATTCCTGTCATCTGCATTTCTGTATATCTGTTTTAAAATCTTTTAATGACTCCATAATTACGTTTGTTATTCTTTCTGCCGATTGGGATTTTACTTCAATAAACCCCAAGAAGGTTTCCCTAATGGCTGTATTATCCACAAAACCATTGTCTTTTTCTTCAATTTCAAGATATCTTATAATTATGCTCATTTGATCATGCTTTGTGAAGTCCTGTGTAGTATCTACTATAATCGAGTAGAAAGGAGCTTTGTTAATTTTGCCTAGGATATTCTTTTTTCTTATTGTACTTATAGCCGATATGATTTCATTTTGGATTATAGGTGAACGATATTTCACTGTTCCTTTAGGCCTAATAATATCTTTCAACACCAGATCGAATCTCGCAATCAAGTGTACCAGGGATAAAAAGTTACGATTGTAACTAGAATCTAAAGAGCTGTCCTCATTATGCCCCCGGAAACCCAACTTGTTTCTAGCAAGCATTAATATTACGTGAAATAAACGTTCTAACACTTGGCGCCAAAAATCGGATTCACGCTTTATTACTTCCAAGAATTCTTTCTTTACTGTTATATTTTTTTCCAGGTGTCATGAATGTAACAACATGTTAAGTGTGACTGTGCTAAAGAATGTTCTTTAATTTTGGTTGAAAGTCCTTCCCAGACGTTTTGTTCCAGATGTCCAACCAAAATGTCCCAATCTGTTTGTTCCAAACAACCAACATGGCTGACAATAGGCAAATTCTTTAATTTTGGAATAGCACAACCAACTATTATTTTTGGTTTGGTTCTGGTAATAAACCTCGGAAAAACTTCTTTGTTTTAGATTTCCTGGAAATGATCCCTTGGGCCTAGAGAGTCCATATTTTATTATTAGCTTCTTTAAACTACCACATTTAAGAATATCTATGTTAAAAAAATATCCAAAACCTGTTGGGTAATCATTTTCTAAATTAAAAAGACATCTTCTGTTTTAATGTGCGATACACTTATTTCAGTTTTTGTTGTAGATGCTTTCACTTGTCCGTTGTTATCTTTATTGTCCAATGTTACAAAAGCCATATTTTCAGTTATACTGTCACAAGCGGTAGATGTAGATGGAATCGGTTGTCTTGTAGTATCATCGATTTCATCAGTGGATACTTTTCTAGAGGAATCAGAACTAGACCCACTTTTAAGAAATAAATCTATTTTAGGAATCTTTTTTTTAATCTCCTCTGCTTGTTTTTTCTTTCTTCTCTTTGCAGTTCCACTTGTAGAACTTTTTGATTTCAGCATCTGAGCTTCACGATTCATCTCCTGTAAGTATAAAAAAAAACTTAGTAAACTACCTACCGCTGCATTTCGTCTATCCTTCTCTCCCTGAGTCCGCTCCATGTCTACGTTACGATTATAAGTATACGTATGAGCGTAATTTGAGAATATAGGAAGGTTCGCATACTTACGGCTTAAATTGTAAGATAAGAAATGCTCGAGAACATGCTGCCAGCAGTGCTAGCTCTCTCTAGCCACTGGCCGAAGCTCGCCACACATTCCCAGGCTCGATATACATAGGGCCGTGATTACATTTTCAGGAGACACTTTCGCCCGTAAGATTGCGCATGGGCGCCGGAAGAACTATTTTCAGGGGAGGGCAACCATTCTTAAAAATACCTGATGACTAAAAAAAAGGTCATCCATATAAAAGTAACCTTAAATTAGGGCCAGAGGAAAGTTAGATTTTGTCCAGGGAGGAAAGGGGTGGGGGAAACCAATTTTTTTACCATAATACGTATGTAATATACAGTATTTGCCTTTTCTAGAGGGGGGGGGCAAATTTCCTCTTTTGACTCACCTTCCGGCGGCCATGAGATTGCGTATCTTCCTGCGTTCTCCATCAACGGTATGATTGTGAATTTGTAATTTAAGCTGGCGATTTTATTTTAAAATTTTTCGAATTAGTACTCCGCACTTCTTCCTAATTAGATAGTTTATATTTTTCCAATTAGTAAAAATAACGGTAAAATCTTAAACTGATATGTTATACTGTTATGCATCATGAGTGGAGTTATGCAATAATGAGTCGACTAACACTTAGATAATCAAAAGTTGATTTATTTCGCTCTTTAGGGATGCTTTTATAATACAACTGGAATTTAATCTACGTTCCAAATTTAAACTATTATGCCAATTTTGCAGGTTACAGTCAAGCTCAGTTTTTATTACATTTTTTTCATTTGTCAATGACTACTAAGATAGCATATCACATAATATGTATCTCTTGATATACACACGTTTACAAGTTCTTGCATACAAGTTAATATAACAAACTATTTTGCTTAAGACATTATGCATAACACAACCACGTAATATAAACATAGCTGCACCTAACAAACAACTAACTCAAACTAATCTTAAAATTTTATATATTTAAAACTATGCCTTTATACATATAAAGTGTAATTGAATGTCGCGTTTAAAATGACCAGAAATCCAGAAATTAAAGGAGCCGAAAAACTAAATCCGCTGCCGCTTGGCGTACGTGTTCATAAATAAAAGAAGCTGTGGTCCCTTTCGACTTTTTTTACGTTTACTCAGAATACCTCCTTACTTGTTTAATATTGATCTTATGTATAAACCAACACGTTTATACAAAAAAATCCGGAGTGGAAAAGCAATTCCTTTTTCATGAAAATTTTCGTTACATTAACTTAACTAATACACATATAAATTGAATTGATAACAAAACTGCACTATATCCTTCTTTTTAGCGAATATTAAAAAATATTATTCGCCGAGCGATTCTGGGGCAAGGATAATAATGCGATAACTATAGAAATGCTGCATTATGATTGGCTAAAGCTTTGCATATCCATGGAAAGGATGTGTTCGTCACAGCCCAAGATAAGTTTAGCGCACTTTGCATACTGACAACTAAAAATACCCTGAAATGAGGGAGATTAAATTGATTTAAAATACAAAAACAAAATTGTCAAAATAAAAGGTGAACTCTAATAATACATTTACAGAATAGAGCTCTATTTCGACTAGTACATTTAGGATATTTTTCTTAAAAGTTAAAGTCATTTTGGCTTGGGGAGACTCAAAAACATATGCTGGTAGTTAAAAAGTGAATTTGAAGTATTTTTCATGTATCTATTGTACAACTGGTATATATAGTCACTTTTTGTTTCATTCTGTTTTTGAATAGTTCTCATTTGTGTTTTTATTATTAAAACTGCTAATCAACCAGTCATTTTTAACTTCACGTTAATTAGCCTAATGCTTTTTTGTATAATCAATAATCATATTTAGATTAATTCCAAGGTAATGATTCCCAGGCAATCGTTATTCGCGAAATCGAATGATATACTTTTCTTTAAACATCATTAATATCATAAATAAAGTTAATAAAATAGCACATTTTTTAATTATGGATCTGTTATTTTTGCCAACAAAAAATATGGTATTAACATTTTAGACGCTGCCTGTACTTGATAGCAAGTATCCATCAAATTTGAATAAATTGAAAAAGAAAGATAAAATTCGTTTTTTCTCCTATTTCGCGTGTTTTGTCTACAGAATTAGTTCCGGAATAATAAAAAGTTTAATTTCAACATATTTCATTTTACATATCTATATAAATTCCACACTTTCTATCCTAGTTATAATTTCTAAAAATTAAATTATAATAAACAAAACGGGTAATTTTACAAACAGGAACTTTTAACCAAAATGGAATAAAAATCATCGTCGTAAATAATGAACAGTAATTTGTGTATATTTTATTCGCAATGTGAGATTTTTTCTATAAATACACATAGTAGTGTTACTACAACACAATAAGATGTGTGTTGTTTGTTATTTCTGAAATACCCACGGCGTTTTAGTCATTCCAGTTGATTTGCATCTTGAAAACAGTTATATTCTTTTTATGTGAAAAAGGAAGCATTCAAATTGTTTTGAACTAATTCTGTTTGTCAGGTGTTACTGTTTTATTCTTAAATTGGCCACTTTGCAAGACAATTGACACTCGCCCAAGGGTCAACATACGCTAGGAATTTTAACATGTTTTAAGGCTAGCTTCTGGATATGCAGCCACCTCAAACGACTTTTTATCTCTTAAATTGGTTCTGTATTAACATTATCTAATTTTAAAATATAGTTGAGGTAATTTGAGTTTAAAATAAATAGTAAAATGGAAATGGGTTTCAGTCAAATCCTTAAAAATGTAGTATCCTTGTAGTTCGCACTGGTGTGAGCAACAGTTAACATTTTCGCGATCGAGCGGTTTTTGAGATACATGTTAAACTTTACTCATAGACAATACATGGAGAAAATAAATTGTCACAAAATAAGTATTTTTAATAGACTTAACTTACAGTACTTGTTAAAATTCGAAACAGGTTTTATATTAACACAGGTCCGCAAATGCGTTGGTCTCATATGATGTTAATATGTAACCGTTATTTGCCCTATATCTCAGAAACAACACATTTCCGGCCCTATGTTCATGTATTTTTTTCTTATTTTGGATGACACAATAAGCTAAATCTATTGAAAAGGTTTATTTTTGTGTCATTCTGTTTTTCCGTTTGGTTTTGTATAGGATTTGAACAACATTTAACAACCTGTATCACACAAATTGCTGGAACAATTTGCCGCAATAACGGTAACTTTTGCTTAAATTGTTGCGAACTACAGCATATTAAATAATTAAGAGATTTCTCTAAAGTTACTTTTCCATAAGATTCGTGTGAAATCATTTACTATAATTTTGAATTTCAAAAAGTTATCTAATTATCTATAACAAGCAGAAAATTGCGTTGCCCGTCAAATTGTTTTAATATATTTTAAATTTCGTAGTCCCTTGATTCAGTCGGGGGCAAATGCCATTTTCTCGGCAAATTAAAACAGAAAACCGTTATTTATTTTATCAACAAAATCATTACAACGAACTAAGGAATACATTTAATTTTTTTGAGTTGAATTTTCCATTAAGAATTTATGTAATTTTCATTAAATTTTTTTATTCTATATATTTGAGAAATGCCGAGGCGAACAAATTCATGAAAGTACTATATTTAAAGTACAAGAAGAGCAGATTTATATTATTAAAATTATCTAAGAAAATCAGCAGTTAGTAAAGTCAGTAATATTTAGAAAGCTGAGTACAGTTTGTTAGCTTAAAAACTGGAGAGATCTGAATAAAGTTAAGTATTTTGCTTATTAAATTCTCAACGGTATTAGATTATTTTGGATAAATTAAAGACTTTTAATAACTGTTTATCTTCTGGCGTATCATATTCACATCTTTTGGATCGTCATTTTTAGTATCAAACGACAAATTTTTTCGGACTTAGTACTCTAATGGATTCATTATAGTCTTAGGACTGTAATGGATTCATTATTGGAACAACGATATTATTAACTAGACTGCTTTTCGGGAATATTTTTTAACTTAATTTTCACAATGTTCGACGCCAGAAGATAAAGTTTTGTATGTTATTCGGATCGAAAATAATGAGACCCTCGGCTGACGCCTTGTCTGATATTCACGGCTAAACTCATAATGATCGTTATTTTGAGTCTTATAACGTAAATAACTATTATCAGATATCAAAATTGCTCTTTTCTGTTAATGGAGAATATTATGTCTACCTTTAGACTTATTTTATATATGAGGCAAAATCACGAATCCCAAAAGCCTAACTAAACACCGTGGTTTCCTAACACGAACAAAGGTATAACTTCCTGATGCAAGCTTCATATGTTTTCAAAAATATTAGACTAAAACTTGCTGGACGGAACAAAGAAATTAACCCATGTCTGACAATTTTGTTCACTTCCGTTTTAATCTATGTATTTTTATCTCAAAATCAAATGTTTATTTACATTTCGATAAAGATTAAAAGTTTCTGTATGTCAGTTTTTAGATTTTTTAAATGGATGAAAAATAGTGGAGCTATAGGCAACTGTTTTATTTTGCTTAGTTAGCCGTACCAAAAGATTTAATGCAATTTTAGGTTCCTAATTCAGACTTGCGTAGCGTAACGACGAAAATTTGCATTTGAAACAAAAATTGTCTAAATTTTCTTGTTAAAAAATAACTTTTTAGTATTATTAATCAAAAGAAAAAAATTATTTTTTTTAATATTTTGACCCATCTAAACCAAAATAGCAACAATATTTTTTATTGCATTTATTAGTAAAAACTAAATTGCTTTAGTAATTATTTTTAAAGAAATTTAAAATTTGCCATAATTAACGTAATTATTTGCATATTTTATTTTAATATACTATCGATAATACAATTTTAAATGTTTGATATGAATTTAGCATCTATCAAAAAATCATATACACCATATTATTGCCATGGCTTTAAAAATATGGTTTCAAACATTAAAAAAAATATTTTGATAATTAATTATAATATCAAGAAAATTTAAGTAGCTTTTATTTTAATTGTAATTTTGCTAAGTTATGCTAGGTACTTACTAAATCCCAATTAGGACCCTAAAATTGCATTAATATTTGTGACATGACTCCTAATTAAGCAAAGTAAAACGAATGCTTATAACTCCGCCATTTTTTGTCCGATTTTCAAACTATAAGAACTAGCATCTAGAGAATATAAAGCGTTTTCGGAATGTAATTAAAAATTCGGAGATTTTTATTTAAAAATACATAGATGGCACCACAGCGAAACTGTCAAACTTGGGTTAAAAGTTGATAAATTGTGTCCCATACAAGATTACAAAACTCGAATTGATATTTCACAAAACAAAGAAAAAAAGGGACATAAATTAGTCCGCTGTCACCCCTAAACACAAAACTGGTTCAAAAGTTTGGGCGTCCCCTAAATTTCGAGCAACTTTCAACACTTCCTAAAGCGGTACTTTATTAGGTAGTGCGACCACCACCTGAACATATTACGGGCCATAATTTTTCGTTTCTTCTGATAAATCCAATCAAATGTAATACTTACACATTACATACTTATACAATTTAACACGGAAGAAACTCAAGACACCAGCTTTTTTGACAAATAAAAGCGTAAAAAAACTGCTGATGAATATTATTATTACTAGTTTATATTAAAGTATTCACTAAAAATCTATCAGTAGTAGGTAGTAACTAAGTATTAAACGTAAACAGAATGTAGTAGGTACAAAACTATTTTATATGTGACGTGACATTTTCAACTACAGACGAGGACAACCGCTATAGACCATCATAAAGAAAACAAGTTCGTTTCCGTACCGTAAGTCGAAGGTTAAACAGATATAAATTTTATTCTCTCTTGTGAATTCGAACCTTTCGAAAAAATATACTTTCTGATAATTCCAATGAATTAAAATATTTTTGGTAACAACGTTTAAAGTCTTCTGCATGCTGTTTTAGCGAAATGTAAATTGTGTAATAAGAAACTCAATTTGTAGTGAAATCAATCAAACAATGAATATAAAAGTATAAAAAATTCGGTAATATTCTTTTACCCGGAACGTCCCTAATTATGGATCTTTCTTTTTATTCGGAATAGTAAAGAATGATTTTATTTAGTTCCACACATAGTTAGGTAGTAACAGATAATGTGTTTTCTTTTACCTTTACTGATTGGTTTTACCCAGTTACCTCGAAGTTCCCTCATAAGGAGTCCCTCCTTTTCCCTACAAGATTTAAATATAACACAAATTATATATTATGATCTATCCGTAGAGCGCAAAAAGGATAAAATAGACGACTCTCTTCATATAGTAATTTTGTGGAGAAAGGATAATATTCACGGAAAATTTTCGTTGTTCCAGTCACCGTCATGTACGTCCATTGTTCACAAACATCAACGTTGTGAACAACTGTATTTCAGTTTATTTTACAATTTCGTGTCTTTCTATTGTGATTATTTGATTTCCAAAGTAATCTACAATCTACAAACTAGTAGTTTAGTAAGTTAGTTTTTAGCGATTGTGAAATACATTTTAAACTTTGTTATTAAAAATGTCGGATTCAGAAGAAGAACATAAAGGGATAAGAAAAAAGAGAAAGCTGAGTAAGGAATTTCATAAAAATGAGTAGGAAAAATTAGCAAGACAAAAAGGGATAGAGTTTGTTACACATAAAGTAAACTAGTTAATGTTAAAATAACCGGCCCGGATTGCATTTGCCGTAATGAATGTATTGCGGTTTTCACTATTGAAGAAAAACGTTGAAATCGTTTATAATGGAAAACAAAAAATGAAAAAGATACATACCTAGTCGGGCTAATAGAAAGGCACGATGTTGAGTGATATAGTCCTTCATCAGCAGAGTCTAGACAATATACATCTTCTTTCAAGTATTTTCCTACGAAAGGTATAGAGTTGAAATTTGCCGCAATGCCAATATAAGATTACATACTATCTGCAATAAAGCCGTACAAGGCTCAACTAACGTGCTTGAAACTCAAACTTCACCATTTGATATGAGAGGAAGGCATGCAAATCGTGCAAATAAACTGAATGTCGCGATTGTTGCCAAAACTGATGACCATATAAAATAATTTCCGAAAAATAGTCTTAATATTCTTCTACGTTAACTACCTACTTAGATGCAAGCTTGAATGTACCTAAGATGTACAAGCTCTTTACTAATGAAAATTTTGATTTAAGAACTATCGACAAGTATGAATATTATATATCAGGTATTTCCGAGAAAACTACGGATATCGGTTTAGTAGGCCCCATGCCGACATTTGCTCGACCTGTGAAGATTTAAAAGCAAAGGTAAAGTTAACAACTCTTAATGAAACAGCGAAGAGATGCGCAGTTGCAAAACTTATGATTCATAAAAATTGTATAAAAAACCTAAAGAAATCAAGGAGATCTGTAAGGAGAGAAATGACGTTGGCCTATAATGTCAGTTCAGGTCAGTACGTCGATTTTGGAATTCATTACCCAATATATCCCTCAAGAAGTAAGAACCTTGCATGTTTTCACACTTAAAACCAGGTTGTTTCTTGCACTGACCATGAATAGCAGATTTAAATTCATTGGTTAATGTTTTCCCATCCGAGGTCATAGTTTTTTTGCATTTCGACAGAAACTATTCATTTATTAAGCATATTTTAAAAAATTCGATAGGATTTAATCTCCTGACCTAAACAATGATATAATTCTGTCTTCCAAGAAACAAAACCCTCATTTCCAAGTAAAGCGGCTAAGAAATATCGACATACTTGATTTGAAAGGAAGGTGGCCACAATATTTTAAAAAAACTACTAAAGGTGTTGAGAAAAAACAGTCATTTACCACCAGCAAATTAAAGCAGTTGATATATACCCAAGTAATGAAAGGCTATATCAAGGCATGTGAATTCATTGATGGTTTGACCCATGGACTTTTCAATAAGAAGAAACAAGGCAATGACAACTCCAAGAAGTTAGAAGATGTTTCCAAAATAATCCAGTATATACATCATGATTACAAGACCTTCTATAATGAGATACTTAGAAATCCTACAACAAATAGAGAGAACAGTAAGCTAGAAGTGTAAAAAAATATGAAAATGTTATTTTCCAAAAAAGTTTCTTTTTTTAAATAAATACTAGTTGTTAATAGATGCCTTTTTTTATTTCGATTAACTCCCGTTTTTATTTTGAGTGGAAAAAGAATAACATTTTTGTACTTTTAAATATCTAGTTACCTTATAACTATAGACCATTCATAAGTATACAAAGCCAAACCAAAACAAAACCATACCAAAGTATACAATTGGCCAACAGATTTTTTTTTGTGAATTTAATGGTTTTACCTCAAGAAAGTTATCCTTTTTCCAATTACCCATTCAAATAGGATCATACTTTACTATTACTAATAAAAGGAAGGATTAGCGATTGAAGGTCCGGCTAATCGAAATTTACCAATTGTTTCTTTAAGCAGTTGAATAGCTGGCCATTTTGTTCTACCATATTGGATTCATATCAATATTTTACAAGTTTCTACCTATGTCACACTTGGTTAGGCAAAATTTAAAATCACATTGATAAGTAGTTTTTTTACACTGATTTTTTAAAAATTTTATTAAAATGCCTTTTTGTTGCGATATGTTAAATTCGTACCAAAATTTTACCAGTATACACCTATATCACATCTAATTATTTTTATGTAAATTTTCAAGTAAATTGATTCAAAAGTTTTTATTCTAATTTTTTGAAATATTTTATTTGGTCGCCATTAATTTTTATATCAACTAAATAAGTAGTTTTCAATGAAATCAATCAGTCCAATAGTTTTTCAGATCGATTTTTTTAAATATTTTATTGGGTAGCCATATTGTGTCACTATCTGTTGATTTATACCAAAAATTTACCAATTTATTCACACTTGATTTTTTACAAAATTTGAGGGAAATTGGATAAGTGGTTTTTAGTTTCGTCACAATGGATTTTTACCAAATGGATACCATTTAACCCCCATATGACGCTTAATTCTTTATGACAATTGAAAGTCAATCGGGCAAGTAGTTTTTTTAGCTATGCTGCGAGCAGGCGGGCAAACAGACCGACAGAATTGAAAAAACGATTGCAATAAAATTTAAAAAGGGGTTTACGAATATGGATTGAAAACGTGCTACTGTAAACATTTAAACTATCATTGTTGTCGACTTTTTTATCTTAATTGACTTATATTTACTAACGTTTATCGGTTCGTTTAACTTTGACTTTATTCTCATTCATTTTCCGGCAATTTTTGTTACTCGGAAACTTTACCAAACTTAAGTTGATATTATTATATGTAGGTATAATAAAACATGGCTTCTGAAATAATATATTAAATTAGATGAAAATGTTTATTTAATTGCACATATATTTTGAAAAAAATGGTTTTAAATATACAAAATAAGAAAAAATACTTTTAACCAAAATTAATTCAGTTTATACAGAAATATTTTTATGGTCATATTTGAGTCTGACGTAGAAAAACTCTTAAACGGCTATTTTAGCTATTAATAGTCAATAAAAAGGTAGAGACATATCTGTTAAATAATTGTATGTAGAAAATATGTATTTTCAGCAATTTTGACTCTTTTTAAATATAAATATATTCAAAAATGTACTTGTGATATGTAAAAAAACGAAGAGCAATTAAGCAATGGCGCCTAATAGCAATAAGCCTCATTAATTTAATTCGACATGGTAAATAGTATCGTTATTATGATAAGATTTACGACATAAGTCTTAATTACCTGAAGCAAGTGTAAATTTGAATACTGAAGGTGTATATTCTATTCCGAACATAGGTAGCTTTTCCTTATATGTTATTTCAAAATGGTGTGAAAAATGTTGTTGCGTCTATTGTCATTATTTGTTCATTATAAATTCTTAAATTTCTAGAATTGCAACACAAAGTTAAGTAATATCTTAGAGGCGGTTTTAGTTTATAAAAATATACTGTGAAGTATATTTTTTTATTTGTGATATTTTTAGAAATTTGGAATCAAAATTTCCCTTGGTTAAAAATGTGCAAAATAAAATGATATTAATATGTTTGCAAGGTTCGTTAACAAGACTCATTAATCTACTGGCTTATATACGAACGACGGGTACTAAAACAGGTGCCCCACGCAAGGGATTTTTAAACTTATAGGTTTGAGAATAGGCTAGCCAGATACCAAAATATTGTTATTTAAATAAAGCAAATTTGTTGGCGATGAAGCAAATTTTTGATGATGACGAGACAGAATAAGTAGCAAATAATTATTAGCTGAGTGAATTGTATAGGCTTCATCAGGTTCATTTTTTATGAAATTAGGGCTACCTCATTTGAATAAATGTCCGGCTGGGGCAAGCATCACACATTTCTTTTTTGTGTAGTATTCGTTGCCCTAATTAATCTGACCTTAAGTATGGGTTTAGTTTATAGTTCATTCGTTCATCAGACAACATCTCTTTAGGAGATCATCTGTTTTATAAAAAATCTACACTTGTACCCTTAAGTTCCATCTCCCAGGTCTTTCTTTTATTTCTGCGGCCTAAGTATGTCATCATGCCAACCATTTTCATTGTTCTTTAAATATGGCCTTAAGGATTTTATCTAAATATTTTATTTCTGATGCAAACCTCAATTTAGTCTTTAGAAAAATAGGTTTCGACAAAGAATTTTCGATATTCATAAACAATACTATATTGTTCAATAATTTTCCAATCCAACCAGCAACTATAAATAAAAAAGTTGGTAAATTTTCTTATAAAGTCAACACATACGTAATACCATATCATAGGCCCATAAAGATGTCAATCATAAGTAGACCTCAAGCAATATTGAACGTCATCCTTATCCTACATAGAGTATATGTAGGTCTTTAGGTCTACTAAAGCTTCTCTAATATGTAGGTTGCTAATTTTGTTCATAAGGTATCTCCGTACAATCCCTCTCAGAGTAATAAATATGCCAGCCAGGTTGATTTTATGGTTTAGAGGTTCGATAAGAAAGGATTTTTCAAAACTCAAATTCTAAAGGGTGAGACCACCCCTTAAATATTACAATATTTTTTATTTAAAAAACGGTCAGTTTTTCGGAAAAACCCTTGAACACGTGTTTTTTAATATATTTTTACATATTCTAGGATTTTTTTAAAAATTCATACAGGGTGTTCAAAGGGGTAAAACCATCACTTAAATAATACGATACTTTTTAAATTAAAAACAGGGTAGTTTTTCAAAAAACGCTTGAACACGTGTTTTTTAATTCATTTTTCTACATATTTTAGGCTTTTTAGAAAATTCATACCGTGTGTTCAAATGGGTAAAGCCATCCCTTAAATATTATAATATATTTTATTTAAAAAAACCGTTATTTATTTGGAAAAGGATTGAACCTAATATGCTTTATATTTTATTTTTTACATATTTTAAAATTTTTTAAAAACCCAGACAGGGTGTCCAACGGGCTGAAACCACCCCTTTAATATTATATTTTTTATTTAAAAAACGGTTAGTTATTCGGAAAAACACTTGAATACATACTTTTTATTTTATTACATATTTTAAGATTTTTTATAAATTTATACAGAGTTTTTGAAAAAATCGGATCATTGACTAATTTTTGAAATGTTTCTCAAACCTTTTGCCGTAGAAAGCTGAGCTTGTGCAAACAGCTTGATTTTAGAGTGCAAAGGTTTGATAAGAAAGGATTCTTCGAAACTCAGTTTCCAAGGGAGAAAACTACCCCTCAAATGTTTATAGTGGACTCGAAAGTTGTTAAAACGAAACCCCTTTTTAGTTTAAAGAACAAACTATATTAACTCCACAAAATACCACAGCAGATGAAATAAATCTAGCTTTATTGGAAACAATTACTGCTCCACAATTAACATACTACTCAATAGATGTAGTTATAGACCAAGGAAATGCGGTTAATTATCTTGTCGAGTTCCTACACTCTCTAAACCCTCCAGGAATCCCTCCTCATGACCTAACTTTAAAAGTGGGGGCACCAGTGATGCTTATTCGAAATTTAAAACCACCAATGGTATGGCGTAATGGGAGTCGGCTACAGGTTAAAACATTACAAAACAATGTAATAGAGTCTACTATTATTTCTAGCCCTGGTCTGGGAGAAACGGTTTTCATACCACGTATCCTTTGAATTCCGTCATACTATTCTTTTCAGTTTAAACGTGTACAGTTTTCTTTAAAGCTTTGTTTCTCCATGACAATTAACAAAGCTCAAGGGCAATCCTTAAGTAGAGCTGGAGTAGACTTGCGCTATGATTGTTTTTACCATGGTCAACTCTATGTCGCATGCTCTAGAGTAAGTTCGCGTAGTAGCTTGGTTATTTTACAGTCAGAGAATGCAACAACAAACGTGGTTTATCAAGAAGTACTCAAATGAATTAATTTAAGTACCTCTTTACATCCCGTTCATTATAGTCATATACGTTAAAGAAATCGCGAGTACCCGATAGTTTTTTATATACTTCATTTGAATAACTGTCCATAAACTACCATCTCCTAGACCTTTTCTTTAATTCTGAAATCTCTCCTTAGCAGATCATCTGTTTTAACTAAGTATTTCATAACGCCAACCTTTTTCATTCTTTTGTCTTAAAAATTATTCCAAGTTATATGGCGTGTAGGATTATATATAAATATTTTATTTTTGATGAAATTCTCAATTTGGTCTTTAGGAAAATAGGTTCTCTCACAGCATTAACATACTATGTTGGTCCAATAATTTTTCAATCTGACCAACAATCATAGATAAAAAAGTTTGTCAAGTAGTACACAGACCATATTGAATGTCACCCTTATACAACATACACTGAATTCTTAGTGTGTATTTCTCTTAGCCTCGCCCATCGCACAGCAGCACAATGGATAGGGGAAAATTAATAATTTGCGTGTTTTATAAGGGAAATAGTTAGGAATACAAGACACAAACATTATATAATAGTATTTTCTTGAACAAATAGTATTTTCCAATTATTTATTTACTACGCCACTACTTACCAGATTGCATTCAAAATATGCATTAATTAAGTTTTAGTATGTTTTTAGCATCTCTAGTATCTAGGTCATGTATGATTTTAAATAAAAATGAAAAAATATATATTTAAATCTACTTACAAAAAAGTATAGGTACAAAAATAAATTTTTGAAGGCCTTTCGCAGTAATTGTATACTTTCATTTTCTGTGATATAACCAAAAGTAGATATACTAGTTTCATTGTTTGTTATTTAGTCCTGAAGGCAGTGTCAATGATCCCTGCTTTGTTAACTTGTGGGCCCGCTCGTTGCTCACTGCCCTCGACTCCACTGTGCCCGGGCACGGAGTTTGACTAATTTGCTTCTTACTAGCCCTTCCAGAGCATGCTTGCACTCCTAAACAAACTGCATATTGGGTAAGACATTTCATCGGAACTATTTGTTCCATTTATTTAGAGTAAAATTATTATCTGCTTACATAACAGACATATGTAATATGTAAGGTATCAGAAAACGGATGCCATTTAATTTCTTTGACTATGAGCAAATTTGTTAAGTTTCCCTTAAATTTTTGTATAATTTGTAGAGTTATGCAGATATTAACTTTACCAAAGGAGGTCATCACAGGGGAAACCTGTTTTGGGACGCCTAATATTCATATACCATTCAATCAAAAACTTACTAAAAATCAAATGCTGACCATTTTAAAAGTCAATATAACCCATTTATTAAACGAATATGGTCAGTTACGTATTGATTAATCAGCATTGCTTTGTGTATAAGACCCACCTAGTAATGATAATGAAACTTTCACAAACGATTGCATAACTCCAGAATGCATTTTCTCTTTTATAGTAGACCTTAATTTTGAATGCACCGAATATATTCAACATACATGCGATATGAACAAACTGTCGAACAAAATGATTAAATCTTACTTGCACAGTACGAATTACATACTGTGCAATTCGAGTGTAATTTCTTAAAATTTAAGTGCCATAACATTGTTTGCAAACGGTTTTATACATTTTGTTTGCGCATGTTTTTTTTGTTAAAATTTTTGTGGTATCTGAATTTTAAGATCTGCTGTGATCAGGTATATACGAGGGGCAGAGCAAAAGGATTTTCACACGAATTTTGCCAATAGAGAGACTTTATAATTTACGGAAATTATTTTGGTTTTAGGAGTATCTACTTAATAATTGTTAAGAAAAAAACATTTTTTCTAATATTTGATATGTGATTTAATTCTTGAGAATTTAATTTTTATAAAAAAATTAGATTTTCCCCCTTTGCATTATTAACTAAATTTAAAAATACTAACTTTTCATTTGGTTCTGTTTCCCTGCAAAAAAAACATAAAAGATATTACAATTTTGGTTTTTCCTATGACAATACTACTTTAGAGACGTAGTAGTTTCTTAAATTAGAGTTCTAAATCATGGTTCTTAAATAAATAAATAAATAAATTTTTATTTCTTCAATTAAAAAATATACTAGGATGCAATAATAGAAGGATGGGTCAAAGGTACGCTTACGACTAGTTACATATAAATTGGCAATTAATCAAAGTATTGAAACACAAAAACATTAGTTACTTAAAAAAACTCCTGGATGTATAACAATTTTTTTCAAGAACAAACCTTTTCAGACTTGATTTAGACATAGCAACAGAAAAATAATCTTTAACATTTATTGGCAAACGATTATAAAATCTGCAACCATTATAGAAGACATGTTTTTGAAACGGTGCAGTATGATGGTTATCTGGAGTCAGAAGATTATTTCTATATCTTGTATCACATCTGTGATTGACCATATTAGACATAAACAGCGCTTTATTCTTAAATACGCAGAACATCCAAAATGAACGTTCCAGGCACTGGTAATATTTTTAGGACTTTAAAAGTATTACGGCAAGAGTCTGAAAATGATAGTCGGGCAGTTACCCTTAAGGCGTACTTTTGAAGCAAAAAGACCCTTTCTGTGTGTGAAGAATTACCCCAGTTTAAAATTCCATATCGCATATGGCAGTGAAAATTTGTATAATAAAGTGCAAGTAAAACAGCTCCACTACAGTGGTTTGCCCTGGACCTCAAGGAGTAGATACTCTTACACTACCTAGAGCATAGGACATCCATATGACAATACCATCATTTTATCCTTATTAATATTGAGAAGATTTTTTTCAGACCAATCAATAATATTATGATACACAGTTTTTGCAAGATTTCTCATGAGGCTGATATCGTTTCCCGTTACTAGGACATTTAAATCATTCATATAATACACTACTTTAACATCTGCCAACATTTTGGAAATATAATCTACCAGATCGTTAGAAAAAATTAAATAAAGATGAAGTCACATTATGGATCCCTGTGGAACACCTCTATGAATTGGACGTAGCTGAGTCTTAGAATTATCATTTATAAAAACACTCTGAGTTCTATCATCCAAATAACTAGCAAGGAGTTGTCTCAACATGGTTCCTTGATAGCCATCTCAAAGAGCTCAAACTGATAGCTCTATAGTTAAAGTACGAATCGGTGTCACCTTTTTTGTACAGTGGTGTAACTGTTTCCAGTTTAAGTTTATCGGGAAAAATACCCTTTTCAAAGGAAAGGTTAACTAGGGGAGAGATTATGAATTGTGAATTTTATATTTTTTGAATGGAAGTTGGTTTTTAAATTAAGGGAGTTACATTGAATATTGCCAGAAAATCAATCATCAAAGTTAGAGTGAGGGAAGGAACTATGAAATTAGCATTGAAATCCCTACCGATTATAAAATAATATGAATCTCGAGACAGGCTAGTTAAAACCTCAGTCAAACAGCTTAAAAAACATTATAATGGCCCTGCGGGGGCCTGTATACAGCAAAAACTACAAGCTTTACGAAATGTACAATCAAATACACCTTCTCTACAGAAACTTAACACATCACAATAAGCAATCTCGTACGCAATTATATCCCGACGGTATATTGCAACACCACCGGGTTTAGATCGTGTCAAAATGAAATTACTTTCCAAAGTTTCGTTTTTGGTAGAATGTGTTTGGTTTAGATGACCTTTAAAATAGTTAAATGTTATTCTCTATGTCATCTTATTACAAAAGTATCATCGGCATATCTAAACAAAGGCTGTTAAAATGTGATGCAGATTCAATTCTAAAGGAAACAGGAACCAACTAAAGCTTCTAAATCGAACGGAAGTTGCACTAAAATTATTAGGAGATTAATTAGATATTATAATAAACCCAGACCTTAATCAGTATTGTATACTCAATCATCAAGCAGTGCAGTTTTATTTTTCATACTTCAGGTAAAATTGCAATAATTATGCGGATATCTTTATAATCTTTAATACTATCGAAACTTTGGGTAATGCTTAAAATCAACGAAAGATGGAATTATTTGGCAATCAGTAGAAGTCACTGAATGGCTTGTTCCTGCGGTAATGTGTATATAGGTAAAATTGGGCGGTCTGTGTTTAATAGAATTAAAGAAAGACGCATACATAAAAAACAAATTGTTCAGTCTGCTGTCGCTAAACACTAGCAGGCAACAGGATACAAAATTAATGTTAAAGATACCAAGGTTCATGAGTCCCGCTTCGAATTGCCCAGGACCATTATAAACAACCGAGTTCATTTGATGTTATGATCATGTGCAATGAAGATCGCCCCTCATGCAAAACGACATAAAGTAATTTTGACACATGCTAAACCCAAGAGTCATGGTTTTCTATTTCATTCAGTGGCGGACTTATCACCGGGCAGTTCGGTGGCCCAAAGCCAAGGGGGCCCACGGTAAATTCTGAATTAGACCTCAAATACTATGAAAAAAAACAAACATATCTTAACTTTCTATAAATTTCTATTCATTTATTCCTGGAATAACAGCAGCTCGAAGAATTGACTGAAATAAAGAAACCTTTCATAATAAACCAACAAACCCAAAGAGTTTCAGTGAAATCTACTGCTCATCTGTTACACACTATGGTATGGTTCCTTGAGTATGGCTGTGCTATTCGAAACTTATGGACGCTGCTTACTGCAGGCTATTTCATACCTATAGTAACCAGTGAAGTAGTGGAATTAGGGTGTGGAAGAATAGTTTAGCATTGCTGTACTGAATTGTAGAGGATAATAAGACTATTGGTAACGAAATAGGAAATTAAGCAAGATACGAAGTCTCTTTTTGGAAATTAGTTTTAGAATGATTATCTCGTCTAATTTTAATATTAGACAAAAAGTATTCATAGTCATCGAGAAAATATTTTTTTTAGCAATAGTAGGGCTTCTATCAGATTACTATAGCAATACAAGTTTTAAAAATATCTACTGGATCTACCCGATACTTGAGTAAGGCAATACAGAATGAACTAATTCACAGTTATGTAAAATATGTCTTGTATATGTTTTTCTTATGATAGACTCAACTCAAGACATTCCCAAATAAGATACATTAATAGTTTTTGGTCAGAACCGTTCAAATTATTAGAAACGCAAATATTTTATCCATTAACTCTCGAAATTAGGGAAAGCTTTTTAGGATTTTTAACAATTAAAGAATCAATCTGCGGCTGGTATGACTGAACCGAGGACTGAACCGATTGTAAAATACGGTGTCTACAATGGCGTTGAGGCAATATTGAAGCAGGTTATCGGCAATATGTCGATCACAATCTTAATTTAGTGATTAATAATGCAGTGGCGAGTTGCACTGATACCATAGTATTTTCGTCTATACTATAAATCATGCATGCTAAAAATAAATGCATTTAAGAAACGGTAGTTTAAAAAAAAAAATATCGAGGATTTTGAATTTATTTTTAATACCCATTTTATGTTTAAAAGTTTAAGTCATGTTAACTTCGCTTCAAGTACCTTACAAAAAAATTTAATATCGATTTACTTCTGATTAAGAGAACAGCAGGGCTATAACAATTTAAAATGCGGCATAATCGATCTATCGAAGAAATGAATGTGTATAAAGCCAGAATCTGAAGTTCTATGTCAACGAAAAGTAAAAAAAAAACTACTCAGTAGTTAGTAAATAGAGATAATTATTTCAAGGGTAATATTTATTATTATATTATTGATATTACTTGCAAACAACTAAAAGAAAGGATTTCTGCTATGCTTTCTATACAAAAAAAAATAATTCTTAAAACCTTTTCGCCAAAAAGAACTGAAGTAACTTTACTAAAAGTTAATAGTTTATGTGCCAAGTTTCCAAAGATGTTAATTAATTTTTTTCTTAATCAGTTTGCTATGTTGTGGAAGTTGGCTAAACCTGATCTTAGAAATGACGCAACAAATCTATATACATCATATGAGGGCCCATGAACACATTTTGTACTGGGACCCACGGACTTTTAGATCCGTCACTGATGTCACTCCATCCGTAAAAACCTGCATACCAAATTAGAGTTCATCTCTTGATGCATCTTAACTAATAGACGTAGATCAACTGGAGATAGTAAAAACCAAAATAGTTTATTTGAAAATAATATATTAAAAAAAATTGTACCTCAGTGTTAAAAGGTTCATTATATATTATATTTATAAAAATACATCTGTTAAAAAACTACAGTATTAATCAAAAAGTCAATAGTAGTTCCGGTTTATTGTGAACATGTATTAAAAAACTTTAATACTTTTATAAAATTCCCAAAAATATTTTTATTATTAGACCCCCGTATACTGTTTACACATAAACTATTAATGAATTGCACTTAAACTTCCACATAGAAGACGAATATTCTGGCGCATATTACCGTAATATACTTATATGTTGCAGTTACTAACATAATTAAAAACGATTTAGGTAATTAACTATAAGAATGCCGTTTTAAAAGGTTGTTCAGTTATAAACGTAACTACTTAAAACAAGAACATTTCATTATGTTAAAAGGAAAAACATGTGGGGACTGAACATCCAGAGAATTTAAATTTTTATATTCGCTGTTGTTTACCTTTCTAAAAAACTTTTCTGTACTTCCCTCAATAAGGACAGCTGTTATCAAAATTTGATTACTGCGGTAATTTAATACTAGCTGAGCCGGTGCACTTTGCTGCAGAGACAAATCGAAATAAATAAATCTGTATAAAACAATAATTAATTACTTAAATTGAAAAAATAGAACCGGAAATTAAAACTGTTTAAAGTGCCTAATGTATTGTTATAAACTATATTTTTAGTCTGTCCTTTTTGAAATTTCTTTCGGTAACTCTGGGCAAGGCAGTGACATACATAGACCTTGCTTCTAGGGAGGCGGAACTGGGGGGCTTTCCAAACTTTAACAATTTAGGAGCAAGGAGGCGATGAAAAGTTTCAAATTTCAGCAATAAAAAAAGGTCCTCAAACTAGCTCTGTCCGTCCTCTATATTTTTTGTATCATTTTAGCTTTAATAAAAGTGACTCTGGGGGGGGGTGGTGTTAATCCCCCTCTTAAATTCGCCACTGGGAATAGGCAACATATAAAACCGGCCATGCTAAAACACAAAAGTTCGTATACATTAAATTGCCCTTAAATCCTGTTTATCGATGGCAGAGTTTACGTTTAAGCGCCTATGGGCATCTTGGGCTTTATATTTTAACTTTGTCTCTTAGAAGTTGTTTGGTCTTAAACTAACTTCGGGCACTGTTTTATCCGCCCTCCATCGAGATATAAAAGATTAAAATAAATTATAAATGTTTCTAAATAGAAGTTTCGGTAACAATTATAAAGAATCGGTAATTTTTTTTACCCGGAACTTCCCTCGTGATGAATATTTCGTTTTATTAGGAATAGTGGAGTGTAATCCAATTTAGTTCAGTCCATGGTCCTTTAGTAACACATAAGTATTTTCAAACATTTTTATTGGGGGCCATTTTGTTCCATCATATTGGATTCCGACCAATATTTTACCAGTTTCTACCTACGCCACACTTGATTTTTGGGCATAATTTAAAATAAATTCAATGAGTAGTTTTTTTATTGACAGGGACCGCCATTTTTTTACGTCATGTTGACTTCGTACGAATGTATATTCTTATATAACATTTAATTTTTCTGCAAAATTTAAAGCCAACTGAATAAGATTTTTCTTACGTTGATTTTTTAAAAAAATTATTTGGTCACTATTTTGTTCCGCCATCTTAAATTCCTATACCACAACTTTAATGCTTGGAAAAAATTTGAAATTAATCTAATCGATAGTTTTTCAGGTTGACTTTTTAAATATTTTATTAGGCCGCCATTTTGTTTTGCTATCTTATATTCCTACCAAAATGTTACCTGTTAATTCCTATGTTCTATTAACACTAAATTGGTTAATTCGTTCTTTTAAATAATACATTTTTAACATTTCACTAGGATCTGATTTCGGCATATTGGACTTCATTACCAGGTTTTCTCCATATGACCCTTAATGTTTGAGTACATTTTGAAGTCAAACTGATAAGTAGTTTTTAAGCTATGCCGCCAACTTACAGACAAAGAGACAAACCTACAGACGAACAGACAGAATCGATAATTTTTTGGCATCTAAGAGCGCTAAAATGCGAAGATATGTAAAACCTGAAAGGGTAATTTTTTCACTATTACAAATATTTTATTTGACCGTCATCTTGTTCAGCCATCTTAAATTATTTCCACAGCTTTACTAGTTCATTTCTCTACCATAATTAAGTATGGTACACAATTTGAAATGAGTCCATTACGTAGTTTTTTATCAGGCTAAATTTTTAAATATTTTGTTAAGACGCCTGTTGGGTACTTGATTTATAATGTGGACTGTATGCTTTAAAACTCCTTTTAACGAAAAAATCTACTTTATTCCAACTATTTTAAACGTAAGAAATACAACCCGTTACATCGTATTTGTTTGCTTGACGACGACTCCCTAACCTAGCACTGTTGTCATATTTCTAAGTCTTCTGGTTACACTGTTTTCCAATATTTACGTCATAGACATGCACGTTGAAGTAACGTATGCGCCGCAACATGCCGCCGGCCTTGAAATGGTGAAATACATTTCAACAAAATATTTAAAACAATAATTTAACATATTTCGAGAAACAAAGATTTAACACAAGTCTCGATTTTCACAGAGTAAGTCTATGAAGTTATTTAGTTCAAAGGCAAGAGACACAGTTTGATAAGTGCACGTTTTGTCTTAGTACCGTCACTAAATCGAATTGTCACTACACGTGTAATGTTATCTTCTCCGGGATATAACTTCTGAACACGTGCCGTTTTCCATTTTAAAGGTGGGAGATTGTCTTCCTTTACTAGCACTAAATCACCAACTTTAATTAGTGCCGATGCATTTTGCTTCCATTTTTGGCGTGATTGAAGTTCTGAAATGTATTCTTGACTCCATCGTGACCAATATTTCTGAACTACTTGTTGAAGTTTCTTATAGTGATCAAGTCGATTCTCCGGAGGGTATATGACACAAGGTTCAGGTATAGAGATTAAAGGTTTGCCAATTAGGAAATGTCCAGGAGTGAGAGGGGAAAAATCTTCGGGATTGGAAGATAGCGGACAAAGTGGTCTTGAATTCATTATGGATTCAATTTGATATAAAATTGTCACGAAGTCTTCGTAATGTAAGTGAGTAGTTCCAATTGTTCTTTTGAGGTGAGATTTAAGGACTTTAACCCCGGCTTCCCACAAACCTCCAAAATTAGGTGCTCTGGGTGGAATATAATGCCAAGATATATTATCCTCCGCTAATTTACTAGAAATTGATTCAGAATGAATTTTAAAAAATCTTTTTATTTCAGTTTCTGCGCCAATAAAATTTGTCCCATTGTCGGAAAAAATAATCGTCGGTTTACCCCTTCTTGCCACAAATCTTTTCAAACACGCTAGAAATGATTTACTTGACAAATCGGTCACCAACTCAAGATGAACTGCCTTTGTTGACATACATACAAAAATACAAACCCATGCCTTTTCTAAAGAAGGTTTTCGCGTTTTTCTATCCTTTAACATAAAAGGACCTGCGTAGTCGCACGATGTATTGACAAATGGAATGAATTTGTTTACTCTTTCAGATGGCAGATTTCCCATTAAATATTCGCTAACCTTTGGTTTAGCTTTAAAGCAAGTAATGCACTTGTGCACTATTTGCCTGGCTAAATTTCGCCCTGAAATTGGCCAATAAGAAACCCTAATAGAATATAATAATTGCTGAGGGCCGCAATGAAGTAACAAGACATGTTCATTTTTCATAATGAGAGTTGTTAACGGATGTTTATTATGTAAAATAAGTGTATGTTTTTTACTATAAGGAACATTGGCCTTTTGAATTCTGCCTCCTACACGAATAACATCATTTACTATAAATGGGTGTAGAGCACTTATTTTATTTGACTGTTTGACAACCTTTAAATTATTATAATCTACACTAAATGACTGCATTTGAGAAATTTTTACTAAATTTAAAAGAGAATCCTTTAATTCGCTAACTGTTAAAAAGCTATTCGTAATACGTTGAGTTTTATTTCTACAATTAAAAATAAAACGTCTACAATATGCTATAATTCGTTGTAATTTTTGCAAAGTCGAGAATTGAGAAAATAAGTTAAAATCGTTGGTATTAATTGCAAGTGCACAAATGCTTCGTTGTTCTGGAATTAAATTTGGATTTAGATCACATGAAAACGTACCTAAATTCCACTGTGACATAATATCAATATTAAACCAATGTGGTCCTTCCCACCATAACTTACTGTTTAATAATTGACTTGCGGTCATACCACGAGATATAAGATCCGCAGGATTGTGCTCGGACTTAACATGAAACCAATTACTTACTTCTGTTGCCGATTGCATAAAACTAACTCGATTGGCAGCAAATACTTTCCACCTATCTGGTGGACCGTTGATCCAATGTAATGTTATAGTAGAGTCGCTCCAATAAAAATACCTGTCAAATTTTAAATCAAAACTATTATTAATTCTTTTACCTAACTTAACAGCCAAAACTGCTGCACACAATTCAAGTCGTGGTAAAGTAATACGTTTAACTGGAGCTACTTTCGATTTTGCGCATAATAATTTACAAATATAATTATCATTTTTTCTACAACGAATGTAAGCACAAGCTCCGTATCCCCTTTCGGATGCGTCGGCAAATATGTGTAATTCTATAAAATCTGGGTTTTCTATAGTACAAACATGTCTAGGTATTGATAATTCCTAATATTCTTTAAATCATTACAAAATTGTAGCCATTTTTCCCGAAGTAAATTTGGAACTTCTTCATCCCAATTTAAATTTTCTTTCCGTAATAATTGTAAGATCAATTTGGCAATCATAACAACTGGACCTAGCAACCCCAAAGGATCAAATATTTGACTTGTTATGGAAATAATTAAGCGCTTTGTTATAGTATTTTGATTGTCAAAATCCCTAGTTCGATATTGTATTAAGTCTAAATTTGCATTCCAATACACACCCAATGTTTTATTTTGTTCATTTTCACCCAAATCCAGAATGTTTGCTTCTAATCCTTGAATTAAATTAAATTTACTATACAATTCCGGCTTGTTGCATAACCATTTACCCAACTCGAAACCTGCGCCAGCCAATATTTTAGTAATGTCGTGTTGTACACTCAAAATTTCACTTTCTGTATTTTTCCCAGAACAGAAGATCGTCTACATAAAAGCGGTTTTTGATAGCTTCGGAAGCAATTGGATAGTCTTTTTCATTTTCTAAAGCTAGCTGTTGTAAGCACCTAATAGCCAAATAAGGCGCAGATGCCGTTCCATATGTAACGGTATTTAACTCGAAACATTTTATATTTTGATCAGAATTATCGCGCCAAAATATCCTCTGATATCGCCTCTCGTTAGGATGTACTAAAACCTGCCGATACATCTTAGAAATGTCAGCAGTTACCACAAATGAATATTTTCTAAAATTTAAAAGAATACTAAATAAGTCTCTTTGAATAGTAGGGCCAAAATTTTGTACGTCGTTTAAAGATAACCCACTATCAGTTTTAGCCGATGCGTCAAAGACTACTCGCAATTTTGTTGTCAAACTATTCTTAATCACCGCGTGATGTGATAAAAAATATCCATCATTATTAAAGTCATTATTATTTTTTAGTATATCGGTTATGTCTGTCATATGACCTAAATTCAAATATTCATGTATAAAATTAGAATATTCCAGTTTAAAATCGTCGTTCTTTGCTATTCGTTTTTCTAAATATTCAAAACGCCGTAATGCAATATCTTTTGAATTGCCAAGTTTTGAGAGATTATCTTTAAATGGTATTCGCACTATAAAACGCCCTGTATCATCCCGTGAAAAAGAATGTTTAAAATGATCCTCACAAAAATCATCACGTTTGGCAACCTCGGTGCAGTCTTCGATTTGCCAGAACTTAATTAAAGTGTCATTAATCAGATCATCGTGATGGTTTAAAACGTGGCAAGAAACTATTTCTTTGCTTTCAAACAAGGAATAACTAAACTCTCCGCCTACAATCCATCCTAACTTTGTATTTTGTAAAGTAAGAGAATGACCTACCTTTCTTTGATTTGGCAAAAGAACGTCGTAAAATATGCCAACGCCGCATAAAATATCTACGTCACCTTTAAAGTTAAAATTAGGGTCTGCTAGATGAAAATCTGTAGGTATATTTAACAAATTTGAATCAAAGTTCGAAATCGGAATAGCCTGTGTAATTTTAGGTAGAATTATGATGAAAATTTCTTTAGAGAAATTATCTAATCGAGAAGAAATCTTAAAATCCGTTTTAAAATTTGCTAAAGAATTTTTATTTCCTACTCCAAATATTTGACAATTTGTCGATATCTTTTTTGAGCCGATTTTGTTACAAAAACTTTCAGTAACAAAATTACTTTGTGATCCGGGATCTAATAAAACTCGCGCCTTTATATTATGTTCAAATTTATTCTCTACATTAATTATGTATGATACTATTTGCAGAATGAGCGACAACGCTGTTCTGCGTTGAAACAGTTTTGTTATCATCTTGTTGCCCATCCCTTTCTAACACGCGTGCTGATCCGACTGAGCCCGGTGTTTGTTCCTGCGTCAAAGCGGCCAATGGCGACCCCAGCAGCTGTGCGTTGGAATTGGGCCTATTATCATTGTTTGTCGGCCGGAAATGTATATGCAGAAGTGTGTTATGTTTTCGTTTACATATTCTGCATGGTTGTTTATTACACTGAGACGAATCGTGATTGGGATTAAAACAATTTATGCATAACAAAAGTATTTTTATTTCATTATTTTTCATGTTAACGTCAAGTTTATTAAAAAGTTCACATTTAAAAATAGAGTGATTAGCTTTACAGTAATAGCAAGTAAACCTTTTACCACCAGCTAAATAAGTTTGAATCCCTCGAGGTGGTCTTCCTCCCTGGTTCTTTGACTTGCTTGATTCAGGTTTTGTCCTGGTAGCCTCTATATTTTCAAGTACCTCACACTTACCTTTTAAAAACTTGTCCATGTCAGTCATGGAAGGTAAATTATTATTTACTTATCTCCCAATCACGCCTTGTGCGATTATCAAATTTACTAGTTAATAAATAAATCAGTAACGTATCCCATTTATCAGTGGGTTCACCTAATATATTTAACGACCTAATATTTCTATTAAAAACATCATATAATTTAACTCTGAACTACATTCTTTTGTCAATACAGGTGCTTCAAATAACGATTTTACATCATTTTGAATAATTAACCTCTTCTTTTCAAATCTCTCTTTTAATGTTGACCATGCCGAGTCATAATTATTAGATGTTACCTGAATTGATTCTATCAACTGGGCGGCTTCACCTTCTAGTGAAGACCGCAAATAATAAAATTTTTGCATCTTGTCAAGTGCCTCATTGTTGTCAACCAACGAGGAAAAGGCATCAGAAAACTCTAGCCAATTTTCAAATGAACCTTTGAATGTTGGCAGTTTTAACACTGGCAACTTTGCCGAAGTGATAAATCGAGGAATATTTAATCTTTTCCGAACTATTATCGCTGTCGTGTTCTCTTTCAAAATCTGAAATTATTTTAGAAACTCTAGAAACCAGGCTAAAATAAATATTTTCAAATGTTTCACGCTCGAGATATTCTTTTTGTTCCTCTGACTCTGTAGACTCTGTATTAATTTCTAGTAAATATTCTATTTTACACTGAATATCATCAAAGTGAGAAAAAATTGGTTCAACCTTATTTAACCTAATTTTTAACTCGGTAATTATACTTTCATCCAGATCTCCATTCTGAATGGACGTTAAATGTGTCTGAAACCGCGTTAAAGCTCCTTTAATCTGACCTCTTTTGATTCTTAAATCTGACAAGAATGTCATTTTTTTTAAAGTTAAAAATAAAGAATGCCAAAAAATATATATAAACTGTCAAAAAATATGAATATGTCAATTCATGCAATAAATTTTGTCAAGCCACCATGTCAGGTAAAATAAAATGGAAAGGACTCACTTTTAGGAGAACGTAACTCCGGTCTGTCTTTTGTATAACGGGTAAATCTTCTATACGTCAAGGTTGACAGCTGAGGCTAGCTTGGCCAAAGTCTAGAGACTTGAAATCTCTAGACTTTGGCTTGGCGTCTGCTAAATTTGGAATTCGGATTTTTTCACTATTTCTCCATTTGTCGCTGGAACTATGCGGCTCGATGGGACCAATATGTTGGGTACTTGATTTATAATGTGGACTGTATGCTTTAAAACTCCTTTTAACGAAAAAAACCTGCTTTATTCCAACTATGTTAAACGTAAGAAATACAACCCGTTACATCATATTTGTTTGCTTGACGACGACTCCCTCCTAACACTGTTGTCATATTTCTAAGTCTTCTGGTTACACTGTTTTCCAATATTTACGTCATAGACACGCACGTTGAAGTAACGTATGTGCCGCAACAACGCCATTTTGTTCCGCCATCTTGGATTTGTACCCAAATTTTATCAGTTGATTCCTACATAATACCTGGTTTTTGTGCAAAATTTAAGATAAATCGGGTAAGTAGTTTTTTAGTAATAATTTTTTTAAACATCTTACTAGGCCGCCATTTTGTTTTGCCATATTGAATTGTTACCAAAATATTACCAGGTCGTCCCCATATAACCCTTTATTTTTGACCCAAATTTGAGGTTAATAGACTGAGTCATTTTTTAACTATTCCGCGACAGTCAGACAGACATGCAGATCGACCGACGGAATTGAGAAAATTGTTTTATTTACATCTAAAGACCCTGAAATGTGAGATCTGGAAAAATCTCAGAGAGCGATTTTTTCACGTCTACAAAATTCCCTTTTACGAGGGAAATAAAACGTAACATAAAATCGTTTTAAAATATTCATTAATGTAAAAGATATTTTACAAAACGTCAAAACGTATTTTATTCCGTTTTACCTCCTTAAGAATGAAATTTCTAAAAATCGAGAATTGGTCGTTACATATTTTTTTCAGAAAGCCATTGACTTGGTTTTAAAATCTTCTTTAGTTGAAGAGATATAGTATGATGAATGTGGAGGTGCGCTTTTAAACAATATAATAACAAAGAATAAATAACATATTTGTATAAAATAATAAAATAATAAATAAATAATAAATAAATAATTTCAGTACTGCTTATTTCTGGTCATACTGTATAACATCAGAGATATTTGAAATATGGTAATTTTTAAGATTTAATACAGTCGTTGCTTCATGATAAGGGCGACGCCTAAAAACCATGAATTTTGTTTAAATCAAAAATTATATTGATATTTATATCTTATTCCACTACATTAATAAAATTTCGCCTTATTACCCATCTACATCAGCGAATCCGATAATTTTGATTAACTCGTCATTGATTTTGATACGAGTATTTACGTACTGTAAAGCATTTTTTTAATTTTGCAGGAATAGATGTTAAATAGTAGTTCTATGTAAAATTCTTACGTTTTCCTTCTGGAGTTGTCAATTGAAGTCAAAATGTGGTTCCAGCATAATAGTTTAGTACTGTGAAATGAGTATACATTGCGCCTTGGAGGTACAATTTGCACTACGGACACAAAAGATTTAAACTGAAATTTTACTGGGAATGTATTCTGCACACCAAATTTAATTTGTAAGCCACAGATGGCGTTAGTATTAACTATCCCTACGCTTCTCAAATAGGCCCGTTCACTGGCAGTAGCAAAGTATCACTTAGCAATTCAAGGTCGGTAAACAGCAGAAATTTACAACGGAAAAAAATAACGGACGTAACAGAAGTATACGACAAAAAAAGGTGAGAACTTTTTTATTATAAACTAGTGTATTTTATTTCGTGTATTTGGTTTTTATTATTACTAGTTAACCTAAATTCGACAGTAAGAATTTTAGTTTTGTTACTATAAAGACATGCGCGATTTAGCTCTAAATGGGTTTACTTTGCACCTGTGACGGAATATTACAAAAAGCTTAAGGGCACTTAAGCTGGTGTCCCGTCACACAGCATATGGTACTATGATGAGACAAACTTGACAGAAAATCCTGGTTCTAAGAGAGGTTTAACAGAACGTGGAATTAAATATTCTGAACAAATTTACAATTTTTCTATATCTAGCATTTATTTAATGATGGCTGGAAACGCCGCAGGAAAAGTCCACTGTCTGCAAATCAATGTATATGCGGAATACAAATCAAGAACATGAACCACCGGGAGGTCGCTATAGCTACAATTTCTCGGGGTGGTTGGAGTCTCACAGGTGTTTCGACTGGTTCGTATCATTACTATAGTCTAAACTAAAGAAGAGAGAAGGAAAAGGCGCTGTAATAGACGACAACCTATCTTCCTACATTAATGTACAAATCCTTGAATTATTCAAGAAACATGATATTGCGTCTACTTGCCGCCCAATAGCACACACCTCACTCAGCCGCTTTATGTGGCATTATTAGCCCCTTGAAAAGAGCGTTGCGGTCAGTATTATACGATTCGAAAAAAACATATTTAGGACGGAATAGCAATACACTGGCTTTAGAAAATGTGAAATACATCCATGCGATTTAACTCCGCTTCTAGAAAGACGACCGCCAAGTAGGGAAACTCTTTTATCTAGTACCGAAACGTCTTTTATCGAGTATTTTGAAAACAAAAAAAGTCAACTTATCAATATTAAACCAAGAAAGAAAAACCCCATTCAAGTTGAAGACGGAAAAAAATATTGACTACGATTTGCAGCAACCTTTACCAGGGCATCTGATAATATTAACCTTGACTGAATCACTGCAAATTTCTGGTATAAGAAATACAGCGATAGGCGGAACGAAAAGATAATGCTCAATGAAACTGAAATCAAATTCTATTTCTCTGGACAAGCTAAGATAGCTGACGGTACTTTAAACGAATTTCAGAAAAAGTCTAGCAAATACATAATATTTTCATACGAAAGTGAGTTGTATCCTGGGCTGATAGAAAAGACTATGGGGCAGTTATAAGTGCCATCGAGAAAAAGCTTAAACTCCTGGAAGGGTCCACAGAAGAAGGAAGAACTCTTTTATCCAAGGAAAGATGTTATTGGTAAAATTTTGATCTACCGAAGCAGGAATCAAAGCGCAATTTAGAGAAACTATGGTTGCAGCAAATTTGTTTTACATCTGTAGGTTAAAGTTGTTTTATTATTTCTCATCTATTAATCTATTACTTTTTTTTCTCAATTAAATGAATATACCTAAACCACCAAGTTCCGTGTTTATGTCTATATCTTGAAATTTTTTTACTGTAAATAAATTATGCATATCGGCACGATAGATGGAGCAATTTTTTACCTTGAGGTCAGTATACTTTCCCAACTTGCGCTTTAATGTATTTGATATTTTCTTGTTTTGCAAAGTATACATTTTCTGTGTGATATATTGCACTAAGATATAACAAAAAAAAAGTATAAAATTATACGCTTTTATGTTAAATTCGGCAAATTATAGCGCGTACTCTCTACAATTAATATTTTTAATCTCTAATAATGTCTTTCAGTATTAAATGACAAAGCCACTTTTAAAAACTAATAAAATCGAGGAAAGCATACTCACGTTAAGGTAGTATTTTGATTAGTATTTCGTTATTTTTTTTAAAACAACTAAAAAATTCCAAAATTACAAAATTTGTTAAAAATTTCATACTACTGTCGCCTTCAGTAATAAGCTAAAATCATTTCTCAAATAGCTTCGTTTGGATTCAACGATAGACAATAGGTCCCGTATACCTGTGTTAATATTAACTAAGATATACAGCATATGTATATGCTAGAGGTACGCCGATATCCAACCGTGGATAAAAAGGCTGTTGATGATTTTGACGATACATACAAAATTTAAATAAATAAATATACTTTATATAATATATAAACCACCCTACCTAAGACTGCTTTTAACCTCATAAATAGTGTAATTGTTAAGGCTTATGTAAATTACATACTTACCAATAAATAATTACTTAAAAACTAAGATATATGCTAAGTAGATGGAGGAAATATGACGGGAAAAATATCATTGCAGATCAAGGAATTTTTTTACACTAAGATCTAAAGAATTCGCCAGACATAATTTTCAGAGCATCTGATATTTTGTTATAAAAGTGAATGGCTTGATATATAAAGCTAGATTTTGTTTTGAAAATATCTAGACTGGATTTAAAATATTGAACTAAAATCACTGCTGTCTGTGACAACAAATCATCCATCACTTCGACTACCTACCTCTCATGAATAACATTAATAATTAACTCAACTATAAATAAACCATTTTTTAGAAAAGTTATTTGAGAATAGCAAAACCAAAAACAATTACATGGCGCTAACGAATGATTATAGCGTTAATAAATTGCACCAATTTCCTGTGTAATCCTGCTGATTTACTTATATAAATTGTGCACTTGGGATATCCGATTACACTGATATGCTGGTTTGTAAACTCTACATATATAATTAATAAAGTTTATGATGAGAAATCATCAAGTAATTTTAAGTACGTCGATTTATATTAAAATTATTTTTACATCAGTCATACTTATTAAATATTGGGTTGACAGCTTATATATAAGAGTTATTTACAATATTCCATAACTTCTATCGTCTAAATTCTGATTCAAACTGTATCAAAATATTAAGGAAATATTACCATCCATATAAAGAAAATTAAGTAAGTAAACTGATTTAGAAAATGTAAAAAAGTTTTTGTATATACATTTTTTAAATAAAAACAATAGTATATTGCAGCATCTGAAACTGGTTCTATTTGCATGTGGAAGTAACTGTCCTCATACTTTTAATTATTATTTGTGTTTACGAACTAGGTTAGTAGTTAAAAAGAGAATCTTCTCAATTCATGTAAGAACTGGAGAAAGCATGGTCAGAATACCCTTGAAAACTTTTGCAATTTTCTCTACAAACCATTTCTTTCCCAAGATATATTTTTAAAACTATAGCTTATCAGTTTTAATCGTCGCCCCAAAAGTGAATTCTTAATACTTTGCCATTCACAGTTTTATTTTATGATTTTATCGTAAATTTGCAAATATTAAATTAAAATTCAAAGAACACACAGATGAGTTGTTAGGTAGTAGCAAAGCCTGATTTTGTGGTAGTAGTTAAGACTAGGCTTTAAGGTTCACATTTTTGTGGAATTATAATACAGAGCGTATATAAGTTTTGAAAGATAATCTGCTTCTCCTGACGACTGCTGTGATGGCACTCTGATATTTGTGATACGGAAGCTCTGACTCTCACATATATCTTCAGCAGTTTAACTCAACTCATTTTAATCAAAGTTACAGCCCTTGACGGCTAGAAACATTATAACTGGGAAACAAATTGCTATATTTTTTCACACGATCCTATGGTGATAAAAGGAGCAAGCCTTAATACGTCCCTTGTGATGGACCCTATGCTGCTAAGCCTATTTAGAGCCTATAAGAGTAGCTACACTATTTTAAGAATAGTCACTAGATATGCCAGTCATAGAAGGATATTAAAGTATTATGTAACAACAAAAGCAATCCTAAAGGAGTTTATAGAATTAACTAAAAACCTAATGAGGTTAGAAGCTTTTTGTCTTAGCACCAAATATTAGTTACAATAGGGCTTAAAGAATGCCAAGATTTTATCTTTTCTATTATGACATAGCAATGACTATGTCTGTCTTGCTGGATCTATAGTATTAATTAATGCCCTTTTAAAATCCCTCTACTACGAATTTAAAAATCAATGAAACATGTCAAGTAAATTCAAAAGAAAAATATTGATTCCAGTTACATTATGTAATCACAAGTTCATCAAAGTATATATTTCAAGGTATGCTTTTACTATTGCCTCATAATAATAATAATGTTTATTTTTTAAAGTGATGTATGTTTATCTTTGCTGAATGGTTAATAATATTCTATTTATAATACTTAATGTATCGAACTAATAAAAACATCAGTTCAAATCGAAGCTTCTATAATTCACAGCGTGAAAGTTATAACTACTTAAAGTTAAACTTACGTTATAGATATTACAACAGTACAGTTAAAATTACTTAAAATGGTTTCAACTTTTCTAGAAGCAACTTTACTTTCAAAATTTCGTTCCTACAATTTTTGAATTGTGGATTGATAAATTGTCACTACTTATATATTTTTAGTGATGCCGCAGGATGAGACGAAATTCGTAGTCTTGTTTCACCTCGACCTTGTCTAGTCTCGTCTCGGCGCCATCCAATCTCGAAACTGGAGACAAGACGAAATTATCGTCTCGCCTCGACTTTTAGTAAAGGAAACCATCAACTTATAGAAATATTTACATACTTCTTTCCATTTGTGTTAAAAAATATTACTGCATCAACAAAATTTCTTCAGATTTGCTTTATTAAAACTTTGCTGATGAACACCAACATAATAAAAAAAATTAATTTGCTAAAAAGCAGCTGTCTACTAGATAGACATGCTGGTTTCTCGACGAGGCGCATTGAGAATGACCGATTAGTAGAAAGCGCTTTGCTATGATAACTAATTTGCCTATTATATACGTTATGCAGACAGACTTTATTGTTTTATTACTATAACACGTTTACATATCACTTTAAGTTATCATTTTTTTTACTTTCCCTTTACCATTTCTTTATATCCTGGCGTATCACAAACTATGTTTTAAAATATAAACAGAAACTCTGTACATGCCCACGATAAAAAAATAATTGTCATCTAATTTTTAACATATTAATTTATCTCTATGTAGGTTGGCCTCAAAGAGCATGAAGAATAATAATAGATATTTATTAATGAAACTGCTTGAGTATTTTGAATTATCTTTAAATTTCTACGAACATTTCGAAATGAGAAAAATTAAAAGTCAAACAATATTCCACCAAATATTAATAACTTTTCAAAGCCCCTTTTTAATCTCTCTCTAAACATTTAAAAATCTAAAACATCTTTGATAAATCCTGCAATTATTTGTTTATAATTTTCTATATAGTTGTAGTTCCCATACAAATGGAATACCTATGTTTTAGAAGATCAATTGTATTCTTACGTTTAAAAATTGCCATAACTTTATTGGCGGAAAAAAATTCTTCGAGTAATTAAAACTCAGAACGAAAAAACATTTCGAACAAATTTTAGAAGTTTCAACTATTAAAAACAAATTTAGAATTTTGCCAATATTTATGTTCAACTTGTTTCTATTACTTAGTCTTATAATAGTTATTTATGTTATAAGGATCGAAATAACGATCATTATAAGACTAGTCGTGAATATTTTCGTCTTAGGAAAATTAAGTAGTAATTCTAGGAAAGGCGCGATCACCAGAACTATTATATATTTCCTGTACTTTCAGGACTATAGTATATACTTTAGTCCCGCCTAATAGGAACAAAAGAGGTTCGTTTAGTCCCAAGAGACTAAAATGTATCTTATCTTATTATTAATCGATTTGTTTCGTCATTAACAGTATGTTCAATAACGATACTTGCATAAGTACATGCGACAGTTCTAGATACTTCGTCTTCGTCGAACCTTGTCTGGAAGAGTTTTTTGAAGCTCCAATTTGGAATTAATTCATATCACCATGTCTAAAAATTTTTCAAGCCCTAGTTTTTTTATTATTTATGGAGTTTTCGACGTACCCCTCGGCAACGGCTGCCGATTTTTATCCTCCATGCCTTTTTAAATATCCACAGATGCACCAGCGTCAGCGAATAAACAGGCAGATGTTGGTCGAAAACAATATCCAGTATATAATGACGGATTTGGTAGATTTAAGAATGCTGCTCTCTAGGGTAGTTTTCCAAAATTATTTTTACCAACTGGCTACGTAGTACATTGATTGTTTTGGTAACCAACGGAAAATTGCAAATGAGGAGCCTCAGTTTTTATTAAAGACATATACTTGTGGCAGATTTAAGTAAAGTTGACAGTATTGCTACCTGAAATACCTAACACTGAAATTTCTATAATTTTTTTTGATATTTTTAATATTAATCATAATTGAGTGATCCAATTCAGTGACATCTTTCACCGTCAACTCAACTAACTCCAATAAGGAGTCCATCATTATAAACTGGTTGTCTGGGCCACCAGTCAGAATTTTGGCTTTTTTTACTTATATCCTTCGTTTCTTCTTTTCAGCAGAGCAATTAGCTTATGAAATTTTGTCTGTGTTATAGTCTATAGTCTTCAGCATAGAATAATGTGCCCAAAGCGTCGAAGCTGATAAAGTCCTAGATTTCTCCGTCAAAAACAAGAAGCGCATCTTCGTTGAAATTTTCCACGTTTCTCTCACAGCACCATCTTAGCGCTTTATATATTTTCCTTGATTTGGACGGAAAAATATCTCAGCCTCAAGCCTCAGCGGCCTTTTTTTGAATCAAAAGTTTCAATTTCGATTTATAATCACAAAATTAATGACACTGACAACTTGTTTGTTTATGTTGTAACTAGGTAGCTTCATTATTTTAAAGCACATTAATCAAATTTGTATCTATTACCTGCAATAATTTGTCATATTATGAGGTATTTTAAAATTGCATCTATACATTACATTATTTAGTAATATTGTTCCCGAAAGGGAAAAAAATAACGTTTATATCGTGGGCCTAAAGTGACTCATTAAAGCATATTAAGACTATTTACGTGGCATTTTAATAGGAAAGTTAATAATAAAAATTAGTAAATTTCCATTACCCGGAACATCCCTCGTTATGAATGTTTCCTTTTATTAGAAATAGTGAAGTGTGACCAAATTTAGTTCCGCAATCATTTATTAACACATATATAGTGTCTTTTCAAACAATTTTATTGGGCTCCATTTTGTTTCACAATATTGGATTCGTACCAAACAGTTTCTACGTATGCCACACTCGATTTTTGAGCATAATTTAAAATAAATTTAAAAAGTACTTTTTACACTGATTTTTTTAAGACCGCAATTTTGTCCCATCATGTTGAATTCGTATCAGTTTATACCAATATGACTTTTAATTTTTGTGCAAAATTTGAAGTCAATCGAATATGAATATGTTTTTCAAAAATTTGGTTTCGCCGCCATTTTGTTCCGCCATCTTGAATTAATAACCACAGTGTTACGAGGTTTATGTCTATATCACACTTAATGCTTGCACAAAGTTTGAAATCAACCTCATTTTTTTCAGGTCGATTTTTTAAATAGTTTATTGGGCCGCCATTTTGTATTACCATATTGGATTTTTACCAAAATGTTAAATCCTAGTTATATAATGTACTATTTATAGATATTTAAAGCAAGCAGTATATACTGAAAAATCCAAATAGTTTGGTGGAATTAAAAAATAAAAATACTCGTACACGAAATAACAAATTAAACAGTGTTTTAATTTTGGAAACATCTAGTAAGAATGTTGGAAACATCTAGTAAGAATTTTTTGAACATCTAGTAAAATCATACAATCTAGTAAATGTACTAGTTATTATCTCGAAAACGGGAAACTAGAGATATGAACATGATATATATATTTTTGATACAGGATTAAATGAGTAATAATTAAACTTTAATAACATACTAAAAGCGATTTTAGTAGGAGCATCTTTTAAGTATTTAAAACCAATGATTTTTGTCGCAAAACATTTTTGACCTCGTGTACAGGGTTAGGACGTTCTTTTTAAGGCAGGCGTATATACAGTTGATCTGCTGAATCTTTACCAGTGCGCTATCAGAATATGAATACACACAAAATTTGTAATTACAAAATAAAATTCTTTCGTTTGACTGTAAATTCATTTGGTAATTTAAACCATGTCTACATATTTCAAAATGCGTAACAAAGCAGAAATCATAAGTTGCTACTTAGAAACTTTAGTTACTACAATACGCTATTTCCCGTTACGTTATATATTTGGTTATTGTCTCAATTTGCTATTAAAATATGCTGTGTTTTGAAACTTGTGAAATGAAGTCTAATTTAGTCTCAAAATTAGTTCGTCTGAAAGAAGTTTTGTTGCTTTGTTTTGTTATAAATTAATATTTTAAACACCGAATGATTAAAACATTTCTGACATTTTTAATCTGCGATTATGAAATCAGAGTTCATTTTTCGGTTTCTAATATTCTCTTATTTTTTAATTAATTTCCCTAAATATTATTATATACAATGACGCAGAGGTACACATAAACTAAAACAATATACCTATGTAGATACATTAGAATTTAGAATGACCTGGGGTATGCAAGATCTACTTAGCTCGTGACTTTTCACATTTCCTCACCATCTTTCTACTAAATACTTAAGACGCCCATAATGGACAGGTAAACTTCTTAGAAACATGAGACATGGATGAATGAGGAATTCTAATCCATTTTGCGGATTTTTTCGGACTTTAATTAAAATTTTTTAAAACCTTTCGCCTAAACTGACCTTAAAACAATTTGGTTCACACCGCAGATATTTAATTTGAAACCCAGATAAAAGAACTCGATAATATTGACTGACCTCCATATCAAAATCTTACTTCTTGTCGCACCTACTTATAGATTATGACGACATAGATCGAATAGTATTCGACAGTCTCGTGTGTATGTTCATCTCTCTATTATCACAATATCCAAAGTGAGATGCAACATAATCCGACTATAACAAAAATTGCATGAACTCCTCTCACGAAGGCCTACTTTCTTATGCCGCGCTAAATGAATTCATCTCGACATAAGAGACTGGTTTATCTCGGCTGCATAACGGTTTTTGATGGTAAAAGTACTAATGTTGTCGATGGAAAAAACAAATATTAGTTGTATTCTGAGAATTGTTGTGTTATTTATAATAAATGTGGTAATTTAATCTTTTTTTAATTTTTCCATTATATACTAGTAAATAAACAAACATTGTTTGCTATGGTGTCAGAGATAGACATACTTCATTACAGGTTAGATAATAAAATGTAATATAATTCTACAGCGGAACGTTGCATGCCACATGTCGACGGGAAAATAACCAGACTGGTCTAAGCAAAACCAAATATTATTTATTATTTAATAGCATGTCATATTACTGTCATTATCTCAGTTCGGGGTATTGCTTTATGATAAGTTAATAAAAAAAATTAAATAAAAGATCTGATTTTTTTAGTTTTCGCTCTTTTATACTTTCTTTTATAATATTGCATTGCAAGGTATAAATTCGATAAAAGATACAATTGATGTAGGGTCATTGTATATAAATGAATATATTGTTTTGTCTCTTTTGATATAAAATGAATTATTGCTTACGGGAGCGCCATGTTCATCGGTATATCATTGAACTCCTTAAATAATTTAAGATCCCATACTTTTATGGCATCATAATCACCAAAATCGCCATCTATATTATTATTATCATCATCATCATCATAATTTTCAATTTTTCCAACCATGAATGAGACCTGTTTTTCGCTTGATTCGAACAGCAACAATTTAAGAGGTAATTTTAACATTCTACTGATAGAATGCGTCTTTAACGTGAATCAAACATCTATTACAAAAGATGCTATCGAAATCCAATTTAACGCACGGGACAAAAAATAATAAAATCTTTACCAACAAGAGTTCTGCGTCAGAAAAGACGGAAACACACAATGATAATGGACTGTTTATAAACCTCTGACAATATTTTGATTTGCAAAAAAATATTTTTATTTAACTACATGTAGTAATAGTAATATATAGTATTTGTAAAATATTTTGCAAAATACTACGAATTCATAAATTGGCAAAGTAATACTTATTTTGATTTTATGTCACACTAGTTCACTACTGTTTTTTAAACGCTTAATTTCCAACTGCTACTTTTTCACTTTATAGTCCGTTTTTCAATAATTTATTAATAAATCTTATTAATAAAATTACAAAATATGAAATTAAAGTATTATGTAAATATTTATTTATATTATTTAGTCGAATTCACATAAAACTGGCAATTCTGGAAGGAACCGGCGATAGTTAGATTGCCTGAAGCAAACCTTAATTCATGTTTCATTGTCTGGGTATTTAAGATATATTGTCCTCTAAATATCCTTTAGCGACCGACGTATTTTTTCACCCACCATGACGCTTTAACGTGTTTATACTGCTTCCAGCCACTACTATACTAGTCAGAATCCCTCAAACCCGCAATGATGAACGAGATTTTTTCCAAATCTGTAGTCTGTGTACAGTATAGCGACCTTGCCTTTAGGTTAGAAAAAGTTTTTTCTGATGAACCACGTGACCGAAAGACATGTATTATTTTATCAGCTTCAAACTATTCATTTCCTTTTTGCCAGTAATGATAAAAACACACCTTATATCATTTTTTTTTCTCTGGCTCGGTTACCATGGAAACTGATTTTCTATCTCCTACGTGAGTAAATAGCACATTCACTAGCTCTTGTTACCGACATCCATCAAATATTAATGCAACAAATATTACTGCATCCATCAAATATTAATGCAAGGTCTCATTCAGTGCCTCATGAATAAATTTTAAAATATCTTCTCTAGACAGAACTTTAGACTTTTTTGGCGGGTATCTTTTTGACCTTTGCTTAAAATATTCGCTTAACTTATGGTAATTAGCGATGTTAATATGCTTATTTACCATTAAAGTGTTCTTGACCATTGAATATTTGGCACATAAGGAACTCCAAGCAGCCCAGTTTCATTAATATGTTCTACACAATTTTTTGCCATACAGTTCAGTAATTTGTCATAATGCCTGTCGTAGTTATCTCACGATTTCTTGGCCCGCAAGCTTTGTGTTGCTTTTTCCGCTTTTTTTTGCAATTTCGTCAGCGTTTTCAAAACTGTCCTGCATTTTGTCTTTTTGAGTTTAACTTCCCTAGCAACGATAGTGTTTACTACGATAAAATGTATGTTGTTAAATCAAATTGATTTTTTTTTTAAATATCTATATAATGGATGCAATAACGAACTAGTATGACATAAAAGTTTGCACTCGGGCGACTTACAAATCCACGGGCCAGAGGTCCTCGGGTTTGTAAGATTGTCGTCCTCAGGGCACAAACATATATTTAATACCCTTGTTACATAAATAACAATAAATATTTTATTTACTGCTGATAAATTACTTTAAATTATTAGACCATCATCAATAAATTTTATTAAAAATCGCTTCTATATAAATAAAACTGTTTCCTCCATTCGGGGTCTTATTCTTATTATAAGGGCAGTCAAAATAACTTTAATGGCCGACCAATAATTAATTAATTTTCTCTTACATGGGGCCATTTAACATACACTGGCATTTACTGTTAGTACCAAATCTGGGTTTTGACCAAAAACCCAAGTGTTTTGATTGTTCTGCATAAAAATATAATACTGTTTAGTTAATATTTGTAGGATCCATGTTTTTAAGAAGTATAAAATCGTACTTGATTTTTTTTTGGATTACATATATTTAAAATAAAATATATGTAATATCTCGTGCAACGCTACTTCAATTTTAATAAATACTTGTATTTAAAAAATACTTAAAAAAACGGCGAAAATGTTACGCGTCTTTTATCCTTTTTGTATATAATAACATTTTTTTCCTTTAGTAAACACTAAGAGGAAGAAATAACCTCCTGAAAACCAAAAAAAAAACACTTTAACATTGTTTAGCTTTTTTAACAATCTGTGAAACATTTCAAGTTTTTTTGTTTATTGATATATAAATAAATTTTTTTCCCTATGCAGGGTAGCCTAGAAATATGAAGCAGTCGCCAAAAACGGAAACATGTTTTATTTTAAAGCGGTTACTTAGAATAAAACAAAACGTGAACTTTTTATTTCACTATACAGAGTAGTCCTAGGGAATATAGATCCCTGTTTATTTCCATAATGCTGAACTTTTTTTATAAAACGGTAAAACAGGTCCAAATTGTTTTATTTTTTGCATACATATGTAATGTTTTCCTCAATATAAGGGGTTGAAATAGCTCTCCAAAAACAGAATTAAAATTTGAAGTATTTTTTAAAGGATGTAGAACGCTAAATTTTAATGAACTATTAATATTTCTAAAAACCGATAAGATACGATCAATTTATTATATCTATTTATTGCACATAAAGCTCAACTTCACAAAAAGATTGACATACATGCATATATGGGGAAGTACTATATTTGCAAAACACACGTTTTAACTTATGTTGCCAAACAAATAATTAAAAATTCTAAACGCAACAAATCATCCCATTACTTTTAAAAACAATTTTAAATATTTTTGAACGACGAAAATCCGGAACCCTCAATCATGCTTTTGACTCCATTATTTTGGTCTATAATCTGTACAGTTTTTTTATTTAAAAGGATAAAACTGCTCCCGCGGGTTGCAATAAAATATTTTTTATATAATAATTAGTAATATCAGATCGAAAAAATATCTTAAAATGTCTCACTCAGTAAAGAAATTCTTTTTAAATCCAAGATTTTTTTGATACTTTTACTCTTCGAACATGTTTCCTTTTATTCGATAACTGTCATCAAGAACAAAATTGTATCATTGTATATATACGTATTGACAAACCCTCGTATATGATAATTGGTCAATCTCAACAACTATTTCAAAGACAATTAGCTAACAGTACAGATAATTAATTAATTTAACATCCTGAAATCAAGCGAGCATAAAATAGAATGTGTTTGACAAATGGAAGATAGAATAATACCATTTAATTTTGAGTTTGTTCAGGATAGTAAGAGTATAGAAGGTAGGTATTATTTTTTCTTGGCATAGCACATTTATCAGAGTAAAATCAACGTAGACTTACAGTTATTTAGGAAATTTAAGTTTGTCCCTTGTCCATTATCTATAAAAATCTAAAATTAATAATAACTAGAGACTTGTTTTAGATTAAGGAATTTACGTGAGTGTAAATAAGAGAGCTGGCAGGAGAATTCCGTAAACAACATTAAGATACGATAGATACAAGAACCAAGAACCATTTTTTGAAGAAAATAAAACAATATGCAAAAAATAAACCACGTTTTAGTTAGATAGTGAAAATCTATTAATGTAAGATTTGCTTCTGGTACTCTTCATTAACTTTTAGGTATCCTACTAATGGCGGAAATGTATGTACATACGCATTGTTTGGCGAATAATATTTTTATTAAACTGCACCTTAATATTAATTGTCTTCACAAAGCTAAAAGACATAACGATAATAAAGGAGAATATTATAAGTTTTCAAATTATTAATCGATTTTAAAATAGTTTTTAAAGAAGATTCACTAATATAAAATGTCCATATATTAAACTAAAAAAGACGGATAGAATAATAAATTGTTGATTTTGACCTTTTTAAAATCCCTCTCAAAGCAACTTGTTTTTCTGTTCTAAAAAAAAACTAATTAATTTCCTAGCCGCTTTATTACATACTTTACGGTATACGCAATTCCGCATAAAGCAAAAAATAAAAACTATTTCTGAATCCCTTATATACCGAAGAATGACGTGGCGTTGGCAATGCCCCTCTTGAAAAAGCGAACAATTGGTTTTTTTAACTCAATTTTACCCAGTTTCATAACCTAGGACAAAACATGTAAATCTTTGTAATAAAAAATAAACTTTGTTTTAGGATTTTATATATATATATATATATATATATATATATATATTTTTTTTAGTGATGTGTATATATTTAAAATATGACTATTTTGACACATTCAACTTTGACATCGCTCATTGGCGTGCGAGCCTAAAGCGGTTCCCCCAATGGTACGACTTTTACTCTTAGGAATTTACAATGACTGTATATATATATATATATATATATATATATATATAAATATATATATATATATACATATATATATATAAAAAGATATTAGGGATTTTTTTAATGAAATTTTGATTCTCGATTCTTACTCAGCATCATCAAGAACCCCTTTAGAAAGCTTATTTTGTGTCATATTCTTCCTATGTATTTTATATAGGATTTGGTCAAAGTTTAACACCCTTATATCAAAACTAGGCTTAGGATTGAGTTGTGTAATAACCATGAGAAATTTGGATCAGGGCGTTATCAACAAAAAACCATGAGAAATGTGAGATGTCTTTATTCAAGTGTCATCTGCATTAAGAGTAGTAGCAAGTAGAGGTACTGGAAAATCAGTTGTGATACTTTTCAACTCGTATTTTTTACGATTGCATAAAAACAACGCTGGAATTCGTGTGCTATGGGCTATATTTTTATATTAAAAATATTCTTTCATACAAGATATTTGGCGTGAACGTACATGATTTGTCTTTTGTGAAGAAATATTGGTGAAGACTATATTATGTGTAAGCGTTTTGGTGGAAATATTTTTTTAGTAAAAGTCTTAAGTCATAAACTAACATAAAGAATTAAATGTGTATATAGTCATTTTCTTTTGATTAATAACACATTCCAATAAGTTTAAATTATGACCGAATATGTGAAAAAACTGTTTAATAAATTGGAAAAGAATATTTTTGAAAGTTTAGCTTCTGACTCATACTTCTTTAGAAAACGTAAAACACAACTTTTTTATAATCCGCCTAATTCTGTTTGTCTTTCTAGACTATCAGACTGGCTCCTAGTAGGGGTATCGCTTATGTAGTACCTTGACTTGCTTTAGTTAAAATTTTGTGTTAAAAACCCTCCTTTTTTCATTTACTCAATTATATAATACAGTCCTTTCACTCGAGCCTTAAGTTAAGAAAGGACAGTAAATAGAGCCATAACCTTTTAAACTTTATGTAAGATAGCTTAGCTATATTCTTAATGTAGATGGGGTTTGCTAAATAGCCTAAGTTTTGTTATCTAAATAATGTTAGCCTCGTTTCCTAAAGGTTGCTTCCCTAATACCGACCTCTGGATCCGCCTCTAGGTGTTTCTTAAATGCATGCCTATAATGAAAATTGTATTTCTTTGACTAACTATAATATTCTTATAAACATGTAGTTTTTTTTTAGGGTAACGACCCCTTCTACCCCCCGCACTTCTTGTTTCAGCGACAGTGACTTTTTTTGATAATAATGTCGGATGATGGTATATCAAGTCTTCTTGCAAGAAATACGGATTCTCCAGCGATTCCAGTCCACACATTGACTGAAAACTGTGATTAAGTTTTTTTGCCCACAGATGGTTATTAGGTACAGAAATTTCTAATGACATTTTTTGAAAAATTACCCAGGGGTATAAGAAACTACCAGTTACATTTTTCCAAACTAGAAAAAAGTAGCATTTATTGCTATGGCATTTTCCTTACATTTATTTCTTGATATTCTTCTTCAATTAGCATATTTAAGCTGCGGTGGTCGTATTGTATTTCCGTTTTTGTTTACTTGCCTTTGTATCAAATTTTATTTAGTTATCTTAGGTGAAATATAATTAAAAAAAAACTAATATTAAACATATATTTAAATTAGTCAAAAAATCACATTCTACACGCAATTTGGAAAACTTCAGTATATAAAGTTAAAAGGCCTTCGCAGGGTAAATGCAACAGATAATCTGATAAATTATAATTATAAACCTTTTACTAAGTACACCTATAATTAAAATTATTAAAAAAGACACTTCCAATAAAATTTTGAAACTTTAATCTAAAACCTTCCTAGGGGATCCGGGAACTACAATGGGTCATTTTTTTACAGAAACTTTGACTGGACCTTATTAGCTAAGGGGACATCTTCACGACAAGAAGATAAGTGGCTCTACTTTTGTAAATTCATTTATCAGGAACTAATTCTAGGAGAAAGCTAGACCGCCATCGTCAGTTAAAGGGAAGGCTTCCTGGGAGATATCATCACCTATTTTGTAAGAATAGACTATGAATATACAAAGGGCGGTTTTATGTGGCTATGACTTTCACTAATTACAAAATAATTAGTCTAACTCCTTAAAATAGGTATAGAATATCCTTTTTAAAATAAAAAAAAAATTTCCAGTGAACTTTTCTGAACATTTCGTAGAAGATATTAATTTTGGTCCCAAATTAAACTACCCTTATTCTGTTAAGCTCTTCCTACACATACCTATCCTAATTCATCTATCTATTTTTGTTTTCGATGTTTTCAATAGATGCGTAATTTACCAGCCCCTTTTATTACATTAATGTTTTAATCCTTGACAAAACAGGGAGGAAATAAAGAGCTTTTAGTATAAGAGTATAATACTGGGGCAGTAGCAGTCATATTTAGACAGCAAAGAGACTATTTTGATTCTCTGTATAGTACGAGAATGAAAAACTGTAATGTTCAGGGTCAAACACTTGATATAATAGGCGATTGCCTGCACGATGACAAGAAGAAGTAAATATAGTATAGAATTTTTTAAAACAAATAGGCAATAATATATAGGTTGGCTTGATGTATCAAAGGAAATCTTATACCAATTGGAAAAAAAATCGTGAATAATCTTTAATTCAGAATATTACGAATACCCAACCCTTACAATTATAAACAAAACTAAATCTATTTGAGATAGTAAACTTTGGCAATATCATAAACAATATAGAAGTCCTTAAATATTAATATTAAACAGCACTTACCATTTAAAAAAATGTTTTAAAATTTAATTATAAAACAACACATTCGTAGTGTGCTCCTTTAGATTAATCTTCTAACTTTTCGGCAAAAAGTAAAAAGTTATATATCCAAGACCAGGCAGGCGCAAAAACTCGATTTAATATTTACAAGACACTTAACATCTGTCCACTCCGTTATTCCCTTTAAACTTAATAAACTCCACTAAGAATCCAACAATCGAACAATGATGTAGCACGAATTTTCAAAAACATCCGTTTCCCGCCAAGAAAATTTACAGTTTTTTCTCAAACTCGGACCATATTTCCGCAATAGTTAAATCTCGACACAATCACTTAAGCAGTTATCGTACCTTCCAAAATAAAAAAGTTGACATTTGCTTGGCGCACCTGTACGCCGAGTTTGCCTATGAAATCGACTTTTACTGCGACTTCAAGAAACGGTGGTACCCGAGATTGGTAGGTAGTACCCGTATTATTGAGACAGGTAAGGTCCAGGTGTGAGAGGTAGTGGACAGGCACCGCCAGCGCAAAAAACGTTAACTTTAAAAAAAGAATGGGTATCTTGACAGATATAGAATCAAAAAAAAAAGGGGGGAAATAGACTATTATCACTTAAAATAGTTTTTTGAAATAAGGATAACTGAATAGGACATAGTAAATAGTACTACAAAAAATGATGTGAACAAAATTCAGTCAGCTAGTATAGATTTTAGCTTTCATTTAAAAAGGTGAAAAAGTCAAGTAGTTATAATTGCTAAAAGTAGCCTAGCATCAGAAATCTTCCTACTTTCCTTATAATGATATACATGATATCATTATACAGGGTGAGGATTTTAAACTGTTACAAGGCGATATCTGTTTGGAATTTTTTAATAAAAATTTGATTAGTTAATAGAGAGGCAGGGGGTCAAATTTTAAGATATTTTTGACTGCTACCCCATCTCCAAATTTTAAACGGCGCCTGTGAAATTTAAAATGTTAAATGGAATGGTAATATTTTTTTAGAAAATTCGATTGTCTGTTAAAAACTACGTAAGTACACCTAAACTCTTTGCATTTGCTTTACTGGTTGCCTAGTTACGAATTAAAAAAGAAACATAAAGTAACAACAACCCTAGTATTGAATGCCTTAAATGACGCCCGTGCTTAAGGAGGTATTCAAAATTATGTCCATCGATTTCTAAACGTTTTATTTGACTAGTGTACTTGCCTGTCGAATTCAATTTTTTATATTTTCTAGTGTGGTTACGGTAACTTTGCTTTTTAGAAATCTCCATAATATAAAATCTAAAGGGTAGGACCTCCATAACCAATCCAGCTATCTCCAAAAATGCCATTGAGGGTGTCTCTGACTAGTCACGCAAAGTGTGGTGGGACACTATCTTGCTGAAACCACACTTGTTGCATATAATGTCGATTTACCTTAAATTTAAAGAGCACGGAATGAGCTATGGAACGTAGTACAAAATAAAAACTTACCTGATCACAGTTATTAAAAGTTGCATCATCAGAAAAAATAATGGTTCTTAAAAAATTGTTGTTTTCTTGAATTATAAATGTTAGCCAGTTACAATATGTTATCCTATGTTGAAAATCTTGACCATATAATTTCTGGTGACTTGATAGGGGTGAAAATTGTGCAATTTTAAAATAGTTAGGACCGATTTTTGATATATTTCGGATTCAGTAGCAAGTTGTCTGAATCCAACATAAGGATTTAAATCAACTGCCCCCAAAATACCAACTGCCATTTCTTCACTAGATTTTATATTTATTCGAATAATTTTTTTGGCACGAAGATATTCGGTAGTACGTCCTGTATCTTTTAATCGTTTGTTCAAAAGTTTTCCAACTGAGGAATACCTTGGTTACGGTATGTATTAACTTGTGACATTGACAACCTGTTGAATTCGAGTTAACAGTATGAGTTAATTACTCCTAAAATCATGAAATAAAACTACAACATTGAGATTGATATTTTGTTAATTGTTGTTGTTCCTAACAAGTAAGTTTCTCTGCCGGCTGACTATAATAGGAGTAAAAAGCAGAAAACGGGCCTTTCAAATGTCTAAACAGATCGCTTTTAAACCATGCAACCATATACGCAGCTCACTTGTTCGTCCTTTTGTCAAGATCCTTATATGATTTCAAGACACAACGGCAGGAATATCATCAGTAAACACAGTTATACGCTGCGGCAATTCATTTTACAAAACACTATAACATCAGCGGTAGCCTCCAATTTAAATTGTGTAAGGATTTGATAAAACGAATCAGTCTCTCATGAAAAGTAATTAAAAAACACTAGTAAAAGTGCTATTGGTCTGTAATGTTCCACTACAAACCTATTTTTCTATTTCTGGACTGGCAACAGAATAACAATATTTAATGCACAGCAACGCAAACTATACGTAGCCCCAAAGACGTTTTTATAAACTACAGCTTTCAAATTGCGAAAGACTTCATTTTCTGTTAAAGTAGTAAGTTTACTTATAGACCTAGAAATAAATAATTAATCATATTAGCCAGTGACTGCTACCCACTTACCTCTATATCATCCTGCTAATACTTAAATAAAAAAAAATATATTCTATGAACTTCCTTAGAAGTTCTCATAAGAGGTTTATTAGAAATATAGGTTTAACTATTTTTTTCGATTTTTATAATATTAATTTGGTCCATTATTCTACAGAAAATTAGATGCTTTAGAAATATTATGAATAAAACAGTTATTTCTATGATAGACAACAAAAGAAGAAGAAACACTAAAATATTTCAAAATAGAAAGTTATAAAATAAAACTACCTTTATGCAGAAAAAAATATATTAACTAAATTGCGTTTTACATTTCAAAGTCATACAACAATAATTAGTTTTACTAGCTTTCCTGTTTTAATTTATGCACAATTATTTACATATTATATATGTTTCCAGTCGATAACTTTTCCATCTTTATTAGTTTATTTATACTTTGCAGTAAGAAATGCATTTCATTTACATCCATAAGGATGATGCTGGTGGGCAATGTAAATTTTTCTTCAGCGGAAAAATCAATTTTTCGCTCCGGTATACATGTGGTAAATTGGTTTTTCCGCACTAGTGTAAAAAAAAATTTCCGCACGTAATATTTCAAAATTAATTTAATATTTATTAATTTATTCATTAACCGTCTTTGATACATATCTCAGAGCATGTAGTAGGCCTACTGCATTTCGTTTTGGTTAGCTACCAGGTTTCCAGGTTGCTAAGGATGCTCAAAGTCAACTGTTAGAAATCAACAAACTGACATTTCGACATATTTATTTTTCTTGTAATTGCTTTTATATGTGCGCATTTTCCGTAATTTTGCATTATTACAATGAATTTAAGTGAATGTTACAATCTGGCCATTCCAGAATATATTATAAACGCAGCAAAAGTTCATCAAATGGTGCGCCGACAAGAAAATCAACAACATTAGTAAAGAAGAGGTGGTAGTTTACTTTCAAGAAATTTTACAGATTTTTCAATCTTCTACAATGTGTAGTACTCAATGATAAAATCTATGCGAAAAATTAAGAAAAACGTTGATATTAGTCCCAAAAGTACACCGTATCGCTAAACAAATTCTATGTTCTACAGGAGAAAATTCCAAGGAAAATTCTCTTCCGCCTTCGACCTTGCCTTCTACAAGTTTCGCGTACGAAATTGAGAGTATTGCTGACAACAATAGAGCAGTGAATCACCACCAATATAACAAGTTAAGAAGAAAAAGTCTATTATTGCCTGCACCAAAAAGGTTACCCATCAAAATGCTCCCAATTTAGTTAATAATGCCTATAATTGTCAATTTTCGATTACCTACCATGATAATTACAACAAAGAATAATTTTTTTAAATGGTTTTCTATACCTCTATGTAGTTACTACCTTTTCCAAATAATTAGTTACTTTTAAATATATTATAGTTTGTTTGTTATAGTTTAATAAAAACTATTAAATCACTACGAATTATGTACTTATTTTCGCACGTCTGTAGAAAAACTACTGTACCTAAAACTTGCGGAAAATGTTTTTTCCGCACTCGGCAGACTTGTGCGGAAAAAATAGCTATTTTCTACTTCACCACATTTATTTGTAAAGATCTCTAATAAATATCTCTAAAGGTACGGGGAGAGGGGGAAGGCTTGCTGAAATAAATTGTGCTTCCTTACCCACCTACATTCCTCCCGGAAAATGCCTCAGTTTAGAGAGGTCGATGTTTACCAAAGTATCACATTGACAGATCTCTAATAAATATCTCTAAAGGTACGGGGAGAGGGGGAAGGCTTGCTGAAATAAATTGTGCTTCCTTATCCACCTACATTCCTCCCGGAAAATGCCTCAGTTTAGAGAGGTCGATGTTTACCAAAGTATCACATTGACAGACCAAAACATGAAATATGGATTTAAAATGCATGTTTGTTTAGTCTCTGAGTGGCTGAAAGAGTATTTCAAAGCTAATCCGCTTTTTCATCGCGTTGAGAACCAAACATCCACATCAAGTTAACTGTATTGGAGTTACAGAGCCTCTACAAAGTTTTCATGTATTCGAATGTAAGCAGGGATTTACTAAATACAGTTTATTAATGTTATAATCTCAGATAAGATAATGACTAGGGTATTCACAATAGATTGTTAGGCTATTGGTAGATGGAGGGACCCAATGGAACTAAGGTGCTTTGACTCTATCGAGACACCTTCCGCTACAAAACAAAAAGAGGAAGGCCGACGGGTATGAACACTCATATTAATTTTCAATATAGGAATTCTTAAAACGTGGACATTTGGAAAATTTAAAATGACATTTTCTTCCACGAAAACCCTGTTACAAAGGTAGACTATTTAAGGTAAAGATAAGGGACTCTGTTCCGCATGATATCCAAAACATTTTTTAAAAGCTGAAAGTTTAGCGTACGTTTAACGTTTTCCTTGCGGTCTAGGTCTATTGTATAAAGAACGTATTGTTGCTTGCATACCTACGTTATAATTCTATTGAAGCTACGGTAAACTGAATTTACTAAATTACAGGGGAATACGTTAGTTTTAGAGTTTTTAAAATTACCTGTCACCGTTTTAATTTAATAACAGAAAATTTAAATTTGAGAGAATGCAATAATATCTTCTGTAGATTGTACTATGGTATAAAGTACAGCAATAAATTCACACTTTTAAATAAACGGGCTAAATTTGTATAAAGGTGAAGATGAGTAAGATGAGCCAGGATTTTTTTCTCTTTTAATATTTACTTATTTAATTTATAAAATTTGCTATTGCAAATTTTCAGGAATACCCAGTCACCAAAAATATAAAAAGATAACATATCTATTTTTAGGTTATAATAAACAAGAAGAAAATTATTTGGGGTATCTCTTTCTTTGAAGCGAGAAGAGATTGTTTTTCGAAACATTCTGAACCAATTTCGATATGACGTCATTAGTTCAACGCAAGAATGTATCGTTTTGAAATTGTTTGAACCTGGTTCAACCAATTTCAACGCGAAGAAATGGCTTTATCCTAATTTTATTAATACTTAGGACACACATGTAATATTCCAAGGTCATTTATTTACAATAGAAATGTAGACCTTGAGGTTTTCCCTTCAATGGCATAAAGTCAGAGAGGTATAAAGCAAGACGGTGAGTTATCTGCGTCCAAATCCTGAATGTCATATTATATTCACGTTTAATATGTGGATCGATTCGGAAGGATCACAAAAAGATGACAATATATCTTGGGGGTTCGTTGCAAGGTTCTTTGGATTACTTATCTATGTCTCTGCTCGGATGCAAGCTTGACACGCTTCAGAACTTACCTCTCTGCGCATTGCTGGAGCCATTAGAAATATATAATAATAATAGTTCAATCAAAGCCTTTGATTCGATACCCCAGAGTTGGCTAACCAGAGTGCTAGAGTTATATAAAATCAATAAAAACATCAGGCAATTTCTTATGCAAATCATGAGTACGTGGAAAACTAAAATCAACCTGAGAACACAAAAAGAGCACATCAAAACAGAAGAGATCTACATCAGATGAGGTATATTCCAGGGAGATTCACTCAGCGCTTTGTGATTCTGCCTCTGTCTCAATCCACTCTCAAACACACTGAATAACACAAACTTCGGATTCCAAATTAAACACCAAAAAAATAACCTACACAAAATAAACCATCTCTTGTACATGGGTGACATAAAATTAGATGCAAGCACAAAGGCACAGTTAAACGAACTCCTTAAAATCACAGAAACGTTTACCCTGGACATCAACATTTGGTATAAGTAATTGCAAGCTACTTCATATCAACAAGGGACAGTGGAAAGACCAGCCTACGAGGGAAACAATCAACAAGGAAACTGTAGATAACATGCTCAAAGAAGAAACATACAGATATCTAGACTTCCATCAAAGCACCAAAATTAACCACACTCATCAAATCAGAGCTCAAGACGGAATTTAAAACCAGACTCACTAAGCTACTAAAAACAAAACTGAATTCCAGAAATCTAACGAAAGCTATTAACACCTTCGCCATACCTATTCTTACGTAGTCGTTTGATATCATTAAATGGTCACACACAGACATAGAAAACATTTACATTCTCATACGCTCTGAATTCACTAAACACAGGAAGTTACATCCCAACGCATGCAAGGAAAGACTCACCATCGAGAGAAAAGAAGGAGGGAGGGGAATAGATATACAATCGCTAAATAAAAAACGAATTTAGGAACTCAGAAAATTCTTCCAAATAAACAAACTAACCTTAACAAAGCACTAGTGAAGGCAGACAAGAATTATACACCGCTCGACCTGTCTCAAACACCCACGACGCACACAGTCACATCCAATCACGACTTGAAAAGATGAACACCAGGTCTGAAGAAACACTTCACGGAAGACACAGATACCACATAAAGCAAGACCATACATATAAGCTTTCATGTACGTGGTTACAAGAAGGGCAGCTGTTCCCCGAAACAGAAGGCCTCCTGCTTGCCACCCAGAACAAAGTCATAGCAACCAGAAACTACCGAAAGCACATCATCAAGGACACAACCACTGAAGACGAGAGGTGTAGAATATGTCACTAGCAGAGAGAAATGATCGATCACTTAACGAGTGGATGTAGAATAATGGCCGGAACTGAATACACCGCGAGACACAACTCAGCAGCAAAGGTCGTTCATCAAGCATTAGCCACAACATACAAACTAACGGAGAACACACACCCTTACTACCATTATACACCAACATCCATACTTGAAAACGAAGACTACATGCTCTACTGGGACATTAACATCCACACAGATAAAACAATTCCCGCAAATAGACCCGATATCAACTTTCAATCCAAAAAAGAGAAAATCAATCATTTAATTGACATGGCTGTCCCCAACGACGAGAACATCCAAGCGAAATACAGTGAAAAGATCGCCAAATACACCGACTTGGCAATGGAAGTAAAAAGGCTGTGGAAACAGGAAAGAGTCATCATTGATTCCTTTCGTCATATCAGTAACAGGTCTTACCCCAATAACGTTTACACGGCATTTGGATCAATTAGGACTTAATACAGACATTTACAGGAACATCCAAAAATCGGTCATTTTGAAAACATGTAGCATCGTTAGATCATTTCTTAATACACAATAGTTGTTTTTTTTTTCCATTTCATTTTTTTTATTTTTATTTTTTGTACATGACTAATAATAATAATAATCTTTATTTAGCGTAAGCACAGTTGCAAAATTACAATAAAATAATTACAATATATGTATACATAAACCTAATGTGCTATAACTAAAAAGGCGAAGTTCATTCCTTAGGTACACGAATGTCACCAAAGAATGGTCTTCCACTTAACCCTCAACAACATAATAAATAAATTAAAAAACAAACAAAAAATAAAAAGAACAACAATTATTTTCACTTATAAGAAATAGAATACCTACAGAAAAGGAAACGTAATATATACAACTGCATTTAACTATATTTAAGGCTAGCAGCACCTTTAAATTTCAAATTAAGGTTGTAAACGTCCGTGCGAAATTACATAAACCAATACGGAGGAGTCTTGTTTACAATAATATTGTGATACAGAACGGAGCCATGTAGTTTTCTCCTATCAGACATTATTAACCATTCACTCTCTATAATTTTGTGCCGAACTGATTCGAGCCTTCTGATTCCGTACGCAAGCCTCAAAGAAGTGTGTATTCTTTGAACTCTTTTAGAGTCAACCGCGGTCAAGCAAGTATCATACACAGTATCGCCATGGTTGAAAGAGGACAAAACCAAATAACTAGTCACATAACACTAGGCGAAGTTTTCTGTTTAAGACTTGTCGTGAATTATACAAAATTTTTAGCTTATAAATAGCTTTTTAAACGCATTCAGAAATGTGCTTGTTAAACCGCAGTTCGGTATTCATCCAGACCCCAAGATTCTTGGCAACGTCAACAAATTGTACACTTACGTCTCCAATTGTTCATGTGTAATAATCTATCCTGCTTTCGACCGAACAAAAGTCCTATAAATGTTTTTGGGTTTAACGACAAGCAGTGATCTTTGGATATCTTTGCAATTTTTTGAAGTTCGTTGTTGACAACTCCACACCCATCAATAAATTTATCGGGAAAGAATGAATGCAGCAACTGGGTATCATCTGCATACATTTGAAGTTTTGCGTTTGAAACATGCTTGTGGAAAAAAGCAGTATAGACTGTATATAGCACAGGTCCCAATATTGTCCCTTGAAGCAACAAGATAAGAGTGAAGTAGATCAATAGCCTGATTAGTTACTCCAATATATCTAGGAATCCTAAGAAGAACAGTATGGTTTAGGGTATCAAAGGTTTTAGAATAGTCTAGAAGAATCATCACGGTCAGCATATCAGAATCAACCGCTCTAATAATATGATCCATAACATTTAATAAAGCAGTAGCCCAACTATGGCCGGACTTAAAGCCAGATTGAAAATCGGGGAGTACACGGTTTTGATTTAAATGTGTAACAAGGTGTGTTTTGAAGACACGTTCTATTATCTTCGACATTACAGGTAGGATGCTTATTGGCCTTAGATCGGCGAAACCTTTTACTCTATCTACCTTTGGAAAAGGAGCAGCATTTGCGACCTTCTATTGAGAAGGGAAGGACGAGCTGGTGAGACAAAAGTTTACAATATGGCGTATATACGGTATAATAAAGGGACTGCAGAGCAATAAAAATTTTATGTTTAATACATCAATTCCTGTGGAGAGAGTTTTAATTGAGTACAAGTGCTTTGCGACTTCACAGTCATTCACGGTGGTAAAAGTTAAATAATTTTTTATGTTCTCGATATGACCTTTATAAACCTCAGAAATATCAACACTTGGTGACATTTTTGGTATCAAATTTATGAAAAAGCCGTTTATTTTATCGGTTTTATTTATTTAGGTAATCTGCAAACTTTTTAGAAATAGTACGATTATTTTTTTTTAATATATATTTAATTTTGTAGGTTTCCCCATAAATCTTTGTTACTTTTTTGTGCGTGAAATTCCTCGTTTTTCTCGCACAACAGCTCCTCTTATATAATTCAGAAGCGTCTTGTAGCTTTCAAATAAATGAGGACATTTATTCTTTTTAAATCTAAGAAATAACTTGTTACGCTGTTTAGTCATCATTTTAATATTGTCTGTAATCCAGGGATTTTTTTTCTTTTTTCTGAGCAACCGTTTTTAAACGTGCATACAGATTCAGAAGGGCATTTAAGTTTGAGGTAATAAATTCCAATTTTGTATCTACAGTATTCAAGTCATATACATTCCTCCTCGGTATTGATTGCAAATCATAGTGAAGCTGATTATTATCAATGTTTTTAAAATCCCTAAATGTTATGTATTCAGGCTGGATACGTATAGTTTCAAAGTCCAACGTCGCACTTACTAAATCATGGTCCGATATATGAGGCAAATGTGTGAGCAATTAGAATATTTACAGTTCTCTGATACTATAATTAAATCAAGTAGAGTTGAGGACCGGATCGTATCTCGTGTAGAATTATTAACTATTTGTTTTATGCCAAAAGAATTCAGTATCCCAATAAAAAAACCAAAAAAATGGCTGGCGAAGAGAGGTCAAACTCAACTTCGGACCCACGAAAATCGAAAAAATTGTGTGTACATTGTAAAAAGGATGTGGTATCGGAAGTTAGATGTGTTAAGTGCGAGCTAATTTTTCACCGTGCATGTTTGAAACAGGCTGCAGGTCAGAAAAGTGCCGTTTGCGTACATTCCGAGGCAGTTGCTGCAGAGGTAACCCCAAACAATGTTTTGTCTGAAATAGCAAATTTAAAAGATACCATAGAAAAGATGATAAAAAAGATTACTTTTCTGGAAGCAAACGAAACAATTTTGATGAATAAAGTAGCAGTTCTTGAAGAAACTGTTAAAATCTTTGAACAGAAAGAAAAAAAAGGTAAACAAAAGCATTCAAAAAATAGAAATATTTCCGTTGACAATAATGACAATGTTGAAGTTGACGTTTCTAAACTGGAAGACAAACGCGAAGTTAGCTGTGCTGCTGGGGCCAGCAAGAGTAGTTCAGATGCACCTTTATTCAATGACGTCATTAGGGGTGCCAATGATGAAAATTTGGACTCGGACGTTTTTGTTAACAAGACATCAACGAATATAACAAATTCTAAAAAAAAAACTGGAAACATAAATATAATAACCGAAGAATCCAGTAACAAAGGTGTAACCCTTGAGACCGACTGGCAAGTGGTAAATAGGAGAAAGATAAAACGTCCTGAGCCAACTAAGGGCTCCAAAGAAAGTGCATATAATTTAACAGTGGCAACTCCGAAACGCCTAGCTTGGATATTTGTTTCTGGATTCCAGCCAACAACTGCACCTACAGACATAGTAGAATATCTGAAAGGGAATGGTTTTGAATGTTCATGTTATAAAATAAAAACAAGAAGGGATCACATCAAGAGTTCATTTAAGCTCTCGATCCCAATTAATAAAAGGGCAGACATTATGTCGTCCAACCTATGGCCGACTGGAATTGTGGTTAACCATTTTCTGAACCTACAGAGACGCCTTCCACAGAGAGACGTGACCAAATCAGTTCAGGCTCCACGGGGACAGCCTGCTCACACCTAGGTCTTCTACATTGCAACATAAGATCTGTTAGGAACAAAAGTCATGAGCTTAGCGCAGCTCTAAAAGGCCTTAATCTGTCAGTGGTCTGCCTCACAGAAACGTGGCTAGCAAGAGAGGAAGCAGAGGTTCTCTGCGTTGAAGACCTTGTAACTGCAACATTCTCAGTAAGGACTGAATGCTCTGGTGGAGGTACTGCAATTCTTGTCAAGAACCATATTAGCTATATAACTGTACATAAGTATAATAATTTTAATATTGAAAAATGTTTAGAGCTATGTTGTATTTTGTTGAAACCATACAATATATATGTTTTTTGTATTTATAGGGCGCCAGCGGGAAGTTTTGACATCTTCATGGCTTCACTGGGGTCTATATTAGATGACCTTAGTGCAGGCGCAAAAATTATTATGGCTGGTGATTTTAATGTTTTGTTTGGTACTAGTCAAAAGGAAGCTACTTATCTATGTGATCTATTAGAGACTTACGGACTTAAAAGAACAATTTTGACATCAACACGAAATAATGTTTGTCTTGACAATATTTTTGTCAATTTTAATATTGATAAGCGTTTAGTGGATACTATAGATCTAAACATGTCTGATCACTTGGGCCAGATGCTGTATGGTAGTATAACATCAACCTCCAGTGGGATACAAAATAGAACATTAAGACCAATTACACAACTCGGGTTGTACAACTTTTATAACAATATTGAAGCACAGTCATGGAGTTTTGTCAAAAACATGGATCTTGATATTAAAACAAGATTCAGTCTTTTCATTCATTCATTCATTCATTTCAGTCATTCCCAGAAAAAACTTACACAGTTAAAGCAGGTCGTCCTGAGAAAATCAACTGGTTTGACCAGAATCTTAGGGATATGAGAGAACACCTCCATTTTTTGGGAGATGTTATGAGACAATACAATACTTCTGGGAATAGACAGGAGTATAATAGATTCCGGCTCCTATATAGGAACTCGATCCTACAAGCCAAATCACAAGCAAATGACAGGATAATTGGCTCTTCTTCGAACCCTGCCAGATGCATGTGGGACATTATCAACAACAGTAGGGGTTTGGGTAGGACTACTGATCAACCTGATATATCACCAGATCACTTTAACAATTATTTCTCCTCGGTTGCTCACAGTCTTGTCAGAGGTATTCCTGTGACGGATCTCGATCCTTTGGGAGCCCTGAACACTGTTCCGGGCATATTCTCTCTAACGGAAGTAACATACAATGGGGTAAGGGAAGTTATTGATGGACTTAAAAATAAAAACAGTCCTGATATTTTTGGCCTTACAGTACCTCTAGTAAAATCAATAAAAAATCTTATATTGTCACCACTTACTTACCTAATAAATTGCTGTATCAGGGAAAACTATTTTCCTGATATTTTAAAGAGAGCCATAGTTGTGCCAGTTTTTAAAAAAGGTGATAAAGACTTAGTTTCAAATTATCGACCAATATCGCTACTGCCCATAATCTCTAAGATCTTTGAAAAATGTATTGCCAAAAAAATAATATACTATTTTGAAAATAACAGCTTATTTTGCAATGAGCAATTTGGCTTCAGAACAGGCAGGAACACGGTGCAGGGTGTACTGAGTCTTGTTTCTGAGATCTATGATTCTTTTGAAAATATGGAGTACAATTGTGCTTCAATGTACGATCTGAGTAAGGCTTTTGACTGCGTCTCCCATGACATACTGGTGAACAAACTTCGTTTTTATGGCTTTGACAGCAACAGCATCGACTTTATTAAGTCCTATTTAAAAGGCGGGCACAGATAGTTCGAGTCAGTGGAATAGCATCGGCAGAAAGGGAAATAGATATTGGGGTCCCAGGGGTGCGCAGGCAAGAGCAAAAGCCTGGTTTAATGTAAATCAGTTATTAATGAACAGAGACAAGACTCAGCGAATAATTTTCTCAATGAGGGATCCGGGGGATTTGAATGGTCGCTTGGACAGTGTTAAATTCCTAGGGATTTATATGAACCAAAAACTAAAGTGGGATGTTCACATCAACAACATCTCGTCCATACTGAGCAGTACTGCCTTTGCCCTTCGCAACCTAAAAGGATGTTTAAGCATTGAAACAATGAAGTCTGCATATTATGCACTTTTCCATTCTGTTATGTCATATGGCATTTTGGTGTGGGGGAGTGCATCAGGTGCAGACAGAGTCTTTGGTTTACAGAGAAAGGCTGTAAGAATACTTGCTGGTCTGAAGTACAGGGATGACTGCAGACGGGCTTTTATTGACCTCAGAATATTGACATTCCCTTCTGTGTTTATTATGTCATGTATCCTATATATTAAAGAAAACCATCATTCGTATACTCAGTATAAGGATGTACACGACTATAGTACTAGACATAGAGACAATATTGTGGCTTCTTTTTGTAGACTGCGAAGATGTCAAAACAGACTAGAATTTCTGGCCGTCAAACTCTTTAACAAACTCCCAATGGATATAAGGGAATTGCCATTAAATAAGTTGAGGGAACGAGTGAAAGAGGTCTTATGTAAATATGCGTTTTATAATATAGAAAATTATTTGACTTCTGAAATTGATTTTAATGTGTAATTTGTTATGTCTTTTTAATATTGTTTATCTTATGATTAAGTATTTGTTAATACTAATTTTATTTGTAATGTCTTGACATAGTGTAATTTAGATATGTATCTGTATTTTAAATCATTGCCTTAAATTATATAATGTAATTGACGTGTGTACAAGTTATTTTTAACACCAATAAACAATTTGAATTTGAAAATGTTTACTAGTAGAATTATCAAAATCCAAAAAAAAAATTGGATTTACAGAAGTGAGATGCTATCATTTTGGCCTCAGAAACTCCTATGAGGTTTGGTTAAGTTAGGTCTGGTTGTGTGGAAGTCAACGCTGGACTGCATATTATTATTTGTTTCTTTTCTTCTTTTTGTTAAGTTTTCCTACTATTCTCAAAATCGTGAAAATAACTAAGCGTTGTTTTATAAAGTGTTAAAAATAATATCACTTGGTATAAATCAATTTAGGTAATGACAGTTTTTTAGAGGGCTGTCATTATAGGGACTGTCACAAGAATCGTAATTACGTTTTCGACAAAAACACGCACACACTATAAAAAAGATTGGTTATGTACTAACTGCTATACTTAATAATCAGTGATAATTTCCTGATATAATCTAGAAGCAAAAATATATCACACGCAAGCTGGAAATATGTACAGGAATCGGGATCACCATCAAATACAAACTTCTCAGTTGCTTGGCAAAAAAAATTAATAATGAACACAAAATGTAATTTGCAACACAAACACCTAATATTCAAATTATAACTACTTGGCTGTTATGGGAAATCTTAGCTCTTAAATGAACAGTCACATATATTCTTCATGATTTTAACTACGAATGTCGGGTAAGGTTTAAAACCATGGGACATGATTTAATTTAATATTTGTATTTGAAGAGGCTTCAAATGTTCCGGAATATTTATAATATCTAAAAGATGATCCTTAGTACTGCATATGATTATTTCTTTATTAAGTAAATACAACAAACTTTTAACATGTTTATATCTTATAATAACAAACTAATTACAATGCGTTGGAAAAATACTTTTATTTAAAGTGACCATTCGTTCCGATTTAGGCGGGACAGTCCTGATTATGAGATACGCGTCCCGAATTTATATACGAAAAAGTAACACATGCATGTTAAATTTCTTCAAATAACTATCGACGGTAAAAACAAATAGGTACATTAACTATCTAGCAGCTGACATCGACATTTCTTAACCGTCGATAAACATTGGACATTCCTACAGCACGCGGGACTTCCCCTTTGTTTATTTCCCTTACCGGCAACTACACTATATTAATAATTAAATAATAGTTAGTCTAATCTATTGTGTTTTAATTCGGGTTTCGTGAAATGGGCTGTGCATCCAAACGAATCAAAACCTTTTATAAAAATAAATTTTCTTGCGCGCGTACAAAGGTTGAAGCTATAGTGACCAATGTTTTCCCGCCACATTTTCTTTTGTCTCTCCGAAACAGCTAGAAAAAGTTAACTATAATATAATTTTTTCTGATGCCTCGAATCATAATGACGTAAAGCTTTTTCCCGCTTTAAATAGTAGCTTAGAGTCAAAACTAGCTGCATAATGTGCTAACAATGCCAACACGAATTTTGGAGGGGTACGTAGAAAAGGTACAAGTAATATATTTTTTAAAATTGCTCAGAGTGTAGACCAATCTATATTGATATTGATTGATATTGAAAACATAATTGTTATAGTAATATATTCGTATTTTTACATCTATACTGTTAGAGTAGGACTAAAGGAATTCTGTGAAAGGGTTGAAGTCGAGTACCAAAACATTTTAGGGTACAGTAAAACTAGGTGGCTGGCCTTACTTCCAGCTGTGGAAATAATTTTAAAAATGTATTTGCCTTTAAAATCCTACTTTCTTTCAAGTGATAAATGTCCACAAATAATTAGTAACTTTTTTTCAAACGAATGTTTTGGGGCTTGGTTAAAATTTATTCATTTGTTCGGATAGTAATTCGAAATGATTCAATCCTACTTGAGAATGAAGGACAGGTAAAAAAAATGGTTTTTGAATCATGTTAAAAATTTTTATGGCAATAGCTTGGAGTATCTACAGCAATATAGTGCTCAATATGACTGTAATTTTTCATGGATATTTTTGCGTAAAGAATTGACTTTTAATGAAGTAATGAGTCTAGAGTTTCTTTTAAGCAAATTTCTTAAATCCGACATTAATTAAAATGATCTATTCGATGAAATACATAATGTCAAGCAGTTTATTTCTGAAAACAAACTAAGCCACTAGAAGGTAAATAAAACTGAGACTAATATGAAGTAGGTCGGAATTTTTTAAACATTTTGATGGAATCAATAAAATTAGAAAATATTGTAAAATTAGTAGAATATATTGTGTTTACCTGGTTCTGGTTTTCTATGTTAATAAAATATGGACACCAGAAAAGACTCAATTAAAAGTGGAAACAGCTCAAGCACTTATTATGGTAAAATGTAATTTTGGGGGTAACTGTATTGATTTTTATAATGATATTTCAAATATTCCGACCATTCTTAAAGAAATACATAAAAGCGAAAAATATTCCTAATTAATTATAATTATTAATATTATTAGCTGAATGAATTATTTTTGTTATGATTTTTTTGTGATGTTTTATATTTTTAGTTTTGTTAGATGTATACTTAATAATCCTATATGTCCAGGGTTTACTAAGTACTGGACGTTTCAAAAAGCAAAAAAATGTTTTATTCTTCGAAATGATGGAACCGAATGAAAAATTATAATATATGAGAGCTATTAGGAACCAATCGAAAAATTTAATTCAAATAGGAGCTTTTCCAAAACGGTGAATGCGCCACTTTTTTTGGAATTTTATATAGGGTCGCAAAATCGTCCATTATCGTGTTGCTATGACAACATTGACATTTTTGCATGGTTCATCATTTTGTCATCACTTCTGTTCGCATAGGATATAAAAATCTTTATAAGGGTGTAGACCAACAGAAGTGTAGAAACTGTGATGAAAAATCGCCCGGATAAGAAAAGATGTAATGGGAACAAATATCCAGTGAATAAATATGTCTATTGAAACTTGTAGACACAATGGAGAACGCCATATGCATAAAAGCCTTACAGAAGACAGGTATGGGCCACCTTTGCTTAGCTGAGGGCGCAATTTCAGGACTTAATCAGGTCGCAAGCCGTAGGTAAGAAATAAGTAGGTAGTAGTGAATAAAAAAGCGATAAAAAATCACATTTTTTTTTATTTAATAATTTTAATAGCATAATCAAACATATAAGAAACAAATTAACAAAAACAGATAGAAAAATCAAATGAAGATTAATGAGAGATTTGAGTTTAACGCTGAGAAACAAGATGAACAATATTGGGGTCAATATTAATAATACCTAAGCGCAAAGAGTCTTCTTGAAGCTCGATCAACTCCATTTGTAGGTGAAGCAGAACATCTTCCACATTACACTTACAAGGATTTGCAAAAATATTGAAAGTGCTATCCATATTCTTAATATCTGAAATCCGATCAGTAAATTGCTCTGACAGTAGTTTCAGTTCTTCAGCATAGAGATCGTATTCAATGTTTTTTTGACTGGATAATGTTAAAAAATTAAAACAGTTGTCACTCTCATTTGTGTATCCCACAAGCGAATTTTGTTTTGAAAAGCTTTAAGATTACTGTACTGCTAATTTACCAATTGCCCTTGTTTTTGAAGCTTCAAGTTCTGGTCGTTTAAGTGTCATGTGATGGCTACTAAGAATGCCAAGTCATAAAACCATGTTGGATCACAAATCTGCGGCAATGTTTTCTCTTTCATTTCCATAAAATCAGCTATTTCTTTTGTAAAGTCATAAAATCTTTTTAGCATTTTACCTTTGCTTAGCCAAATTACTTCGCAATAGCACGTCATATTATCGTGTTCTGAAGAGAGTTCATCCAAAAATGCTTTAAACTGGCGATGGTTAAGACCGCGGGATCAAATGAAACTGATGTTACTTGCTACCACATCCATAATATTCTTCAATCGAATGGACTTAGAGCACAAGTTTTATTGGTGAATAATGCAATGCAGATTTATTAAATTTCGATAAAACCTTTTCGTGAACCGACCATTGAAGGCACACCATGTATGCACACTCCAACTAATGTACACCACTGTAAACCATATTGCTCAAAAGTACTTTGTACCTCGGCAAAAATATCTTTTCCAGTAGTGGTCCCTTGTAGTGGCCGTAAAGCCAGTAATTCCTCTGTCACTACAAATTCTTCATCAACACCTTGTATAAAAATAGCTAACTCGACTGTGTCAGATAAATCTGTACTCTCATCCAAAGCAATCAAATGCTTGAAAACCAGCCAATCTATTAGTCAATGTTTTTTTAATATTACTAGCCACCATATCTATACGTCGAACAATAGTACGTCGCGATGAGCTCACTTTCTCAAACTTTTTGTTCTTTTCTAGGCACAAAATTTCTGCAACATCTACTAGGCACCCTTTAACAAAGTCTCCCTCAGAAAATGACTTCGATGTTTTCGCTATTTTGGAACTAACTATAAAACTAGCTTTAACAACACTGTCTAGATTTGATCATTGTAAAATGTGAATGGAACATTTGTTGCTGTTTCCCTAAATCGGTAATGAGTTTTTTAAATTTTATCCTTTTTCCGTAAGTAAATTATATTGAGCGAAATGCTTGCTGGAGTAATGTCGCTTCATACTGTATTCTTTTCAAATAGAAATTGTTTCATTGCACAACAAATACATAGGTTTACCACTATGCATGATACAAAAGCATTCATCAGTTCATTTGTTTTGGAATTGACGACATTCTGTGTCCACTTTCCACTTTTTTAAACCAGATATCTTGAGAGATTTTTTTTCTTCTGAGATGAATTTGCTTGAATATTTCCCGCCTCTTGTCTTGTCAGTTGGTAAGATGTAATGAGTTGACACGCGCGCTGAGCAGTTTATAACTGTTTATATATTACCCTCAATAAGCAATTAGAATGCGCGATATGCGATGCGAGCGTTCAGAACCGACTATTATTCATAACGCATCGCTCGGAGCGTTCAAGGTTATCGAACGGCTTCGCGAATGTGTATCTGTTTGTTTCTTTCTGACGACTATTTCTGACTCGATCTGTGGCCTTCCACTGCGTATGCTTAAAAGAATTATTTATCGATTTTGTTGACAGTAATTACAAATAACTATGTGTGCTAAGCTGTCTTATTATAAAATAAATTATAAACTCTTCTTAGAAATAGAAAAGAGCCGCGATAAGAGGCTGAATCAACCTACGAACAAATTTCTGGATTTTCGATCATTATATGAAAAAAGTTAAAACTAAAGCCCGCTACTGAATTAACAAAAAAGTTGCTGTGTTACTTCCTGTACAATTTCATTTTTACATACAGTCCAAAACTTGGTTTTGAATTATTTTCGACGTTCCTTTGAATACGGATGACGTTTCTAAATGTTGTTTTAGCAAATTGTCTAACTCAGCACTAAAATTAAATAATTAATTCTTTAAAAATTCCACGATTTAAAGACTTATCTGTTTCATCATGGCCACGGAGTGCCAATTCAAAAACACTACAAAATTTAATACAGCTTATGATTCTTGCTAATGTATGTCGATTTTTTCTTACTGTCTCATTATGTTTTGCCATTTCCTGTATGTAGGCCTGTAGGCAGAACTTAATTGTTGCACAATGTTAACTTTTCTAATTAACGCAAGTTCCGTACTAGCTTAAAAGTGAAATTTGGCTGATTCGTGTATTTTTATTTTATGGTGTAAATGATTCAAATCAGTTACTCCAATGCGGCTCCAATATTTATCTATATTCGGAGTGTAAAATAACAAACATGGGAAACAAAAGAAAGAGTTTTTGACGTTACAACCCTTAGAGTAAGTTTAATTCTTACTCTAAGGTACAACCGCATATCAATTTATTACAAGTATATATACTGATGAATATACATACGCCACAAATTCCCATCAACAAAGGAGTTCGTCAAGGAAATCCGATTTCCCCCAAACTGTTCACACTGGCCTTAGAGAACATATTCAAACAACTACCATGGACAGATAGAGGAATCTAAATAGATGGAACCTGTCTAAGCCACCTTCGTTTTGCTGATGACCTCGTTCTCATAAGTAGGGAAGAAACAGAATTGAAGACTATGCTAGAAAAACTAAACACAACATCAAACAAAATAGGCCTAGAAAAGAATCTATCAAAAAGTAAAATACTTTCTAATCACGACCTACAACTAAATTTAAACAACACAGAACAAGTAGAAAAGTATACATATCTGGGCCACGAGATAAGACTGGGCAAGGACAATCAAACGGCAGAAGTTGGAAGGAGAATAGGTCTCTCTTGGGCAGCGTTTGGCAAACTCAAACACATATTGAAGAACACTGAATTTCCAATAAACCTGAAAAGACAAGTATATAACTCTTGCATATTGCCATTTTCCACTTATGGACTGGAGACTATGACTCTGACTGCCAAAAACACCAACAAATTGCGAGTGATGCAAAGGTCGTTGGAACGCGTCATGTTGGGTATAACCCTTCGAAACCACGTAAGAAACGGTGAAATAAGAAAAAGAACTGGTGTAGTTGACATTATACAACGAATAGCCTGACTGAAATAGAGCTGGGTAGGTCATATCTCCAGACAAAACGAAGGAGGGTGAACAACAAGAATATTATTTTGGAGACGAAGAGAGACAAAGAGAAGTAGGAAAAGACCACAGATGAGATGGATTGGCGATGTAAGAAGAGTAGCGGGAAGAAACTGGTACTCGAAAGCGCGATAATGGAAAATTTTAAGAGAGGCCTACATCCAGCAGTGGAACAACATAGGCTGAGGAAGAAGAAGAGAAGATACTGATGGAATTAATAAAAGATCGACCCTCCTTTTTTTCTTCCAGGTTTGGCTTAAATTCAAAACCGGCGTTGGGCTTTTCTAATTTTTTTATTTCAATTTTTTGCTCAAAAAGTAATGTCATTTTTAAACATATTTTATACAGAACTAATCATTGGCACATCATTGCAATGAACACTCTCCCTCACCGAGGTACCAGCCATGCTGATCGAACAATTAAAATCTGTTAAAAAAATAAAATAAAACGCCGGCCGCGTGGTAACTATCACATTTGTAAGCGTGTATCACAAGAACGCTACCGAGCAACGTATATTTATTTCGCGGATATGTCCGACCAAATTCCTGTATTAAAAGTACATTTAACTGAAGCGCAGAGTGTTTCCACACCGAGTGATGCCAACTCAACTTGTGAAAATTACCTGTTCAGAGACTGAAACTCACCCGCTTTTACCCGCAATAGAAATTTCATTCAAAACGTCCAGGTTTTGAAATATCAACGGACTAAAAAAAAGGTCCTCAATATGAAGCTAAGCTCTTTCCCGAGTGATTCCTGGAACACCTAAATTTTCATCCCCGAGCCTTTTTCTGCCACCTAATTGAAAAAATAATTAATTCTTTCAAATTTTGCTTGATTAAAAAAAATAGAAAAGATTTAAAAAAAAGCGCCAACAAGTATAAAATAATATTTTATTTATTTCTTAAATATAGACATTTAGTAGTCGACTTCCAAAGCAGTCTTACCCAGCTATTTCAAAATATAGTTGGTGTATTTTATATCACATTACATATAAACCAAATATATAGTAGCCTTATATCTTTCAAAACTGATGCCTGAATTACATGTTCTCAGGGCCTATTTGTGGAACTGCGCAAGTGGAAACTGCTATTTCCATCCAATCGCTAAACCCAAAGTTAAATGGAAATATTGACTTCCTATAAGACATTTATAAATGTCCAAACATACTAATTACGAATTCGCATTTCGAGACGTGCGCAGAAATAATTTGGGGGCCTTGCAACTGTTGGCTAGGTGAGTGCATGAAGCTTTTATTGACGGCCGTGTTTTAGAAAATACAACTAGGTAAACTAAATGTAAACTATAAAACAACTCCAACCCCAGCATCGACCAAATTTACTCGATAGTTTGACTTCAACTTAGTGATGCGACTCTCTCTGTATAACATTAAAATCTGTATTAGGTTACCAAGTTTAAGGTTACTAGCGGTATAGGTAATACGTGTATGTATATTTTTTTATATATATTATTACACATTAGTCATTATTTGTGCGCCGACTTTTACAAGTCACCTTTTTAAGAATATTAAAATTTATAGTATATGTATATCCAAATGTATATAACATAATACAAAATGTGACGAATAGAGACATAAACGACACTATTAATATTTGATGTATAATAAATACTTTTTATACATTTTTCGAAAATGTCAAGTAAAATACTAGATTTTGCGGTTGCACATATTCATGGTCACCCTGTATACATAAAATTAGATAACGGGATAGCAAAATAGATACCTTTTAGCAAATGGGGTTGTATGTCCATTACACACCTCAATGCTTTAGTTTGAAAAGGGTATTTAAAAAAATGTAAATTTAATACTTTTTAAAACTCGCTGCCTTTATCGCCCTTATGCCTTAATATTATTTAGTTGTTTTTCAACCCAAAAATCGAAATTCTAACTTAAAAAAATATTTGAACGGCGCTGTGTAAAACGATCTCGTTAACACCCGGTATATATCAATTAAGTATTTTGTGGTCTTACTTACTCACTCACTCGCCTTGAATAGCTGGCGCCATCTAAGAACAAATTGCTTAACAATAAAGTAGTTTGCTGCAATGGCAGCAAGTGGTATTGAATTCCGAATATAAAGTTTAGTATTTCGTACCTAGATGTCAGAGATTATTTGAAGAATTGCATTTTAACGTTAAAATTTAAGCGTCCGTTATCAGCCGTATCAGCGTAGAGTGAAAATATAACTTGTGGGGAGTCACTGAGAGACAAAAATTATAAAATAAAGATACCTATACCAAAAATATATTGTTTTAATAAATTTATTTAATTCTGCAGCTTTTTATTATTAAACGTTGGTATCATAAAAATATGAATGTTTATTTTTTTTTTATTTCATGAATAAGAGACCAACCAACTGACCACTGGCATTTTTAGGGGGAAGGGGAAACTAAAATTTTTTATATAGTGAGAATCCTTTTTTTAGTCTTCTTTGATGTTGATGGATGTTATGTAGATATGTAAACGTTTCTTTCATATATATAAAAATCTATATTCATACAAAATGGATAATCTTTTGATTCAAAAACACATGCTAACTAAAAAAACAGTACTAAACTAAAAAAACATACAGCTTCAAAAAGAAACTACAAAAGCTTTTTATTTTTCATTGAAAAAAAATGAGTAAAAAAAAAACAAGTAACAACGTTTGGAAAATAGGAATATATGATAAAATGTTGTATATTTTGCTTTAACTGGTTATAAGTAGAAACTGGAATCTTCAGAGTGAAACGAACGTTTTGGAAGACGCTTGGACTTTAAATTTTAAATAATAAGTATATATTTAATTATTTTCTACAATATGGTTAGGTATTAATGTAACGTAAGAAAGTTACAGCTACCTCTAGCGGCAACACTGTCAGGGGCGCCCACAGAATATTGTTGAGGGGGGAGTGGCAGAAAGAAAAAACCGCTTTAGCATTGGCAAACAATTCTGTCCATATTTTGGAAACATTCTAGTAATAATTCGTTTTATCACAACAAGGGGGGATATGAATAACTTCGGTCAAGCAGTTGAGTGCGGAAAACGCTTTTGCCACAAGCATTAGGAACGATTATTTTTCTACAAGGGAGTGGAAATAATTTAAGACCAACAGTAATATTCTAATTTTTATATTACTTATTTATATGGTAATTTTGTGATAAAAGTACGATTAGTTGCATTGACCAAGTTGATAGCAGGCCCTAACTGGTTGCTTCTGTTTGATATCATAATATTTGTTGTTAATCACAACAAATTTAATCTGTTTATTATTTAACCCTAGGTGAATGCCCTGAACGTGCCCGTGTTGATATAATTTTCCGCACTAGTGCTGGAAAACAAATTTTCCACATTAAAATCTTTGTTGAAAATTAAATTTTCCGTACGCTTGTAGAAAAAATATTTGCAATGAATATGTTTTGCTTGTATAGTTTACGTAGACCAAGATTATTGTATTGCAGTCATTTTGATATAGATGGCGGGTTGAAGCGCAGATCCGCATGACTGTTCTGCTTGTTTGTAAATGTTTTTTTGTAATTTGCCAACTAATAGTAAACTCAGCCATAATTTAGCCAACTGGTCAAGATAGATTTAGCCAACTGGTCAAAATAGAGACTCCCTTCTAGTCCCCTTCTGACGCCGACGGCTGTTTATTAATAGCCGTTACTCAGGGACTCATTTAAACAACATTATTACAATTTAACCCAATCAATACGCCATTTTTTAGGCCGAATCTCAGGAAAATTAAGAAGGTGAGTTTTTTTTTGCCAAGAACTGGCAAAACATTGTAAATAGATCAATTTTATAAAAACTGACGTTCAGGGTATCCTTTACAAAAATAGTTCTTACAATTTTGTTTCTAAATATAATAGTTTCTTAGATAAATTGATTGGAAGCTATAGAAATTTTTTTCATCGGCTTCATTTTTAGGAAATTTCAAGAAATTTTGTAATATTTGCAACATTGCCAAGTTTGCCGTTTTTCAGTAAATATTAGGAACTTTTATTTTTTAAAGTTTTCATTTCTACTAATTTTTCTAAAGAAACCCATTTATTTACCAAATTCAACGATTCTTGAGTATTATATTTTTAAAAATTATTAATGTTAATTCTTTACCTGAACTGAAACCACTATTTAAATACCAATTGAAGAATTGAGTTTTGTCAACGTCAATTTTGAAATAATGGATTCGATAAGTGAAACTAATAGAATAGACATTCTAATGACACTGCGTTGTGGGGACCAAAGAAGAATGCAACAAGTTTGTGAAATATTTAATGATAAATATCTTAATCAAATTCCAATAGGACATGTGAAGAATGTTGCGAGGTCTAGCCATTCTAAAATAGCGACAGATGGCGATAAAGCTTTGGATATGTTAGTGAAAAGATTCGGAGGATAGCCAGGGATTTCAGCGAGGAGGAGCGTTCTGACAAATATCAAGCTAAAGGTCATGGGTAAGAAAAAAGAATGCGTTTACCAAATCCAGTGTGAATGTAGTGACTCGTACACAGACACACAGACAATAACGTCTTCTTAGTATAAGCGTCAAAGAGCATTTTAATCATAGTCAAAAGAGAGAGACGTCAAAACCGAGCAAGGCGGAACACGTCTAATCCAATCATCACGAATGCAGTGGTCGGAGGCTAAAATTTTACATAGGGAGCAGAATTGGCGAAAACGAAAGTTTATAGAAGCAGCGTTCATAGAAAAATTAAGGCATATTCAAAAAGTTTTACGTCGATATTCCAAACATGGAAGCCACTTCTAGCTTAACTGGCCATCTAAAACTTCACTGTTCAGGTAACCAGGGAGCGGACACTCACACATCAAAAAGTGGTGGCGGGGCGGTAGATTTTTTTTTGCTGTGTTTTAGCGGTTCAAACCATTAGTGTGGGGTGTGGTAGTTTACCCATTTTGGCGAATATTTATGTTGTTATAGAAAACCGTTATCTAAATATGGTTTTGCCTACTAATAATTTTAACCTCAATATTATAAAATTATCCCTGACTACCTGTTTTGTTTAGTGTCAATTTCAGTGCTTATTAAAGTTGAACAGTAACTTTGGTTTTTGTATACACATAATGCCATAACATAGGCCTATAAGGATATTGATCAATCACAAGCATTATATAAGACTCCATATTGTATGCCATCCTTGCCCGACTTGCAAATTTTTTCTAACGAATTTTTAGTAAGTATCCACAATGGCGCACCGTACATCGCACCGCACGTCGTACATCGCTTCGCTTCGGTGATATAAATATGTCCATATCCATAAATGCGACAGATCATAAAGATGCCTCGCACACGAAAATTAATCTTGATTTTTCATTTAGCCTGGCACACTGCCCAGCAGACCGATGTATAAGGTCAAATTAATTATTTGCGTAGTTGTAAGCAAAACAATTTCAAATAAAAATACACAAACATTATTCAAATAGTATTAACTAGCAAGTAATCTTGAATAAATTACAAAAAGAAATAGCAAAACACTGTCAAACAACAGAAAAAATGGAAACAAAAATTATGGTACAAAATGAATATACTACGCATACGTACAATCAACTGTTTAGGTAATCTGCATATTCTTCTACATCTTTTATTATTTATTTGCTATGTACTGTCAAGTTGCTTTCAAAATATGCATTAAGTAGGTTTTAATATGTTTTAGCATATCTAGAGATACCATATAATACATCATAAATCATGAATGATTTTAAATGAAAACGAAATAAAAATTTATATCAAGCTACTTTTTTAAGACAAAAAGGATGGGTACAAACATAAATTTTCAAAAGCTGTCCTACATTTTTAAATTACTCGTCAGGCTTGCCTGGAGTAACTGTAACTCCTATGTTTTGATTTTCTATAATATAATTAGAAGTAGATATACTCGCCTTCATATGTTAGAAAAAATCAAAGTGGGTTTTTACTTAAGTCGTAATAAAGCTAATGAATTTCCTCATAATAGTTTACTTGTTTATTAAAGAGGTAACCGAGATAAACAATAAACTGCATTAATTCAATGTACTGGCCATCAACGTGAGCACTACAAGGAGCGGTGCGCTATGCGAGGGGCAAACCGCAGGTAGAAATGTGACTTCCACCAGACCTCCACTGACTTCCATTTGCTTGTACACCAGATTTCCTCAGCGGTTTACCCCTCGCTCTTATGCTATCAATTACGCAAATCCATCTGTGATGTCCTTAACTTGGGCCCTATTCATGAATCAAAGATATGACCTATTTATGAATGGTGTAAATGATTTCAACATCAAAAATATCCACCTTTAGTTTTTATTTGATCAAATAAATAACTAAAATTGCCCCTGTGGGGCGCTATTTCCATGGCGGCTCTAATACAAGTAGAAAAAGATTTATAAAAACTAGCTAAATTCAGATGTAAACGATGCAAATTTTCTACCTTCATAACTTTTATTTAGATCTTAAAGTCCAAAGCAAAAATACGTACACACACATATATATATATATATATATATATATATATATATATATATATATATATATATATATTGTTTCGCAAATATTTTTCTTGAACCTTTAAATATATATTGTAATTAGGTACTTCTTTTCTTGGGATGCGTGTTCATAAAATTAAAACGATTTTTTAATTATTTGTCATTTTTAATTTAATTTGACGTTTCGACAGATAGTTCCATGTCTTTTTCAAAAATGTTTTTTAATTTTATTTTTTCATGAGACGTACATCAAAAGGTCAATAACACCAATTAACATTTAAGCAAAATAAAATACACATAGCACATTGTCATTTTGTCAAACAAATACAAACACAGAACATCTATTGCAGACTTCTGCATCAGTCTATCTGTCATCCCAAGAAAAGAAGTACCTAATTACTATATATATATATATATATATATATATATGCACATTGTCGATCTTAACCAGGTTTTGACGCGTCTGAGTGTACTAAATACCTCTCAATTGTAGCTGTGGTTGGAAGTAAAGCCAAGAAAATTTGTAACGCTTTTTTAATATTTGGAAAAAACTCGCAATAGTCTTTATCTAATAACTAAATAATATCTAATTCATTTTCTAAGTTGTCGTGTTTAAGATCTCACATTTCTTTCCAAGTTTTGGTTTCAACCTGTAAATTGTCAATTCCATATAAACTTGATATGTTTGGAATTTTTTCTTTTAATGAATTGAATTGGGTGAAGAAGAGACAGTGCAAATGCATCATCTGCCTCCTGAGAAAATCGAACTTCAATAGACTGTATAATCGAATCAAAATATGGAATAAACAAAGAGAAACGAAAGTAATCCTCTACACAACCAGCGGAATAATTTGCCCTCTGTGTTTGTTTTGAAGCCAATCTAGGAATTTTTATTTCGATGTCAAGCTTCTCTGCGTACATTGCACATTTTTGAAAAATATCTTTAAAATATTTGTCCGCGTTGCTTCTGTGGTCTTTCGAGATAGTTAAAAGTGTATGGATATGCGTTTTGGTAGATAAAAGATTTATTGTTTTTGCTTGGAAAATATTGCAAATCGGCTCTAATTGGGCACTATAATGTGAAATTATATACATACACACAAGAAATTTAGGCATAGAAATTGCTGCTAATAATTGATTTGCTTTTGCAAGAGTTTCTGAATTTATTTCCCTAGTGTACGCCAAATGTTCTAGAGCATTGTTTATTTCTTCAAAATTTTCTGGAAATATTCTAATGGACTTGTATTTTGCGGACCACCAGGTTTCACAAAATCGATATGGACTATCCCGGAAAAATTTAATTACTTTTTTAATACTATCTACAGTATTCTGCACATCTTGGATCTTATTTAGGTCATTAACCACTAAATTTAGCCTATGCGACGCACAGTGGAAAAACGTGGCCTTATTATATTTTTCACGAATTATCTTCTGCACTCCTTTTTTCTGGCCCGCCATTGTTGCACGCCTATCAAAACCTAAACCTACCAACTTTTGCATGTTTAAACCGTATTCTTCACAGCTCTTTAAAATAGCAGTTGATGCAACTTAATTGAGTGAATCCCAAGAACTCCTCTCGAATTGAATTCTTTCCATGGCCAAATCTTGCTCCTAAAGAAAGCTGCTCAACACCTGCAATGTCGGCAGATTCATCTGCTAATAGCGAAAATCCCTCACTAGCGTTTATCTCTACCAGAATATCTTCTCGAATAATATCACTACAAATTTTATTCAAATCATTTTGGGTCTGGTGCGAGGTATATTTCGCATTTCTTGCACAATTTTCCAAATGACTGCGTAAAATTAAATCTCCGGACTCAACCCTAAAATTTAGGAGGTCATCAAAGTTTCCAGATGTTTTACCACGTGGAGGTAAATCATGGGTACTACAAAAGATTATTGTTGAAATAATTGGTACAAGTTTTTTCCTATTAGATTCAATTTGTTCCCTTTCAAAACTATTAAGTTGATCGGCAACGCAATGAGTTTTACGCTCCATAATATTTTGAAAACTTATAGCTTTCAACGTTGAAGAACGATGCCACTCAGAGGACATATGCTTTTTCGCATTCTCATGAAGGTCTTTGAAGTTCTGATATGGCTTTACAAGAAAAGATCCAAAAAGTCCTCTTCTTAAATTTGGACGAAAAATTACAAAATTTTTACAAAATCCACCCTTAAGTTTACTGGAATACGTAAGCCATTCATAGCTTTTTAGCCACTCAGCGGAAAACTCTTTTTCCCTCTGAATCCCTCTTAAAATTGTATTTGGCATCAGGAACGAAATGTCGCGTCAACAACGCGTATCTCGTTTCGTCAGAAATACTCGCATAGCGTTCAATAAAATTTTCTATATCTAAAGGATGAATACCAGTATCTTCACCAACACTAGATGTAGTAGGCTCTAACTCAGCACCAAAATCTATTAACCCCAAATCTTGACTAACTACTACTGGTGACTCAACGATATGAGTATTTGAGGTACTAGGAATAGGTAGGCTGGCTTCTAAATTTTTAGGATGTGGGATATTTTGACTGTTAGTAGAACGTTTCTTAAAAATATTTCTGATATCCATAGTTCTAAAAATAAGATATAATAATTTTCCTTTTCGGAAACATCCTTCCATTGCATGAATGTACGGTAATAATAATAGGTGATTAGGTGAGACATGTTAAAATCATAAAGAAAAATTTCATTTGTATTTCTTACGGGATTTTATAATGTTTACTACATAACGGCATCTACCGAGAAGCAGCTACTGAGGTAATGTATGCAAACCCTTATAACTTACCTTTTACTCAAATGCTCAAGCTATGAAAAAGGATACTCAAAACAAAATCGACCGACTCTAACTTAGATAACAACAAAAATATATGCTTTAAGCAGGAATTTTTGGCCAGAATCTACGAATGGGCGAATAGCCATTGAGGAGCGATTGCAAACAGAATCCAAGGTATAGGCAGCGGTGTTGTCAGATGTGAACAAATCTTTTAATATTATGAAGTTTTCAAATCAAATTGGGCGGTTGAAAAAACGTGTATCGACTGGACGCTATACAATTAATGTTAACGAAAATTTGGTAACTAAATGGTGATAATGACAGGAAATATTAATACCTATTATATATTATTTTTAGTTTTAGAATATAGAAATGCGGAGATAAAAAAAGTCAAGATTGATATTCGTATTTGGTTTTTACAGGGGGGGGGCAAGTGCCCTTGTTTGCTCCCCCTTCCGGCGCCTATGATACGAAGGAATAATTTTGAAAACTTATGTTTTTATACCGAAGAATATTTGAAGAAGCAGGTACATTCGTTGTTAGTCAGATATTTTTGCATTTAAATTGTATATTCAAACCATAAGTTCAAACTGACTTTTCACTCCGAAGTAATGTAGAAATAATTTTACTTTGAACTTGCAGCATTCAAATTGGCAAAAAGGGCGCGTTTTCTTATGACCAACTGCTTCATAAAGTCTCTGTCTTTTAATGACAATAATAACAAATGATTATACAGCGTAAACTATGACACTATTTTTGCAAAACCTGAGGTCAATATTATTGAATATTCAGTAGGAAATATTAGTTATTACATTATATAAAAAAAATATTTTGCATGAATATAACTGTAAAACAAACATACAGTCATGTATATTAAAAGCCTAAAAATCAATGAGAATTTGTGTAACTTTTTGGTAGAACTCAACTATCAGTTTGGATTTGTCCTCAATCCTAACCTGAATATATATACAGCCGAGCCGCAGCTATTTATCATGACCTCTACATTGGCTGTATTCCATAATCACATAATGTTCTGTCAATCACAGTCTGTCTTAAACATAGGCTTGCCAACGGGGTAAGCCTGACGGGCCGTGGTTTTCTCTAATATGTCTGTAACCTAACCTAAAAAAATTTAAAACAAAACAAAGTGATTTAATTACAGAATTCAATATTATTAAATCTACATCATTGCATTAATAATTTGACAGTTACAAAATTTTTGCTAATTTATTAAAACTTTTAAAATCATTTTGCGTCGTACCTGTGATAGTACAGCTCCCGTAAACGATCTTACAAATATCGGTCAAATTAGGTGGAGCTATTGGATGCTCTTCTTTTTTGTATGTCTTAAATTTTTTTTGGACGTATAATGAATTATTTATATTAGCATTAGAATTTCTTTTAATAATGCACTCCTCCCTATCCTAACACATACAGACAAAATTGGCCCAGTCTAATAAAAAGTCTGAGCACGTCTGTGGTCTTAAACGTATATCGCATCTAGCAAACCTAATTTCCTAGAAAGAATAGAAATTTAAAGAAATTCAAAATACCTGAGTTTATTATATATTTATTACAAAATTCTAATCCAAATGAAAAAAATATACCTAAACAAAAAACTATACTGTTCAAGAATTCAAAAAAACGAAAGATGATCTAGGAAAAAATATCAATCCGAGTTCTCTGAACGTTGAGATAAAAAAAGTACAAAATTTAAAAGATGGGTGTGTTAAAATTCATTGCAAAACTAAAGAAGAGATAGACAAAATTAAACAAGAAATTGAAAACAAATTAGGGGAAAATTATAGCACAAAATGTCAAGAAAAGAGAAATCCATGTCTTAAAATAGTTGGAATATACGAATTGTTAAATGAAGAATAATTAAAGAAAGCAATATTGGATCAAAATAAAGATATCAAGAACACTAAATTAGAAGTTATTACTATTAAAAAAATGAAACAAAAATGTATGGCAATTTTGGAAATTAATGCTTTTAATTTTAAGAGGATTGTTGAAAAGGGATGGTTTTTATTAATTTTTCTGTTTGTACTGTTTTTGAATATTTTGATATTGTGTGCTGTTTTAAATATAGTGGTTACAACGATTGTGCAAGTAAATGTACAAAAAACAACATTGTATGAAATGTGGACGACAAGACCATTCAGCTGTAAATTGCAATACAACATCAAAAAATATTAATTAAATGTCCAAACTGTAATGAATTAAATGAAAAATTAAATATGGGTTACTTAATAAATCATTCTCCTTTCGATCATAATTGTGAGGTTTACAAAAACCATGTGGAAAAAAATAAAAACGAAATTCAGTATGAAGATATATAGCGATTAGACAATAATAAACCAAAGAAAAAGTCTATGGGACAGATATGTAACAAGATTTATCATATCAATATATAAGGATACTTTAGTTCTAAAGACGAAATTTTGGAGTTTATGGATGAGAAGAAACCTTTAATTTTATGTGTATCAGAAACTCATATTACAAAAGAGGTACAAGTCAGTGAATTAGAGATAGAAAATTACGTCCTTTATATGTGTTTTTCGAATTCAAAACATACGGGAGGACTATTTGTATATATATATATATATATATATATATATATATATATATATATATATATATATATAGTAATATAACACATTTTTGTTAAGAATTCGAAGATTTTCAATATTTATTGTGTTCAATAAAATTTAAAATTCGCTACCATTTATATACGCTTTCTACATACTCATACTATGTATACCCATCTGGAAGTAACGCAAAGTTTTTGGACATTTTTAAGAATGAATGTCTTTGGGAAGGAAGTTCTATAAATATTATTGTTGGAGATTTTAACATAAATTATTTAGTTAATGATTTTTATGCTGAAAAATTTAAGAAAATCCTCAATCAGTTTGGATTCAAGCAACAAATTAGGGAGTATACTAGGGTGACAAAAACCAGTAAAACATTAATTGATTTAGTAATTACTAACAATTTTTTTTTAAAACTGGATTTGAACGTTTACTCAAAGTTAGTGATCATAGTTGGACTTACATTGAAATAGAAAATTATTTTACTCATTTTGAAAAACAATACAAGAAAATATCAATTATTGATTATAAACAGTTAGCTCTTGAATTAATATCATTTAATTGGGGATATAATAATACTGATATAAATGTATTTTTTAATAATCCTATTTCAAATTTCAAACGATGCTTGGAAAAGGTAACAGAAGAAAAAATGGTATTATTACGAAATAATCCTACTCCCTGGAAGCAAAAAATTGCGAGACAATATGTACAAAAAATTTACTATTACAAATAATATTCAAGATTGGGGAGAATATAAAAGATTACCAAACAAATTTGTTGGGATATTAAGAAAAGACAAAAGTTTCTATTATGAAAATTTGATTGATGACAATAAGAATGACAGCAAAATGATGTGGAGAACATTAAAAAAATAACAAACCTAGAAAAAAAAACTGTTTTTAATAAAATTATATTTGACGATAAAACTGAGACGAATCCACATATTATCTCTGAAAGACTCAATATTTATTATATAAGAAGTATAGAAGATATAAAACAATCAATCCAGGCAACAATAGTTTACTGAAATTCCAAATTGCAGTAATTTATTAATTAAATTTAGTGAAGTATCTTTAAACGAACTTAAACATAAAATTCACTGTTTGAAATCTAATAATAACAACATCGAAATTTTAACAAAAAAAAAATATAAAGGAAACCTTTTCTTGTGCTGGATATCCAATCTTAAATCTTGTAAATAAATGTTTAAGAGAAGCACAAATACCAGAAGATCTAAAATGTTCCTATATAACACCTGTGCCAAAAATAAAAAAATTCTAAAAAATATACAGAAATGAGACCAGTTAATGTATTATAAGATATTGAAAAATTACTCGAAGGAATTATTTACAACCAAATCTTGGATCACATAGGAGAACACAAAATTTTAGTCTCCTTTCAATCTGGATTTCAGCGAAGACACTCTACTTAAGTTGCCCTTCAGTATATTATTGAAAACCGGACGAGAAACATGATTTTAAAAGAGCATTTGAAACAATAAATAGGAATAGACTATTAGACAAATTATATAAATATGGGATAAGGGGTGTTCTTCTAAATGGTTCAAAAATTATTTAAAGGTCAGGACACAAATAACAAAATTTTCTAATGTATTTTCAAATAAACAAATAATGTAGGTGTACCACAAGGAAGCAAACTAGGTCCTTAATTATTTATTTTATGTCAATGATTTACCGGGTGTTTTAAAAAACTGTAAAATACAAATGTTTGCAGATGACACACTAATTTAAATTAAAGATATTATAATATAAGGATATTACATTAGCAAGTAATAAGATAAATCGAGAGTTAAAATTAGTCCTTAACTGGTTAAATATAAATAAGTTATAATTGAATGTAGAAAAAACAAAATGTATGACTATTAACGCGACAGACAAAACTAACATATTTATTGATAGTAAGAATTTGGATATTGTTGATTCCTTTAAATATTTGGGTATTATTTTAGATTCAAAGTTAAAATTTTTTTGGAAAAACTATTTTGAAAATAACGGGTATAATTAAATATCTAAAAAGAATAAGCAATCATTTATCACTATTTGCTAAAAAACAATTTATAATACAATCATATTACCACATTTCCTGTATTTAAAACGATTTTTTGGGTTTTTCGCCTTAACAAATTCTGAAAATAAAAAAATATTTTCCTTATAAAATCAATAGACAGTCTTAAGTTCTGGGTCCACTATGAAGGTACCCGAGGAACGACACTGAAAAATGTTTGTTTTGGACGTTTCGGGGGAAAGTCTACCCCTGTCTTCAGTAAACCTACAAATAAAAAACTAAAAGCAGAATATTGGTTTATTTTTATTTTCAGAAGGCGAAAAACCCAAAAAATAGTTTTAAACCATGAATCCGCCACTACAATTTCGTAATTATTTCTTGTATTGTCCAACAATTATATATATGGCAAATGAAGAAATTTTTCAAAAACTTCAAGTTTTACAAAACAAGGGAATGAGAGTAATTTTAAATAAAGACAAATATACGAAAATTAGTGATATGTTACGTATTTTAAGATGGCTAGATGTTAAAAATTTGATATTTTTTTATATTTGTGTATTCATTTATAAAATTGAAAATAGTTTACTTCCAAATCATTTAAAGGAATTTATAAATCAACATTTATAGTTCCATCAATATAATACAAGACAAAAACACCATTTTCATTTAATTCTACCCTCAAAAAATTTGGTATATAAATCGATATTTTATAAAGGATTAAAAGAATTTAACAAATTAAAAAAAGAAATAAAAAATAAACCATCACTTAAAAAATTCAAAAAGCCTTTAAAAAATTACTTATTTAAAAAACAGTTTATATAATTTTGATATGTTAAAAGTTTTATTAATATTATTATTATTATTGTTATATTTGTCTAGGTTAATAATAACTGTAAAATAGTTACACAAAGTTATGTAATATGTACTTCAAATAATATAGTAATTTACTAACACATATATAGTGCCTTTTCAAATATTCTTATCGGGCACCATTTTATTCCACCAGGCACCTAATTCAAATTGGTACCAATATTTTACCAGTTTCTATTTATGTCACACTTGATTTTTCGTAATTTAAAATAAATTGTATAAGTAGTTTTTTTGGATTGCTATTCTGTTTCGTCATGTTGAATTTCTACAATTTTTTCCCTGTACCACATTTAATTTTAATGCAAAATTTGAAGTCAATTGAATAAGAAGATTTTTTACATTGATTTGTTAAACATTTTATTTGGCCGCCATTTTGGTTCACTATCTTGAATTGGTACCACAGTTTTACCAGTTTATCTCTATATCACATTTAGTGCTTGGTTTGAAATTAATTTACAAGTACTTTTTTAGGCTGATTTTTCAAACATTTTGTTAATCCTCCATTTTGTTTTGTTATGTTAGATTCATAACAAAATATTGCCAGTTGATTCTTATATAACAGTGGATTTTCATGCAAAATTTGAGGTAAATTGTTTCTTAGTAATAATACTTTTAGCATATAACTAGGCTCCCATTTTGTTCCACCATAATACATTTTCACCAAAATATTACTAAAGTGATCCTTGTACGAATTCCAATTTTTAACCAGAATTTGAAGTCAATAACTGTTTAGCTATGCGATAAAAGACAGATAGATTGGGAAAACATATTTTTGGCATTTACATATGTAAAACCTGGGAGGGTGATTTTTTTGGACAATTACAAAATTTTATTCGGCCATTTTCCGCCATCTTAAATTCGTACCAGAATTGTACCGGCTTATATCCACACCACAATTTACACAAAATTTTAAATCAGTCTATTAAGAGTTTTTTCAGACTGGAATTTTAAATATTTTATCAAGCCGCCATTTCGTTCCGCCACCTTGGATTCGTAGGAATTTTGATCTTTGATTTTTGTGCAAAATTTGATAAATGTTTCTTAATAATACTTTTTTTAACATTTTACTAGGCTGCCATTTTGTTTCGCCATATTGGAGTTTTACCAAAATTTTACCAGATCATCCCCACGTGACTTTTAATTTTTGACGAAAATTTGGGTAAGTAGTTTTTTAGCTATGTTTTTCGGCATCTAGGACCTTAAAACGTAAGGATCTGAAAAAATCTTAGAGGATGATTTTTTTACAATTACAATACTTCCCTTTTACGAGGGAAGTAAATTGAAATACTTTTTTCAGTCTCTCGTAGCATCGCACCACTTTATTCTCGACTGTTCAAGGTATAAAAAAACGCCCGAAGCTTTCTTCACGTTTTTACCGTTATTTTCTTTAACTTTCTGTTGTTATAGTAGCGTATTTAGGGAAGGGCAAATGCCCCTCCCCAGAGCTCTTAACCCAAGGAAAATGTTTGAAAGTAAAAATACTTATTTAGGCATTACCACGATTATATAAGTGTGAACCTTTTTTTTTTTGGTCGCTAATTTTCATGGGGGTATTAAGCTTATGTTAACAAAAAAATGACCTTTTTTTATTTTTATTTAGTTGCCAAATATAAATGCTCACCCTCCCCCGGGAAGACATTCTGAATACGCCACTGTTGTATATTATTTATGTCGTCTACATAAAGGAATATTTTGAATGCAAAATTGTACTAAATATATAAAATGTATTTTAAATAGAAAATTGAAATGCTTTTGGGCGTCTGGGGGATGCAATTGCCCCTTTGCACTGTTTGTAGGCATGTAAGATTATTTCTAAAAACTCAGATGCTCAGATAACCTGTGCATTATCAGATTAAAACTTTGCACAAACATTGTCAGGGCGGCCACTGTTTTCACCTGCCACAAACTCCAGACAAATAATACTCTTTACGGGCTTAAACATAAAATCTGATAAAAGAATATTTTTAAATTAACCATATTATCCGTATTTTCAAACTTCTTTTACACCCTAATTTTAGTCAAATTAAAGCAATTTAGCCGACAATCGGTTTTTTGTATCCGACTCGACTTTTAACGAATAAAGCGGCCTTATTTGCCTGTCACAGGCATGTCAAAGTGACCCCTATAATTTCCATTGATTCCCAGAGTATTCACTGGAATGAAAAGATCGTCGCGGCAAGTAGAACAGATACTATACCGAGGGATCAAGGAGTATTTGTTCTAGAAATAAGATAAATTGTTATAACGCCTAGATTTTATGAAATAGGGAACAAAGGTCTCGATAAAAGATGCTCTGACATTCGCTCGATTTTTTTTTTGTTTCAAGACAGGGTCAAGGTTTACCATTCATTTTGAGCTGACCCACAGTGTTTTATAGAATTCGGGATGTGACCAAAAAACCTTGCTAAATGCAAACAAAAGATAAAAATAACCTATAAGTTAAAACAAATACAACATATCCATACAAAAAATTAAAAGATATAATTATATATACAAATTAAGGAAAAAATCGCTAACATAATAAATAATTAAGAAGTACAACAGGTTCGTAGATTTAGAAAAAGGGGGCGTTAGTGAAACACTAAAAAATCTAATTCACGACGTTTCGTGGATTTATTCTCGCTCCTTCAGGTGTTGAAAAACTGTTTTCCAATTTTTTGGCCTGTATAACACTTGCTGTTTTATGTACCTGAAGATGCGAGAATAAATCAGCGAAACGTCATGAATTAGATATTTTAGGGATTCACTAACCCCCCCTCCTACATACTCAAACCTATTCGAACACAACTACTGTGTTAAATTTCAACAAAACATCTTATGAAATAGTGTTTTTTGTTTAATAATAATTTATATTAATAATATTGGTATTTACGACCTATCGATAAAAGAAGATTGCAATACAGTATTAAATCTTCGTTTAATTAATCTAACGTTTATTATTTAAAATTTCTACGAATTTCATTATACAGTGTATGTCGAAAGTCTGGACTCCCTCCCTTAACTTTCGAATGGATCGGTATATTTTCATGAAAATTGGAAAGCTTTGGTACAGCAACATAAATCAAATTTTAATCAAGAAATGACAGATAAAAATGTCAAATTGATAGCTTGGCTTCATTTTGAGAAAACAAGAATAAAATGTATGAGTCGAGTGATACCTTATTTGAAAAGTCTATTATATCCTGCAAGGTTAAAGTCGCTGTCACTTTCCCAAACAAAATTGCGCCATGGATTTCCAAAATTTTGACTTGACTTCATTTTGTCTGGGAAAGTGACAGCGACGTCAAACTTTCAGAATATAATAAGGGTAAAAAGATCTTTCAAATATATTATCATGCGACTCTCTTTTCCAGCCAAATGATTCGAAAGTTAAGGGTACATCCCGATTTTAGATATGAACTGTATGTACCAATTTAGTATTCTTCGTTATTTTCTTCATCACTTTCTGATAACACTGAGAGATCACTGGGTAAAGATATATCTGAATATTCATCAACGGGATTTTCAATACTGTTTAATTTCCTCATCAATTTGAGAGTTTTTTTTAGATACAATTCTTCTATGAGTTTAAAATTCAGGGTCAGAGGTAAGAAATAATAAATTAATTAAATCTATGTTAGTGTTGGTCCTGGATCTTTTCCAAGTATGATTCAGTCGAAGCTTTTTGATTTCCTTGTACCTGGCCTCAAGTGCTTCCTCTAACATTTGGCCTATAGGCAAATCAAAAAACTCGATAATGATGGCACCATGTGCCAACACTTTGTGAACACTATTAGGCATGTACAACCAACTATAAAGATCTACATACATTTCTCGTGTTTTTTTTAGTAAATGACGAAATATATCTAAATCTATTTTATAACCACTTGGCAATGCCCTTCGAATTATGGCAAAATTAATAATTATTTGTTTACAATGTTAGTAATTTCACCACTCAATTTGGGATTTTTAAAGAACCTTCTAGCCGTATTCCCCTCATTCGTTGATCTAAACCCTGGCTTTGGTTTGTCCACTAATAATGCCATTCTTGACTTGAATTCTAACTGTATCCTTTTTTTTTTCAACGATGTTTTTGTTTACATTTTTCGTCTGCCATGATTTAATTGATAAAAAATCCTATCCAACAATACAAAGTGGATAAATCAAAGCTAAGATTTTCTCTAGGAAAAGCTTTGTTTATAACTGCCTTCCGAATTCATCTCTTTCGGAGATGCCTCACATTCGAAATACCTTGATTACATTAATTCCCGTTAAAATATTTCTCATATTGCCATCTAACATCGTCAAAAGCATTTGAAATTTTATTTCTAGACGCATATTATTAAAATACATTTTATAAGATCTCAACTTGCTTGTTATGGAATTCATTTGACCTTCCTCCTCATTAACCATTTCTGTTGTTTCTTTTATAAACGTACATTTAACAGGCCTACAGAAGAGAGTTGAGGAAGGCCGTAAATTGATCCATTTACATTACATTTTACATTTTCAGAAAAGTTCTGCTTGTAAAGACTGTGCCGCCAGCTACCGTCAAATGCCCACTTACAAATTAATTTCAGATTTAAATTATCTACAATATAACATAATTTTAAAATGCTATACGTTGTTTTTCAAGTAATTCTTAAATGTCAACTACATCGTATACATGTATATTTGTAGGAAGGTACTGTTTTTATATTCTGTCAATAAACTTAAACTGGGGAAACAGTCTTTATGAACATAATTTACCACTGATCTCAAAATATTGTATTTTCTAACAGATAGTCTAAATCCAGATATAATCCTAATACCTGTTGTTGGCGAATAAAGATGTTTTTTAATAACCGATTGCAGAGCAGAAGTTGACACCTCGGCAGATTTTTGTGCAGCAAAAGACAATTCTTCCGTTGTCATTTTCGAAACAAAATCTTATACCCTTCGTATCTTTGTTTTTAAAGATAGATATCCAAAATCCTTTTTGTGTCTACCTTTAGATTTTCCAAGATTATTTGTAACTTCTACAAGTTGTTTTGATTGTAGTTTGTTCATTACGTTTTGTGGTAAGCTAATTGTATCGTTTAGCTAAGCAGTATGTCGTTTCTCAAAACGCGAAAATATATGCTGATATTTTTCTAGTTCCTCGTCATTCTCGATATGACCTTGGCTATATTTAAAAATTCTTTTATTTTGCAAAATACTGATTCATTTTTTCCTTTGTTCCCATAACTAAGCCATACATCAAAGCCTCCGCATTTTTTAAAATTGTACTTCCCTCTAAATAAATTACTTAAATTTTAACGGCAATTTGTGGCAGATTCTCATTACAGAATTAGAAGGTACAGATTACAATGCTTTAAACAACGCAAAATTCACCGAGGTGTTTTTGGATTTATTTTAGAAAAATCTTGATTAGTTTAGAGTTGTTTACTTTTAATTTAATTTAACTCACAGTAATTAACTGTATTTATAAAAACCTTACGAAAGTATATTTCCCTTAAAATATTATATTATAAATTACAAATCTTTGTTAACTTTATCCATAATTTACACAACAGGTTAACGTGACATACATCGTTAAGGCAAATTTGTATATTTTCGATATATTTGGACTTATTTTTCTCTAGATACGTAAAAATTTGTGGTGTTTGGATGATAACTTTTTTGAGTTTTATCCATTGCATGAAACACTGTTCGACTTAAAAACCTAAACATTGTTTTAACTTCTAAAACTATAAAGTGATAGATTGTTTTAAATGGTTGCAACTTCTGTCATCATTTGGAAAGAAATAAAAACAGAATAAGAGGACTTTGCTTCCACTAAAGTACTAACTGCCATCTTATTGATTACTTTATTATGGTGTTATTAGTTCAGAACAAGATATTGTTTCATGTAGTTTGGATTATTATGGCCCGTAATTTTAACTAATTGTTGTTATTGTTTGTATCCACTATTTGCAAGTTCGGTTAAGCAGCTTATCGGTTTAAGTAATTAAATATGTGTGGTCTTTACACTAAAAAAAATGAATCTATGGATTTAAATGTATACACTTTTTCTGATAAAATAAATTTCAACATATTCAAAGTCGCGAAGACTTTTGCTTTTTTGCTTAAAAGGTTAATTAATAATATTTTGCATCAAGTATACTTCAAAACTTCTGGTATACTTTATAAATGGATTATCTACATTGATAAAAGAGGAGTTATTGACATAAAACTTTGATACACTATTTCTTGATACAAATAAATAGATACTTAATGAGCTGTTGAACCAAAGAAACATTTCTTTAGCAAAAGTTTGTTTTTGTAGACCATAAGCATACGGCTATGATATTATCCGATATTAATATCTTTGACAGCTGTCAAAATATTTTTTTAAAATAAATTACGACACTAAAAGTTACAAGGGACGCTGCAACACGTATTTAAAAATTTTAAGCAGGTCAAAAGTTATAGGGTAGAAGCAATTTTTTTGAGAGATGTCCAAATATTTTTTTTTAGATAATTACGCAGCTAAAAGTTACATGTACCTGAATTTAAAAATTTTAAGTAGTTTAGAACTTTCGGAAAAAACAGTTTTTTTGGCAGCTGTTAAAATTTTTTTTTGACAGATGAATTTTTTTTTCCAAATTAATTTCGCCACTAAAAGTTACATGGAACTGTGAAAACCGTATTTAAAAATTTAAAGTAGTTTAGAAGTGACGGGAAAAGATTGTTTTTTTGACAAATGTCAAAATATTTTTTTCAAATAAATTACGCCAATAACAGTTACATGGAATTATGGAAACTATACTTAGAAATTTTAATAATTTCAGAAGTCACGGAAAAAAAATTCTTTTTGGCAGAGGACAAAATGTTTTCTTAAATAAATTACACCACTAAAAGTTACATGGAACTGTGAAAACCGTATTTAAAAATTTTAAGTTATTTAAAAGTTATCTGAAAATGACAGTTTTTTTTAATAAATTATGCCTCTAAAATTACATGGAATTATAAAAACCGTATTTAAAATTTGTACACAGTTTAAAAGTTATGGGGAAAGGCAATTTTTTAACAGCTGTCAAAATATTTTTTTTATTATATTACTCCACTAAAAGTAAAATTGTGAAAATTATATTTAAAAGTTTTAAGAGTTCAAAAGTCAGGAGGAAAAAACAATTTTTTGCAGGTGTCAAGAAAATTTTTTTTAATAAATTACGCCCATATAAGGCACATTAAATATTCTATTACCGAAAACCCCATATAGATACTTTGAATTCTATAAAAGTTTCAGTAAAGAAAAAAATAAAAATTCACGGCTGTGAAAACAAATCTTCGGCTATTTATTACCCAAACCTTCTAAATCGATATTTTATACCAGAATGTTTCACTAGGAAAAAATGCAGCTCTTAAACTAGAATTTCTAAAGAAAAAAATTACCTACTTCCCCTGTATCCATAGAAGCATTTTTCCCCGACGCACCATTATTTTACGATTTTCACCAAATTTTTTTCAAGTTTTATTTTGGTGCCTAGTGAAAGAAAATAGGAAATTCGAAAGTTGTAGGAAATATATAAAAAGACTTTGGCTATATTCGGCTTTAAAATAAGAGTACCGTTAGTTATGTCAATTTTCAAAAAATTGCAGCTTTTTTAGTTTTTCTCCGATTTTGTCCATATTTGGCGGGACCTCGAAAGATTGATGTGCTTTTAGAAAAAAAATACCACAAAACTTCAGGGCGTTTTGATGATTTATAATAAAATTTAATATTGGCGGACGAATACCACCAAACGGTAAAAAAATTAATCTTTTACACGCTAGTAGTTTTTCTTCTGAAGCATATAGCTGCAAACTTGAAATGCAATTTTGTACCTTTTTCCTCCTCATTAATTTTGCCTTATGACAATTTTTAATAAAATTAATTTTTAGCAAAAAAATCAGAAAAGAAAAATTAAGAAAATTGAATATATTTAAATAGGCGGCGATAAATGGAATCTGCTCACACTTTTTTAAAAAATCGTTTTACAAGAATTTTTCCCTTTTTCTATGGGCCTTCAGAATTTTGTTTATTTTTGTCATAAACTTGAACTATTTGCCATTACAAGGCGTTCAGTAGACCAAAAAACGAGGTTAAAAATTAAAAAAAAAACTTTGCAAACAGACACCCATTTTCAATAGGGTTGATAAGATCATAAAAGGAACATTTCCTAAAAATCTCAAATCGATATAACGGTTTCTTTCGACAGTTATCGTGTTTTATACGAAGTTCTAGCAAACTTAAAAAATAACTTTTTGTTTTCATTAATAGTCGAAAAACCAATGACCCTTTTGTTGTTATGTTAGAGTGATGTACTATTCAGGATTAGGATTCAGTAAAAAAATAAATGTATTTTCTTACCTTGTCAACGTTTCCCCATTTTATTATTGCATCCTCAAGACACATATAAAGATTCTATATCCTGCATGAAACCCATATTATTAGTCTTCACCTACTTCGGTGGTCCGCAGATATTTACTAACCCCAAATATAACACCACTCTAACATAACAACAAAAGGGTTGTTAACGAAAACCGTTTAGAAACTTAATATCTGCTTACCAAAGGAGTAGGTAAAGACTGACAATATGGGTTTCATGCAGGATATGGAATCTATATATGTGTCCTGAGTATGCAACAATAAAGTTGCGAAACGTTGATAATTTAAAAAAATATTTCCTTTTTTTTCTGGATCCTAATCCCGAATAATACACCACTCTAACATAACAACAAGAAGATCCTTAACGAAAACCATTTAGAAACTTGATATCTGAGAAATATCTGCGGAACAACGGAGTAGGTAAATGCTATTAATATGGGTTTCATGCAGGATATTGTATCTATATATGTATCCTGAGGTTGCAGCAATAAAGTTGTGAAACATCGACAATTTAAAAATATACTTTTGTTCTTTTTTACTGGACCTTACCCCAAATAATACACCACTTCATATCGGCTTTTTACCAAAATATTAGCAGGTCATCCCCATATGACCCTTAATTTTTGACCAAAATTTGAAGTCAATCGGGTTAATAGTTTTTACGCTATGCCGCGAACTGACAGACAGACAGACCGACAGACGGAATTTATAAAATATGTTTTTTGGCATCTAGGGACGCTAAAACGTGAAAATATGTAAAATCTGAGAGGGTGATTTTTTCACGATTACAAACATTTTATTTGGCCGCCATTTTGTTCCGCCATCTTGAATTAGTAACAAAGTTTTACTAGTTGATCCCTATACCACAATTCGTTGTGGCACACAGTTTGAAATCAATCGATTAAGTATTTTTTCAGGCTGAATTTGAATCTTGGATTCGTACTAACATTTTTTGTTTATTCCAATATAATACTTGATGTTTGTGCAAAATTTGAAATAAACTGGATAAGCAGTTTTTTAATAATACTTTTTTTTAATATTTCACTAGGCCGCCATTTTGTTTCGGCATACTGGATTTTTACTAAAATGTTACCAGATCATCCCCAATTCAATCGAGTTAGTTTTTAAGGTCTGCTGCGAACTGAAAAAGAGAGAGAGACGTTAAAACGTGAAGATATGTAAAACCGGAGAACGTGATTTTTTTACTATTACACACATTTTATTTGGCCGCCATTTTATTCGGTCATCTTAAGTTAGTACCATAATTTTACTATTTGACCCATATGCCACAATTACTTATGACACACAATTAGAAATCGATCCATTAAGTAGTTTTCAGGCTGAATTTTTAAATATTTTATTAAGCCACCATTTCATTCGGTCATCTTGAGTTCGTACCATTTGATTCCAATATAATACTTTGATGTTTGTGCAAAATTTAAGATTAATTGGATAAGTAGTTTTTTAATAATAATTTTTTAACATTTCACTAGGCCGCAGTTTGTTTCCCCATATTGAATTTTTACCAAAATATTAGCAGGTCGGCTCCATATGACGATTACAAACATTTTATTAGGCCGCCATTTTGTTTGGCCATCTTGAATTAGTTCCATAATTTTACTAGTTGATCCCTATAACACTATTAGTTATGACACACAATTTGAAATCAAACCATTAAGCAGTTTTTTCAGGCTGAATTTTTAAATAATTTATTAAGTCGCCATTTTTTTCCGCCGTCTTGGATTCATACCAAAATATTAACGGTTGATTCAAATAGAGCACTTAATGTTTGTGCAAAATTTGAGATAAAATGGATAAGTAGTTTTTAATAATAATTTTTATAACATTTGACTATGCCGCCGTTTTGTTTAGCCATATTGGATTTTTACCAAATTGGTACCAGGTCATCCCCATATAACCCTTACTTTTTGTCCAAAATTTGAAGTCAATCGGGTACGTAGTTTTTTATTTATGCCGCGAACAGACAGACAGGCAGACAGATAGAGAGAGACTTCATTTAGGAAATATAAACTGCAACTGAACGTGTCTAAACACTGATACTTGAACATTCTGATTAAAATTCACTTACTGAACTTGTATTGTCGTTAGTTTAAATTATTTGCAACATTTTGGTCAGCAATAAAATCCGATCCAAACTAACAGTTTGCACTTGATAACGATAGAAGATACATCGCTGATCGAGAGGTTGTGATAGATTTAAACCAAAAACAATGGAAGTTAAAGTGCGGGACACGAAAGAAAACCGGGCGGTCCTTAAAATAAAGGTTCATAGTCTTAAGCAAGCGCAAAATTAAAATTTGTGTACGCAAATAAATTTTATGTTACTTTATTTGTTGTAATAGTTTGCCGCTTCACCTATAAAGTGCGCCAGCTAAGCGGTACAAAAATTTAATCGAGGATTTAGTAAATTTCGCACTGGTCCACTTGTAATTGGGATGTGCCTAGAGTGTCCATGCACTTGCCACTGGAAGGTCCAAGCTATTTCCAGTGGCGCCTATACATTTCGAGCATTTGTTTTCATTTCTATATAAATGCGTTGCCTTGAATTTGAATTATTATTTCGAAGTAACGATAGCGAGCAAAGCAAGAAAAATAATTCGAAGCGGTGCACGTGAAGTTATAGAGGCCTGTACTAGAGAAGCTGAAAATAATAGTTTGAGTATTCCATTTCGAAATCGAACAGAACGCGCTGCATTTTACAGTGGTGATTCGGAAAGTAGGGTAAGAAAAATTCAAAGAGAGCATAATGATCTCTCATGTTCTACTTCACCTTTAAAATCCCCTGGTAATAAAAGACTCCGATTATCGCACAAAGATGAAATTAACGATAGTGATTTTCAAGTAATTCGACGAACAATAGAGGATTTTTATATAAACTTGAAGAAGGTTCCGACCTGCAAACCCCTACTTCGTGCTGTGAAGAACAACATAGATTTTCCGTACGGGTATAAAACCTTAAATCGGCTTTTACGAACAAATGGTCTTGTTTGGCGCAAGTGACAAAATAAACGAAAATTGCTCATTGAGAGACCAAATATTTTTCACTGGCGGGTGAAATATCTAACAACTGTAAGGCAATATAGGCAAATAGGACGCAATATTGTGTATCTAGACGAAACCTGGGTAGATAATGATATGACAGTGAACAAATGCTGGCAAAGTAAAAGTGTTACAGGGTTTGTTCAGGGAATCTGCTCTAGTAGTCGCTTTATTATATTTCATGCTGGTTCAGAAGCCGAATTTGTTCCAGGTGCTGCTTTAGTTTTTCGCTCGGGACTAACAACTGGAGACTATAATGGACAGATGAATAGAGATAATTTTGAAAAGTGGTTGCTCGAGAAGCTTCTACCTAACATTCCTCCCAAATCAGTCGTGGTAATGGATAATGCGTCTTATCGTTGTCACGTAGAAGATAAAGTGCCAACTAAATACTCTACAAAAGCTCATATGATATCGTGGCTTAAATCGAACAATCTTATATGTGATAAAAATCAATTATATGATGTAATATCAGCCAACAAACCTAGAGAAAAGAAGTATAAAATTGAAGGTCTTTTATGTAACCTTGGTCATACACTTTTAAGGCTGCCTCCGTACATGTGCGACCTCAACTCTATTGAACTTGCATGGGCAGGAGTAAAAAATATATTCGAGAGCGCAACACCGGTAAACTTTCAATTAAACATTTAAATAAAATAACATTAGAAGCGATTGACTCAATATCGGCTGAAAATTGGAAATCGTTTGTTAAACATGTTCGTTCTATTAAAGATAAATACTGGGAAGTAGATGGCAAAATTGAAACGGTTATTGATGATTTAGTTATCACACTGAGATCTTCAAATAGTCACGACGAAACCTCATCATTTTAAGAGGAATATATTTTGTAAAATTGTTCATAAAGTAGCTTAATTTTCTGTTCAATACCGGGTGTCAAAAAATATCTAATATTGCAATTAATATTTGAAAAACTACAGAACTCATATTTTTCCAAAATTAACACATGAATTTAGTTATAGTAGGGGAGTCAGCACGGATTCCAGTGAACAAGATTTATCAAAATTTTAACTTGTGCAGTTCGACTTTGCATGTCTCCGTCTGTCATATTACTTTGTACAGGGGCCGTCATTGTGAAGTACTATACAGGGCGTTTCCTAGTTTGTGCTAATGTTAAAGGGGGGTGATTCTTGGACCTTTTTAAGAAAAAAGTTTAATATGAACCTAAAAGTCTTAACTTTGGAGATACAGGGTTTAAAAAAAACATTTTTTTTTAATCCTAATCCTGATGCTATTATAGATAAATAACTGTGTGAAATTTGATACATGTCTTTTATGCATAAATGGGCATTTTTTATTAACAATGAATTTTTGAAATTTCTACCAGTGGCGTTCACATGTAATTAACCTGAGTAAATCCGTATGCTCCTTAATGCATAGAAGACGTGTATCAAATTTCATGCAGTTATCTACAATGGCATCAGAATTGGGATGAAAAAAAATGTTTTCTTTTTAAGCTTTACCGTCCTGTATCTCAAAAGTTAAAACTTTTAGGACATAAAAACACCCTCTATAACATCAGCACGTAATTAGGAAACGCCCTGTATAGACTGAATCAAGTAATCCAGAAAAAAGCCGCTATGATAAAATATTAATTTTTTATTTCTTGTTGATTGTTCTTGCTTATTTTAGTATTTTTCTTATTCATGTTAAATTTTGTTCTTGTTCATATTAAAATATATCGTACCGACACTGGCTTTAAATCTCGCTATGTATTTATTTCCTCCTCACCAATCAGGGCCTACTGTAAAAATGCACCAAAACCGAGTGCAAAACCAACCACAAGAATTTTTTCCGTCTGGTACATTATTCATTTTTTGTCAGTTTTGTCTTACGATCACGGCCCAAAAGAGGGACCAACTAAGAAACGCTTGTTATTAACTCATATAATGCCTAATACAAAATATTTACATCTCAAACATAATATACTCGCGGTAAAACCACAGAAGACGGCAGTTTTGTTTTCCAACAGGTTGTTTACGTTCATATTTTATATAGCTTGTTTATTTTATATCATACTAAACTTCATATTCTCTTACTTAGTTATTTTTAGTATTTTTAGTAGTATTTTCTGGAATTATAGCATCAAGGCTTTGAAAACTAGCTTGACCAAAGCATGATACTTTGCAAATAGTAAATAATAATGAAGGCTGTCAAAATCAAGCACCCTTTTGTTTGTACGTTAGTTGTTATAGTATATAAAAATATCCTTGAAGTTATTGTCGCTTATAATAGATTCAAAAAAATTAGCTAACAATCTGGAAGATGTGTATTTAATGAAAACTGTATACATTTTTTGTAATATATATTTTTGAAAAGAACATTCTAAGTTACTGCAGTTTTTCTTAAGTGAAAACAAGTTGCATTTTTATAAATATTTTTCTAATTTGTTTCGCTTTTTATTATTTCTTTTACCATCTTGTAAGCAAGTAGTTTACTTTCCTTTTACATCATCATGCTCATATATTAAGTGATTCTTGGTTGAAAAGCTAGACCCTAATTTATATTTGTTTCTCGTGTTAAAAGTTACGTTTTTGTTTATAACTTAAACTGAGTTTGGAAAATAAACATTGTGTATTAATACAAGTCTCGTTTTTAACTTGTCGACGTTTCGTAACGTTATTGTTGCATCCTAAGGACAAATTAAGTTTGACTTACTTCCCTAGTAAAAGGGAAGTATTGTAATTGTGAAAAATTACCCTCTGATCTCAGATCTTTACGTTTCAGTGTCCCTAGATGCCGAAAAACATGTCTGTCTGTCTCTCAGTTCGCGGCATAGCTAAACAACTACTTACCCGATTGACTTCAAATTTTTGTCAAAAATTAAGGCTCATATGGGGATGACCTGGTAACATTTTGGTAAAAAGACTAATTATCCAATTTATCAAATTTTGCACCAAAATCAAGTGTTACATAAGAATGAACTGGTAATATTTTGGAATGAATATAAGTTAGCAAAATAAAATGGCGGCCTAATAAAATATTTAAAAAATCAGCCTGAACAAACTATTATATGATATAGAGATAGACTGCTAAAGTTGTGTTACGAATTCAAGATGGCGGAACAAAATGGTAGCCAAATATTGTTTTTTAAAATCAACGCGATAAAAATCTTATTCGGTAGACTTTAAATTCAACATGAAAAACAAAATCGCGGTGTGTGTCAGTGTTAAAATTACTTATTTTAAATTAAGCCCAAAAATCAAGTGTGGCATAGGTGGAAACTGGTAAAATATTGGTTGGTTGGTTCCCTCTGATGGAATAAAATAGCTCCCAATATAAATGTTTGAAAAGACATAATATATGCATAGAGATGTGTTCCTAGATAAATATATATTGACCTAAACTGGGTCGCACTTCATTATTCCTAACAGAAAGAAATATTCATAACGGGGGAAGTTCCGGGTAATGGAAATTTATCGATTTTTACTTCTCTCGTAAAAGGTGAAAAAATCACTCCCCCAGATTTTTTTAGATATTCACGTTTCAGGGTCCCTAGACGCCGAAAATCATGTTTTCTCAATTCCGTCGGTCTGTCTAATTCCTACTTACGATTGACTTAAAATTTTGGTAAAAAATTAAGGGTTATATAAGGATGACCTGGTAACATTTTGGTAAAAATCCAATATGGCGAAACAAAATGGCGGTCTAGTGAAATGTTCATCATCCAATTTATCTCAAATTTTGCGAAAACATTAAGTGTGATGTTGGAATCAACTGATAACATTTTGATACCAATCCAAGATGGCGAGACAAAATAACGGCTTAATAAAATATTTAAAAATTGAGCCTGAAAAACTGCTTAATGCTTTGATTTCAAATTGTGTGCCATAAATAATTGTAGTATTGGGATCAACTAGTAAAATAGTGGTACTAATTCAAGATGGCGGAACAAAATGGTGGTCAATAAAATATTTCAGGCTGAATTTTTAAATATTTTGAAAAAATGATCTTCTCAGGCAAAAGATATGTTTCATCAACTCCGACGGTCCGTCTGTTTGCCCGTCTCTCTGTTTGTGAGTTCGCGGAATAGTTTAAATACTACTTACCCGATTGAAATTTTGGTCAAAAATCAAAGGTCATTTGGGAATAACCTGGTAACATTTTGGTAAAAATCCAATGTGGCGAAACAAAATGGTGGCCTAGTAAAATGTTCAAAAACAATATTATTAAAAAACTACTCATCCATTTTATCTGAAATTTTGCTGTAAACATGAAGCATTATTTACGAATCCAAAATGGCGGCTTAATAAAGTATTTAAAAATTCGGCCTGAAACAACTGCTTAATAATTTAATTTCAAATTGTGTGCCATAACTATTGGTGGTTGGATCAACTAGTAAAATAGTAGTACAAATTCAAAATGACCGAACAAAATAGCGGCCAAATAAAATGTTTGTAATCACGAAAAAGTCACCCTCTCAGGTTTTACACATCTTTACATTTTAGCGTCCCTAGATGCCAAAAAATATGTAATTCCGTCGACCCGTCTGTCGATCTGTCGGTCTGTCGGTCTGTCTGTCTGTCAGTTCGCGGCATAGCTTAAAAAGTATTTACCCGATTGACTTCAAATTTTCGTCAAAAATTAAGAGTCATACGGTAATATTTTTATAAAAATCCAAAATGGCGAAACAAATGACGACCTAGTAAAATGTTTAAAAAATATTATCGAAATCTACTCATCTAATTTATCTCAATTTTTGGAAAAAAAAAGAGTATTATGTTGGAATCAACTGGTAACATTTTGCTACGAATCCAAGATGGCGGAACAAAATAACGGCTTAATAAAATATTTGAAAAATCAGCCTGAAAAACTGTTTGACGGTTTGCTTTCAAATTGTGTATCATAAAATTAATTGCGGTATAGGGATCGACTAGTAAAAATTATGGTACGTAATTCAAGATGGCCGAACAAAATGGGGGTCAAATAAAATGTATTTGATCGCTAGAAAGTCATCTTCTCAGATGCCAAAAATTATGTTTTATCAATTCCGTCGGTTCGTTTGTCGTTCTCTCTGTATGTCTGTCAGTTCGCGGCATAGCTTAAAAACTCCTTTCCCAACTGACTTCACATTTTTGTTAAGAATTAAGGGTTATATGAAGATGAACTGGTAATATTTTGGTAAAAATCCAGAATGCAAAATAAAATGGCGGGGTCGTGAAATATTAAAAAAATTATTATGAAAAAACTGCTTATTCAATTTATTTCAAATTGTGCATAAACATCAAGCATTATGTTGGAATCGACTACCAAAATTTTGGTACCAATCCAAGATGGCGGCATAATAACATATTTAAGAATTCAGCCTGTAAAACTACTTAATGGATTGAATTGTGTGCCATAACTAATTGTGGTATAGGGCTCAACTAGTAAAACTGTAAACTGTTGTACTGTGTAATTGTGAATTAATCAATCAGGTTTTACATATCTTCACATTTTAGTGTCCCTAGATGCCAAAAAACATGGTATGGCGGAACAATGTTAAAAAAAATTGTTACGAGTGTATTATTTGGGGTTATGATCCAGTAAAAAAAATCAAGTATTTTTTAGATTGTCGACGTTTCGCAACTTAATTGTTGCATCCCCAGGACAGATATATAGATCATATGTCCTGCATGGAACCATATTATCAGTCTTTACCTACTCTGCTGGTCCGCATATATTTCCTGGATAATATATTTCTAAATGGTTTTCGTTAACAATCCTCTTGTTCTTATTGACATAGCAAAATGGCGGTATGTGTCAATGTAAAAACTACTTATTGATTTTATTTTAAATTATGCCCAAAAGTCAAGAATGGCATAGGTAGAAAGAAAATGGTAAAATATTGGTAGGAATCCAATATCATGGAACACAATTGCGCCCAATAAAAATGAAGATAGTATACGTAACACACACACATATATATATATATATATATATATATATATATATATATATATACTGTGACTATGTACTGAATTAAATTGGGTCACACTTCACTATTCATAACAAATGGAAAAAAATTATAACGAGGGAAGTTCCGGGTAAAGAAAGTTTACTGATTTTTTATAATATAATAATGATGCCCATCAATAACAGAGCAACGTTTATATATTTGAGGAATATTCAATCGTTGACCACAGAACATATTGTCCGATATTATCAGCATTTTATTCAAAATAATTAGCCTACGGGATCTGTTTCTGAATTAAGTATAGGTATATCGATCCTCTTTTACAATGTCTAAGATAATCTACCATAATAGTTTAAATACCATATCGGCGCACAAGAAATCCTCGACCCGAAGAATTTTTGATTGACAGCTAAATTTGAGATCGTTTCTTTTCTGTGGTTTTTAATATTATTATATCTATGAAGGTATCTAATTTTTGTAATAACCATTGTCGGCCTGAGGTCAGTTGCTGGCCTATGATTTTGTTAATAATTATCAGGTATACTTCCGCCAGGTTAATTTTTTTACGTAATTCTTTTGATGACAGAAAAACAAACGTTAATGAATGTATACTTGCTTATAACTAAAAATTGTAAATAATGTAACAAGCTGGCTAAAATATTTAATATTAAGCTTTTTATATAAACTTTCTTTAAATTTACTTAGTTTGTACTCTCTTTCCGTTGCTGCGAAGAAAAGTCACGGGGGAAGTGGTTATGGCGATGACGCGGTGATAACATCAACGTTTTTGATATTTTGGTTAAACAGGAGTCATCTGTTCATATTAACTCACCTCTCAAAATTTGTCAAGTCCGTAATGTATAAGATTTTTGGATTGATCTCGAGATTGATTATTTCAATTAAAAAAAAACAAAAGTCTGCATTGCGATCGTAATGTCAGTTCCGCAATAAATACCAGATTAACTTAGATTAACTACGGAGAGGGTGTGCAGATATAAGTGAGCATAACCTAGCTTAAATAGAGGTTATTAGATCGTGCAAAAAGCCATAGGTAATGTCTTGGTAATACACTGTATATTACTTTATAATTTTACTTACTAAATATGTGACCATAACATATTTCAAATTGAACGTAAATGTAACAAATATAAATAAAATTTATTTTTTGCCGTCATGCGTTGTTTATGTTAAACAACTGTTCAGGTACGAAGTTTGTTTAATTAGTTGTCTCACGAGACTAGAGGCATAACTGAGATGTTGTTCAAGGTGACAACTGGTTTATCATAGAAAAAATCCTGAAGTGCCCCTTAATGGAGATACAGGCTCCCAGAGGGGTATCCAGCGATTTTTGTTTTTAAGTGTGTTCGTTGTAAGTGTTATTTGTGTAGAACTTTGAAGGATATAACTAAAAAAAACGTAAATTCCTTCTTTCGACATATACATTTTTTATATAAATATAAATATTTATATATATATATATATATATATATATATATATATAATATATATTTATATTTATATATATAAATATATATTATATATATATATATATATATATATATATATATATTTATATTTATATATATATATATATATATATATATATATTATATATATATATATATATATATATATATATATATATATATACAGGGTGTCCCAATAGTGCGTTCTCGGTTGATGTCTTGATAACGGATAGCGATCTAAAAAAAGTTCAAATGCAAAAGTTGTAGAACAATACGAGCTACATAACCTAAAATTATTTTCACTTATACAGGGTGTCTCAAAAATCTGTAGCGAAGCAAAGTTGTGTTTTTTCTTATGGGACACCCTGCATATTTTTGCATATTTAGATTCTGCTCGTGATTCTACACATTTTTTGTATAACATATCCTATGTCCAAATTTGATAGTTTTTCAAATATCCGCCATTTTGTAAAAAATTATGAATTGCAGTGCCTTTTGTCAAACGACGTGGGCCGTTGGCTTTTTGATATAGGATTATGATTTTTGGCAGGAACATTAACAAAGTATGGGTTGACTTTCAACGTGAAGAAAATTTGTCGGCGTTGTAAGCTAAGTAGAAGAAATTAAAAAAATAAAAAACATCGTATCTTCATTTTTTTAAATGGAATGTATAGTATTTTAATATTTTAGACTATTCGTGACCCAAAACTCTATCTTTCGTTATAAATATGTCCTATACCTATTTGTCATAGTTTCCGAGATTTTGACATTTTTGTATTTATTATTTGGTTTTCAATGGCAATCGGCTTAGAATTTGCTTTATTATCGAATTTGTAGAATCCAAAAATGTAATAATATACAGGGTGTTCCATTTAAAATAACAAAGTTGATATCCGAGGGACACTTTTGTATTTCAACTTTTTCTCTGTTATTAAAAATAAAGGAATTAAGGGGGGTGGCAAAAGGAATTGTTAACTCTATTCAGCATCGCGCCATTGATATTTGTACATGCATTTCTAATTCTCATTTTCATGTTCTCTATGGTAGTGGGTGGCGTTTGGTAAACTTGCTCTTTAACAAAACCCCACAAGAAAAAATCTAGTTTTGTGAGGACCGGAGACCTTGCCGGCCATGATACTGGACCTCCCCTACCAATCTATTTATTTTCATAATTCGCGTTTAAAAATTGCCTCACCTGCCTGCTAAAATGTGCCTGAGCGCCATCTAATTGGAACCACATCCGCCTCACTAGATTCACAGGTAATTTGTCAATCCACTCTTGCAAACTGTTTTGCAGTAAATTTAGGAAAGTGTCTCCATTAACTCTATTTTCGAAAAAATAAGGTCCAATGATACGGTTACCGATTATACCAGCCCATACATTAAGAGACCGTCTATGCTGGTGATCCAAGGGGATAATGAATCTGGGGTTTTCAGAACTATAATAGTGGAAATTATGTCGGTTGACGTATCCATTTTTATGAAATGTCGCTTCGTCAGTAAATAAAATGTTATTGAAAAAATCATGTTCTTCTCTATTTTTTGCTAATGCCCAACTACAAAATTCAAGTCTTCGATTGAAATCGTCTTGATCCAGCTCTTGTACCAGTTAAATATGGTATGGGTGAAATTTATGTTTTCTAATTATTCTATTTGCCGTAGATTTAGCAACACCTCTCTCCTTTTCTAACTGCCTACATGAAATATGAGGATTTTCAATTAAAGTTTGCATAACAAGATATTCAGTTTCTTCATTTGCGGCTCTTTTCTGCCTTTCCAATTTTTGTTCGTAATCAACACATCGTTCTTTAAGTCTGACAAATGATACCTCATGAGGATGACGTTCGGCATTGCTAAACCGTTGCGCATAAACTCTACTTGCTAAAAAACAATTTTGATCACTTGCGCCCAAAACATAAATCATGTTAATCAATTCTTCTCTAGAAAAATTCATTTTGAATCAATTTGAACACCGTTACTACACAAATACAAGAGTTTGACATTTCGCCATGACAACATTTTCCCCGTTTTCATTTGTTTTTACTTTAGAATCGTCTAAGGCATCTTCGTACATTAAGTTCTAACTAAATGTTGACACTACCTACGCTTTTATAATAGCCAAAATAGTAAATATTTAAGAATAGTTGGTAAAATATCTGTTCTAAGTCTTTAGGTCGAGATTCTTAGCACAATATTATGAGCTGAATTTTTAATTTTGCGTCACTTGTAGTGTATTATAATTAGAAAATTCGATAATAAAGCAAATTCGAAGGCGATTGCCGATGCCGTTGAAAACCAAATAATAAATACAAAAATGTCAAAATCTCGGAAACTATGACAAATAGGTATAGGATATATTTATAACGAAAGATAGGGTTTTGGGTCACGAATAATCTAAAATATTAAAATACTATACATTCAATTTAAAAAAATGAAGATATGATGTTTTTAATTTTTTTAATTTGTCCTACTTATCTAGGACCCCCTGTACAACGCCGACAAATTTTGTTCACGTTGAAAGTCAACCCATACTTTTGCTAATGTTCTTGCCAAAAATCATAATCCTATATCAAAAAGCCAACAGCCCACGTCGTTTGAAAAAAGGCACTGCAATTCATAATTTTTTACAAAATGGCGGATATTAGAAAAACTATCAGATTTAGACATAGGACATGTTATACAAAAAATGTGTAGAATTACGAGCAGAATCTAAATGTGCAAAAATATACAGGGTGTCCCGTAAGAAAAAACACAACTTTGCTTTGCTACAGATATATATATATATATATATATATATATATATATATATATATATATATATATATATATATATTATATTTATATATATATATATATATATATATATATATATATATTTATATAAATATGAATATCTTCTTTGTAGAATAAAAATGTTAAAGCAGTTTTTATTGATATTTTTTTGTGTTTTGTTTCCTGAAAACATTAAAATTTTCTTAGATATTTAAGAATACTTTATTAAAACTATCTAAGATTTCTTTGATACAAAAAACTTATTTTCGCATTAATATTTAAAAACATGTATTTCTTAACTCGATTGAAGAATGAAACAACCTCAAGTTTTGATTCGCTATTCGTGTTGCAATAATAAACACTCAAATTAGGAGTCGCAGCCTTTAGTATCACATTAAATACTATCTACTGAAACACGAAACTTACAAAAAAGTACCTTTTTGTCTTTCTGATTCAAAAAATAAAAGGAACTTTTTAATAGCGAGCTGCTCTAAACATACATCGAAACAATGCAAATAAAAAAAGGTGTAGCATTTTTAACTTGGTAGAAGGAAACAAAATGTCTGTTTAGATGGAAATAAAGGGAATTTCAGACATAGTAAAAAAAAATGTAAAATTTAAAAGAGAGTAGATTCTATAACTCTGAGCCAGCGATTCCTAAGCTCTGGGGTGCTCCACCATAAGGATGCAAGCCATGTCAACAGTGGAGGCGCAAACATGTAAAAGAAGCTACAAAAAATAATATAAAAAAGTATTTAAGCTATTTTTTGAAACCAAAACAACAAATGAGAAAAACTTTAAACATATTCTGACAACAGTAAATAAAATATTACTTAGTAATAGATAGAAAATACATTTGAGTAACGCTGTCTTGCTGAGCAAAATTTTCATAAGAAGTTTTACCAGTAACATTTTAAGTTATCTTTCTATAAGTTGGTGAGTCCTATATTTTGTCTTCAATGCAGTACTGCAATTTCGCAAAGATAAGACGCGTAGAAAATGGTATAAGTACAAGGAGTTGTTTCATTTAATGCAGACAATTAAACGTCCAGTCTGACCCACAGTTTAAACAGTGCTGTATGAACAAATCACCTTTTTATCTCGCGACTTGTCCCGAAATCTCTGAAAAGTTTTTTTTTCTTCATTGAAAGACCTTTTGGTGTATCTGGTATTACGTTTTCGTCGGCTACAAAATACATCATGAAATGTTTAGTCAACTTGGCTCAATTAATTCCCAATCTCGCTTTTCGTTCTCCAAAACTATGGCTGTTTTATTTTTTAATTAGTAAATAAAAAATAATGGTTTTTGATATCAGAAAATGAAGTCATGATCATGATGTTTGGCTTTCGATTGCATAAAGCATCTTTAGGAATTTTTGCACTGGATGTGTTTCGATCTCGTGAAGTTATAACCTATCAAGATGCCTCGTGGAATTGAAGACAGAACGTCGGAAAGTAATTCACGGTTTAAACTCAAAATTTCTTAATATATCAATTTTAAAAAATTAAAAAGTTTTTCATTTATATACAAAGCTTTTTAAAAGCAGTCTTTTGTTTTCATAAGATTTTACGAATAGTTTAGCAGCAAAAAACTGTCGAGGATTATTAAGGTACTCGCTATAAATTGTTTTCAAATGCGGCTTATACTTGTTAGGGTACATGCTGTCTGCTGTCAAAACTTTAGAAAAAACCTCACACAAAGACTTTTCTTTCCCATTGACTTCAGTTCTCGAAATATCAAAAGTGTAAATAATCCCCAGATTATTACACCATAGTTTTCGTTCTAAAAGATGTTTCTCGTGTTCTAAGGAAAATATATTCTGTCTCTTTCCGTTTTTGAATTTGTTCCTTCTCAAAGTTCATAAACAGAATATCTATGATCTTTAAGGAATCCCTATTTTCACTTTTTTCTTCTTCTACAGAAAATTCTGTATGCGTTTTTCTTGCGTCTAGTAAGTAAATTTTTATGTAGGTATCTTAAAAACAAATGAATAGCGGCAATTTTTGAAATACAACAACATCAAAACAAAAAAAATTTTTTTTGAGCTAACGAAAAACGCATTTTTATACGTAATCGTGCTTTAAATATCGGATTAAGACATATGCCGTTCTCTTTACGAGCGCCACCAATAAATTGTTTTCGTTAAAAAATGAAAGGGACGGTGAGAAATGATTAAGCAAGTTTATTAGCAAATTTATTTATATTGAAATCATCAAAATCTGTGTCTTTTAGCGACAAAATTAGCGTGCTGGCCGACGGACACGATTTCCTCCCGCGTGCGACACGCAACAGGGCGTGCAGAGGATGCCATGCTGTACGTGGGGCCCATCACCATACCGGGCTATTTGGAACTTTTCTACCGAGGTCCAGTCCTTTTCCGTCTTTTCGTTAAAACGTCGGATTCGGTTAAAAAAATCGAGAAAACCGTCTTCTTAACGATGTCGGCCGAGTTCATTTTAAATAAATTGTCAATGTTTTTATCCTAGAGTTCTGGTTATTTGTGCGATTTCAAAGTGCTTGTTTTTAATTGCGTGTATTTATTTTGTATCTGTGTCGTATATTCAGTGAGTAAGAAAATGCCTATTAGAAAGATATTAAAAAATCACGTTGTTAGAGGAAATACTTTGAATAACAAGATAACTCGTCAAATTTTCTGGATCACTATACGAATTCGTTTCTCGGAGGATATTAATGTCATCACTGATGGCTAATAAGATAAGCCATTATAACCCAAACTTAAATTTCAATACAGAAAGAGTTTCAAGAGTCTCTTTGGTAAGCAGATTTTTCATTTTACCACTGTTTATGATATACTAGACCTGCTTTGTAGTGAACGATTACGTCCCCTATACTTTCTATGTGTTTATTAAGAAATAGTGGAGATGTATTTTAACAGGTAATACATGGGCCCAATATAATTAGATCTAATAATAACAATCTGTTGTTCATCTTAGATTCTGCTCTGTTGCAGTTCTTATTAGTGCTGGCAACCGAAACCGGTTATTAACCAATACTAATTGCGGTTATTCACAAAATCGATAATTGATTCGTCGGTTAAGCGGTTAATCACTTTGTCAGTTAAGCGACTGGTCCGTTAACCGTAAACGACTAACCAGTTTTTCGGTTAACCAGTTAACTAAAACCCGTTACGAATTGGTTGCGGTTAAACAAAAACATTTTTAAGTCGAATATTCGATTTAATGAATATCGAGACATATTTCCTACTGTTTGTTTTAGATAAACATTATCTACAGTAGAAACTTATTTATTTAGAAAAAATGTCAATAATATTTATTGGTATTATACTTCGTAATAATTTGTCAAGATATATATATATATATATATATATATATATATATATATATATATATATATATATATAACGTTTAATAACATTTCAGTCAAACTATTGTTTTTAAGAAAATTTATTTTCAGTTAGTTATTGTTATGAACAACTTAATTTTTTTTGGGAAGCATGAAAAAGTACCAACCACTTTTTGAAAATGGCTTACTTTAAAAGAAACACCATGTAAAGGTGACATGATTAGAAAGGAGTTGAGAAATTAGTATAGTACTTCGGCTTCCACCGTACTATTGGGAGTCTAATAGAATTGGTCATAGTCAAGTCAATGAAGCTTTTTACTTCTTAATCCTCGAAAACAGTTCCGATTTTGATATTTTTTTTTAAAAAATGTTTGTTTTTATATATTGTCTAAAATCAAACACATTTTGGTGAGGGCACATAAAGATTTATATTCTTTAAACAATAATTATGCTACTTATTGAAACTTTGAAGACTGAGAGGTATCTCAAGTTTTTATTATATCATAATAAAAAGCTTAAAATTTTAATATAATTTGAATGATAAGAAAAATGTATAAACAATTAGTTATGAATAAACATTTTTTAATATACATGGTGTCCCATTTCCGTTGTTTTTATGGTTTATCGCCTTTATTAATAAAGGTACAGAAATGGCGTTTTCGCGATATGTTGCTATTTTTTCCTGAAACTGACAATGCTGAATACACAATTTTTGTAGCTCAATTCATTTCCGAGATGTAGGGTGAAATTTAAAATGTTGCATTTGCAATGAGCAATGGATTTATTTTTGTGTAGAAGGGTGGAGCCGCATATAAATAAGCTTTATCATATCAAATAAATTACTTGTCAAGAACCGTTGGGTTGTTTATAAGTTAAATTCAACATTTTACATTTTCAAGTTTTCTAATCAAGAAAAACATGACATGGCGACTTTCTTTGCAAAATATGACAAAAATGTTGATGAGGCGACATACGGGGCTATACTTTTTAACGTAAGTGAAGCGATTCTTGATTTCTAAAATAGATTTTAATAAAGCTTTTGGTATTTCTAAATGTTGGTATCCAGAAAGCAGACAGCCTTGCAACATTATGTTTCTTATATTGAAAAGAACCCTACTTAAATACTAAGCCGCGAAGCAAAACTTATAACAAGGAAAACGAGGAGGCATAGTTAATGTTTTGGCGTCAATTGATGTTGAACCTTCGAGTTTCTGTAGAAAAGTTAAACAAAGTATGGGAGTAGGGAATTTTAAGGAAACAACATTAGAAACTATTTAAATCAGATATTAAATCAGATTGGTACAAAATTTACATCCAGGTGATTCGCAGCGTCGTTTGAATTTTTGTAACTGCTGTCTAGACAAATACAAACACTGACTTTATAGAAAAATAATTTGGTCTGATGAAGGCACAAATAAATAAACATTACCCGTATATTAAATAGGCATAAAACTGATAACAAGAAAATCAGAACAGATATTTCCCCGCGAATGATAGGACAGGTTTGGGATATAACTTTCTTGCGTTGTATTCGGTTCAAAAATACATATATAGGGTAAGACATCAAACAGTGGAGGATTTAATTAATACCATGGGAAGGGCATGCTAAGAATTACAAGAAAGAGCAGTATTTTTCTTCAATCCCTTACGAAAAATAAGAAAATAGTGTCTTGCATTGTTGTAAGGCAAAATGGAAATCATTTACAATTTACTCTTAGAATTACCTAGCAGTAGTTTATTGTTTATTTAATTTGATTATTTTGATTAAAATAAAAGTTTATAGCTATAGTTTAGAAATAAATATTATTTATTATTATATAAAATAAAAAATACATATAGTAACATTGGGTTATATCTAAACACAGCTCACATAAAAAATTCCCACTAGGCCACTGGACTTTACGTAAAAAGCTATATAAGAGTCGTATTGTTTTTCAAATAAGGTAAACGATACTCCAAGTTTCGAAAATGCAACATTGTCAATTTAATCCTGTATCTCGGAAACGAAATAGGTTATGAACATTTTCATCAGTTTCACGAAAAAAATAGCACATATCGCGAAAACAGCAATTCTGTTTATTGGCTAATCAATGCGGTAACCCCTAAAAGCTTTAAAAATACTGAAACCTATTTGTATGCAAATTAGTATTTAATAGTTTCTACCCTTTATATAAACCATTTGGAGCGTTTAGTTGTTTGCATTTCTTGAACTAACAATTCAAAACTCTCTGTTTTACTAAAACTTACTAGTCTTCACATTGCCATTGAAGGTGAAGTAAAATTAAATTGCAACTATTTCCGTTTGTGTATTTATTCAGCATTGGCCATCGTTTAGGCACTATATTATTACACGTAAACTTTTTTGATTTGTCTCCGACAACAAGGCTATTGTCAGAAATAAGCCATCATGGGCCATTACAAACAAATACACCACACATAAATAGTAATTACCCAATGTTCTTGTACGCATTGTTACGATAATATAACCGATGGCTGCGATGTATTGGCTACCAAATATCTCTGCTACTGTAAGACAGGGGTCTCCAAGCTCCGGTCCGGGGACCAACACAGGCCCCTAAGCGCCACTAATCCGGCCCGCTATACTCTATTTTGATTACATTATAAAATCTGCAATGTAAGTTAATCATACAAAATAATAATCAGATGTTTTTATTTAATGACCAGTTAAGAAATACAATAACTTAAGAACACGTATCCTCCACTGCCACATCTTCTCTGTTCCGATATATGGGACCAAAGCGTGGACACCACTGACGGATGCCAATTTCAAAGGCTTACAAGCATGGGAAATTGCTGCTGATGCTAAAACTATCGTGAACCTATTACATAACCAACAACACAGTAGTGGAGAGAATTTGCAAAGAGTTGGAAACTCTCACATATAATGAAGAATGTGCTGGAGGGAAAACCTCAGACAATGGACTGGAATATCATCTACCCCACTATTCATATCAGCGGAGAATAAAGTCTGACATCCATACAGGATAAGTACTAAAAAAAGAATAACTTACATTATGAAACTGACTATTTTCTTTCTAAAAACTTACAATAAATGACAGACATAGGTAACTCACATAATGAAATTAGACATTAAGATTAGTAAGCAGATTAGTAGCAGTACCTTTCCAATGACACATTGTCATTGTGGATTAAGTTTACTAGTGGAAACTATCAGCAGCGACTTTAAATGTTTATCAGTTAATTTGGAACTGTAAATATGTTTTCCTTATTTCATTTTAGAGAATGTTTTTTATCCAAATAAGTAGTGCCGAAAGCAGAAAAAAAGCAATGAGCAAATTAGGGCAACTGATTAAACTATATGAGAGGAGAACCCTTATAAAATTACAGCAATGATGTCTTTAAATATTTTTCTTTAAAGATATCGTCACATAGTAAAAGTGATTTATAAAAGTTATTTGCATTTGAAATTCTGAAGCAAGGATATCAGTTTGCTGGCTGAATGTTTAACTTGTATTAAAATGCGTGAAATATGTTTTTGTTCAATTGAAATTTTTTCCCAAAATCAGATGAAACTGGTTTTCTCTCTGTAATAAATCTGTATAAAACGATAAATTCCATAACCACCCAACTTGTCGTTTTGTAAGTCATCCAGAGGACGGTTTCTTCCATACAGAAAAATTTCGATTTTTGCTCGGAGCTGAAAAAACTGCGTTAGAACTTTTCCGTACCTAAGCTAGCGTACTGCGAAATAATATAGTAAGTCTATTTCTTCATTTTCTTCAATAAACTTGAGAAATTGACGATGATTAAGCGCGTGTCATCGTATACAATCGACAGCTGACATGACTGGCTCGAAACTTCTGACATATTCACATATTTTACGCATAAAGACTGCAGATTAATGATGACATGTACGGCTAATGATATTAAACCATCGCCTTTTTCCACCGCCCTTAGTACGAGAGCAACCATACCTTTATTTTTTTCACACATATTTTTGCGACTATCAGTAGTGATCAGGTTTTGTATTTTCAACTCCTTCTAGAATAGTTTCTGCAGTTCATAATCCGTAATTTGTATCTATCTATCAAATAAAAAGTAACATCTGGGCCAAAGAGACCACTAAGCATTGATTTTTGACAGCCAAATGCTGACAAACTGATTGATTTAAATAAATTAGCTTTTTCTGGACACATTTATTTTGCTGTTGCAATCATACAATCGTTTATTATTTCTTCCTCAGTAAATGGTTTTCCGTGTTTTGCTATGAATTAATAACGAGGAAACTAGCACGAGTTGTTGTTTCGTGTCAAGCATTTACTTTCCAAAACAACAATTGCTGATATTTTTACCTTTGAAAAATCTTAATAATAACAGTTATAAATTTGTATTTTTTAGATACTGACATCAAGGTAGAAATCAGAGAAATTTGAATATGTGTGATTTTTGTTAAATATATTTTGTTTGCATCAATAATAATCAGAATAATGAATAAATCAATTTCGCAAATAAATGCAGATACTTACTCCTTGCACTGGACTCCTTAAATGAAGTGTTTGCAAAATTTTGCTGCTTCCTACAAGATAGCTCTGTACTACTATAGCTTTGCCAGGTCATGCAGTTAACCTCTCAACTCTCCGTAAGATGTCACAATTATACATTAGCATGGACGTAAGTAGTTGTAACAATGCATATCGCTCAGCACGGGCATCGGTTATCTAAGCCGTAATGAAATGTCCTTGACACTTGCCCGTAAGTACCAAACGGAATAGCGAAAAAAGCAGAGTTTACGCCCGCGCCTTCCTTCATAGATGTCTCAGTCGCCGGCTATTCCCAATACGAACATTTGCGCATAATTCAAAACTCAGTATGTTGGTATAATGAGCTTATTGGAATAGTCACTGTGGCTCTTAGGTTAAAAAGTTTGGATACTCATGCTGTAAGAGGTTAGCTATTGAAACACGTCTTAATTTAAGTAAGACCTTCAATTTTCTTAGAATCTGGCTAAAAATGGCTTAGATTTTAATAAATATTTCTTTAAAAAATCATAGATCTTTGGTTTAGACCGTGGCAAATTGGAATTACTTACCGACGTTTCGCCTGCGATGGCACAAGATATCTTCAGGGATCTTTACTGCACATGATCAAAAAACTGAATAAGCTCCGATGAGCAGAGTTCAGGTATTTATACCCGACCTGTGCCTACAAATGCGTGACACTCACTGTGATGATTGATTTCCACGCGTGATATGGCACGTAATCCGTGTCTCTATTGAAATGTTCATGGTGCTTGAGAATTTCAATAGATTCTTTAATTTTTCGTTTATAATAACCCGAGGCTGTTGCAAGAACGTTGTTATTTTTACATTAATCATGGGTCCTGTTGACTGCTGGTGTTCAGCGACTTGGACAATTTCTTTCTTACTTATACATCTTTCATGTTCCTTAAGTCTAGTAGGCACAGACCGTCCAGTTTCACCTATATACCGGGTGTCAACGAATCTATTAGACAGGCCATCACTTTTAAAGTATTTGATGTATCAAAACGAGATTTCGTATAGGTAAATGGTACATAAAGAAGAGAGTTTCCGCATATTTTTCACTTTCCGGTCACTTCCGGTTTCAGGGGAAATGACTCCAGTTTCGATTTTTTAAATGGGACACTATGTATATTTTTACATTTTTGGATTCCTGAGACAATTCTGAATCAGAATGTGACATTTTAAAAACTTTTTACGCCTACTTGATTTTTTTATAGCCATTTTTAGAATTACATCTTGGTGACCTTGACCGGACGCAAATTAATCTAAGGACCTGAAATGATGACAGAATTATACAATAAGTTTTAGCGATTAGTCTGATAGTTAGGAACAAGAAGATTTTTTGTGCGAATCTAGTGGTACTAACTTTTTTGAATTGAAAATAAGCTCAAAAATCAAATATTACTAAGAAAAACACTCGATAATCAATTATTTACTTTTATCAAGTGTGCCATGGATATCCATGCTGGATATTAAGTAGGATTTTTAATTGTGAGAGTTGGTTGATCAAGATTACATACGTTGGATCTTTCTATGCGTCATGCCACGTAAAGTCTGTCCAGCCTATTGATGAAAAGAATGCACGCCTTTGCGCCTAACGCTCGGAACAGCATTTTTTATACAGTTTTCTGCTGCCTCTCTTCAGATATCGTCAACAAATTTAGGCGTGCAAATTTGTATCTTCGGCTAACAAATAGTTTAGAACAGGGGTGCTTTTTAGACTACTTACGATCGACTCTGAGAGGCTGCAAGTATGTGTGATGCAGGGTTGTCGTACATACACGATACATACACCCTACCTACCTACCTAGGTAGGGTGTACCATAACATATATAGATATTAGCTTTCCGCACAATATACATTATTTTAGTCAAGGTTTGGGTTAGGTTTAGTTAGGTTTTTCTCTACAATATCAATGAAAAAACTCATAGTTATTCAAAATTGCGAGTTTATTGGTTGTTACAAAACAAAAGAGTTACATATGGTGTTAAACTTAACTAAGGAGTAACTTTGGATGTTGAAGCGTGGCACTGCACGTCCTCAGCATACTTTTCATAAGATGGTACGTAACCACTGAGTGCTATTCGCAAGCATGATGACATATGATCGTCAGTTAGTCGATTGCGATATTTTGACTTAATTATCTTCATTTCAGAAAATGCAGACTCGCACAAGTAAGTTGACCCAAACATTGCTGTCAGTTGAAGGGCGATTTGGCTTAGATTCGGATATTTATCTTCAGATATAAAACACCAGAAATTTGTATTAGATGCTGTAGCTTTGAGATGTATATCTGATATAATCTTCACCCACTGATTTTCAACAGAACATGAGTTCATATTGAACTGACTTGCTATTTCAGTAGCTAATTCCTCAATGTTTTTACATGAAAAAGGATAACTCATAAATGATGCTACATTTGCCAATTTACTATAATCATAAAAATGCATTTCGAATTGTCCCAAAATATTTGATAATTCAGCCTCATACGTATCATAATTCAACTGAAGAATCCTTGCTTTCAAAGACGGAAAATGTTTCAGATCCTTTCTTTTCAGTTGATCTATCATAAGTTGCAATTTACTTTTGAATGCGTTTACTGCGCTAATCATCTCAATAACAGTTTTTCCTTTACCTTGAAGCTCCAAGTTAATGGTGTTTAAGTGCATTGTGATGTCAGTCAAAAATGCCAAATCAGTCAGCCATTTTTCGTTTTTCAACATCTGAGTGTCATCACCTCTTTCGTCTAGAAAAGCTATTATTTCGGGCAATAATTCTTGAAACCTTTCTAGGAATTTTCCGCGACTCAACCACCTGACGTCCGTGTGAAGAACTAAATCAGTGTGTTCAGCTGACTCCCTATCTTTCAAGTGCAACTTAAAGAGCCGCCGTTGCAAGCTACGTGCACGGATGGAATTCACAATTTTTGTTGCAATGCCCATAATTTCCTCCGTGTTTAAAACTTTTGAACACAAAACTTGTTGATGTATAATGCAAAGGATTGAAAAAAAATGAAGGGAAATCTTCATTAGCTCGACACAATGCCACAAAACCGTTTTTGTTTCCAGTCATTGCTGGTGCTCCATCGGTTGTAATGCACACTAATTTATATTGTGGTAGCTTGTAGTTTTTTACAAAATTGAAGAAAACGTCATATATATCTTCGCCCCGGGTCTTCCCCTTCAGAGGAATGATTGTCAAAAATTCTTCCTTAACCAACATGTCAATGAATACCATCCGAATAAAAATACACAGCTGGGCAGTGTCTGTCATATCGGTGGATTCATCGAACTGTAAAGAAAAGTATGTACATTCCATGATATCATTTTTTAGTTTATCTGCCATGTCCTGACTCATGACTTCAATACGCCTTGTGACAGTCAGACGAGATAACTAAAGTTCTCTAATAGCAGACATGATTCCTGTTTTATTTTTAAAATCTCCAAATAAAGTCTCACCCGCTTCAATAAATGCTTCCTTCAAAACCGATCCATTTTCGAATGGTTTCTTGTGTTTCGTCAATATATGAGATATTTTAAATGACGCGATCGTAGCAGCTTTTGATTGTTTGGCTGGTCTTGTGAACATGGTTTGTTCTTTTTTCAAACAAGATATCAAATCACGTACTTTTCGTTTTCTTAATTCACTCTGTGGCGGAAAATCCTTTTCATAGTTTTTATGAACCGTTTTATGATGCCTCTCTAAGTTACCACGCTTAGGTATTGCAACTGACCCACGACAAATAAGACAAGTACCTACTTATTAAAAAATTTTTTCTTCTCGAGATCTACTCAAAAAGCACTTGCGATCGACCGTTTGAGCACCCCTGGTTTAGAATATTAAACAAAAATATAACTTCAAGGACGCTGTAAAATGTAAAAGCACAATATTCCACTTCAATGTAGTTATTCAAAACGCATTCCTCTTTGTTCACGACACATTTCCGCTTCTCTCAACACGTTGTGCAGCATTTGAGTCGTAATACTTCTAAATACACGTACGATTCTTTCTTCTAAGATTTCTGAGTGAGGGACTGTTACATAGATTTTTTCTTTAACATATCCCTAAATAAAGAAATCGAGAACAGTGACCGGGGGTGCGATTTTGCACTTATCATTTCGTTAGTTAACGAAAATTTTCTTCATTCGGATAGCTGTTCGGCATGACAACCGGATTTTCCGATTCTGGTTCTTTAAAAAACAACCTACTACTAAAGCCGCCATTTTCCGAATCTGTCAGTTCTTGAGTTTTTGATAATATCTAAATTTACTGCTTTGGAGTTTAATTTCGTAAGATAAAAAAATTGTTTTGATTACTTGAAAGCTAAGCCATGATGTATTAGCATATGCATCATACCGTAAATAATCAATAGATGCCAACATATTCAAGAAAATCAGGAAAACATGGAACCTCCAAATAGGCAGCGAAGATACGAAACTCGTAAAAAATCCTTCAAATTAAACAAGGTAAGCTAATCTGTTTAAAAAATATTATCTATGTCATATTATTACGAAACCTGTATATTTTAGTTACTAATGAATCATTATTTTTAATTCAGTGAATTCTTCCCTGATTTGATCATTTTGTTAGAAGTACGGGAAAACATAAAACACTATCCTCAAAATGTACTTCTTTTGAAGAAATATTTAACATAGTTGTGAATATTTTGTTTCAATATTAATTACATTATTTGCTATATGGTGCAAAATTCTATATTACGTATTTTATTTTTAAAAGAAAAGGGGGACCTATGTTAATATCTATGCCATCTATTCTAATCCAGCACCGCGACTGTTATGCAACCACATAAACATCATACATCTATCCGCCTTTGAAACGGGGCGCGCCTTCCAAAGAAAAATAATATAATAATAGAGGCGAAATGCGTTTCTCGGGAGAACAAAGCGTTTTAAATTTAGAGTAAGAATAAAAATCTTACTCTAGGTTGTAATTGCCCGTTGTTACTGGGGTATGGCCCTCCCTATTTTGAGAATAGGCAGTATTTTATTTAATTTTGGTCTCTCGTAACCTAACCTAACTTTTTTAGTTCACAATACACAGTAAACAAGGAAGTGGAACAGCTGATGGATCACTTGCGGAAACATAACAGTGGTTTAATAATGGTGTATTTAAGTATTGCAAAATTAAACATAAATTCGAGTAACTAGGAACCAATTTAAGAATATTTTCTATTGATGGAAGGACTAAAGAAGCAATAGGGGCAGTTGAATCTAGACTGTTGCAGGTAGGCATGAATTTGTATATTTTAGCAAATAGAATGTACTTGCTTAAATTATATTCCGTTGTCTATGTCGAGGTCTATGTATAACTTGTAAACAAAAATATTCCTTAACAGGTATTATCAAAGAAAATTTATAGCTTAAGCTGTTATTTTCTTAGGTATTATATATGTTCACTGTTGAGGGCGAAATGAAATAATCTTTGTTTTTCTTTAAAAGAACTACAGTTAGAATTATATAATATTAAAATTATTAGAGAAGGGAAATAATTAGTTATATTATATTACACAGTATGTGGTGTATGGCACATTTATTGATTATAGCAATATCTTTACAGCTTTTGCAGAATATGACACTAAAAAGAAGGGAATGATACAAGAAATAATGTCCATTATTTGTATAAGTATAAGGAAGAACAATCACCGAAGCACAATTACAGATTCCTCGATAAGCTGTTTTGTTGATTCAACTTAAAGCTAATAAATATCTCTTACAGCTTTAAGGGGAATATGCTCCTTAAGTATTGCATTTAATTTTTAACTAAAATTGGAAATATACCTATTTTATCAATAATAAAGTTTTTTAATAGCATATTATTTCATTTAAAATATCCTTCTTTTACAGCTGATTTTTTGAAAAGCAATTTTTTTTGGACCCTTCATAAAAGAAAATAGTGTGGACTTACGTATCACCAGAATTCAGTAGCAATGGAAACTAATTTCAGCTTCTAACAACTTGAACAATAAAAAAATGTCCAATTCTAAATTTTTTTTATTTAGTGACAAATATAAAATTGATTTTTTCGATAAAATATTTAAAAAAACGCTTTTAAAAAAAAAAGTTAAAGAATTTCTAGTTAATTTTATAATAATCAAAATGGAAAATTATTTCATTTATATCTTAAAGATTTATGACTACACTTAAATCTAGAAAAATAATTATATTTAGGCATTTTATAGATACAGATTTACAGCGATATAGACAGTTGGAGATTGATACCATTATGAAATTAGTTAGTATTATATATGAATCTTTAAACATATTTCCAAAAGTTAAGGTATGAAAGTGGAAATATTTATTTTTCAGTTCCAACTATTTCTTTTGGTAGTTATGTAAACTCTCCAAACGTCAATTTTTAGTTTTTAGACGATAAAATTACTCTGTTAGGTATAGGATCAACTGTGCAGTAATTTTATTATTTTTAATGGAATGAAAAAATGCACAGTAATTTTTTTCCTTCCCAATCATATGGTAATTCTCAGTATCTTTGAAATATATAAAGAGTGACAAAATCTGTATTTTTATTAAATGAATACCCTGTTTACTTTTTACACCTACGAAAAGCTAAAAAATATCTTTCCAAAAAATTTCGTGCCAAATTTTCTGATATACCTACCTATGATATTTAAAAAACTAAAATTAATACCTGCCTACAAATGGCCATATTATTTTTTGAATATATAAATTTCAGTCGTAACAGTTACAAATAGAGCATTTCTTAAAAGGACTTCCTTATACAGAGCACTCCATGTAAAAAATTACACTGTATGTAATATTTTTTAGTACGAGAAATAATAAAAATATAAGAGAGGGATCACTTTAAATGGCAATCACTTTCCCTCGTACAGATTGTCACTACAATTTACTGCATATTCAAATAATTTATTAGGCCGTCATTTAGTTTTATCATACAAGATTCGGACTAAAATTTTACCAGTCTGTCTCTGTTTCTCACTTGAGTTTTATACAATCTTATTTCATTAGGCCGCCATTTTGTTTCGCCATATTCTATTTTTATCAAAATGTTTCCATTCTGTTGGAAAGTTAAATTCAACTGGATAAGTAGTTTTTAAGCTATGCTGCGTACAGACAGACTGACAGAAGTGGGAAGACATGGGACCCAAGCACCCTAAATGCAAAGTTCTATAAAAATGTCAAAGGGTTAATTTTTCATTTTTTACTCTTTTGTAAACTGGTCTAAATGCTGGTGGTTGCCCTTCTTCAATAACGGCTTGTATTTATTTTAAACTTTATAATCAAATGGTAAAAGTATTAAATTTTATTTGTTTATTTTTCTAATGATTTAGTGATTCCTATTAGGCATTTTAATAATTTTAACACATAATAAATGTGTAACTTATTTTATTTAGACCTTTTTATTAAAAATCGTCTTAAACAATACATATTGGAAAGTTATTATAAAAACATATGTATTAGAAATTAAAGTAGGAAGTTTCATTTTGAAAAAATATTTAATTCAGAATAAATATAACAAAATTCTGACTAGTACATCTAAAACCAGTCCACTCTAATAAAGATATTTATGCATTTATCACTACAATAAATTTAATTTGTAGACATTAAAGAAAAAAAACTTAAACTCTATCTCAAAATATGGTTTACTAAAGTATTCAACAATTGTCTGTTAAATTTACTAGATTTTAATTTAATGTTGATTCTTTAACAAGGGTTTGGTTAGTGTCCTATTTATTTAAAGAGGTGTTATGTGTCTTAAAATAGTTATTTCCTACCTAGAAATACCTGACAGTGCCTTTAAGAATATCATATTCTCTAATATCTCTAAAATATCTGGAAATACCTCCCACAAGTGCAAAAATATTATATTAAGCCTTTATAATAAGGTATAATAACATTAAAATCTGTTCCGGAAAAGCACAATATAATACCACTAAAATGTTCACCTTTTTTCACTGCACTCACATGTGGCGATTAATTAAAGTCAAATTTGGGTCTCTTGAAATCACCGCTTATTTGTTAACTTCTGTTTTATTAGAATATTAGTAGGTATTAGGTACAATAATTATTCGATCACCAATTGATGCCAGCAATGCTGCTGTATCTTCCCTTTTAGAAGTATAACAAACAAAGTATTAAGGATCTCCAGGCAGACCTTAGAAGCTGCAGATTTTTAATTCTTCATCACTTTTTAATTATTTCCAAAATAATAAAGTATACTTAATTAGGCCAAACAAACTTGTCGTGTTTTGCTCAACGTCAACAAAATAATTTTAAGGTTAACAGTAACTGTCAAAGCGTAATAAAACTGGCCTACTTGACGTCAAAAAATACATGCAATTTTTCATTTAAGAAATGGATGCTACTTCCAACCTTTGTCAGTTGTCTCGCTAAGTCACAGCGATTCGTTAACTAACGAAATGATGAAGTGCAAAATCGCACCCTCGCCGGTGAATGACCAGGCCACCGTGTTGGGACATTGGTTGTAATAACTTTATTATCAAAATGTTCAGTTAAATAATCAAGATTTTCTCTAGTATTGTGAGGCGGTGCTCCATCTTGCTGGAAGTAAATTCGGCGTAAAACTTCTAAAGGTAGATCATTAAGATTTTGCTCAATTTCATTTTGGAGAAAGCCTAAGCACCTAACCCCTGTTAATTGGCCTTGAAATAAAATTGATTAAATTCATATTGATTTTGTTGGGCCGGTGGTACCGAGTGTTTTGCTTGTAAATCTGGATTCGTCAAAAAATAAGATAAAGTTGATAAAATTTGGATCAATTCTACAATTTTGGTGCAACCAATCACAAAACAATACCCGTTTATCGCCATTGTCAGGATAGATATGTTGGTGTAACTGGTACTTAAAAGCTCGATATCCGTGTTTCTTTAGTATTTTTCTAGCTGATTCATGACTTTAAATCAGTTCGTGATTAATTTTTCTTAAAGAAACAGTTTATCAACTTCAACCATAGCAAGAATATTAATCTCCATTTCTTCATTTATAATAAATCTACCTTCTGCCACTTGATTTCCTTCTTGATGCTTAAAACGATTCTCGAGATAGGAAAATACTGATGGACTGGATGTTGCCGGTCGGGGTATCTCTGAGCATTCCTTTAATTTTTACACATTCTCCAAATATTGATAACATATCGATTTTTTCACTTTGAGTATACATTAATTTGACTTTTGAAAACAAAAATAATACTGAAAATCAGGAAAAATAAGGAAATCTCATGTCTACTCAGAAAGAATAGGTAAGTGTCACTGTCAAAACAAAAAATCCTACTTAATATAAGCAGGACTATCCATGGCACACTTGATAAAAGTAAATAATTGATTATTGAGTATTTTTCTTAGTAATATTTAATTTTTGAGATTATTTTTAATTCAATCGCAAAAAAGTTAGTACCGTTAGATTCCCAAAAAAATCCTCTTTTTAAAAAGTGTTTGTGTAAAAAGGGTCGCCACTTGGAAAAGAATAGTTAGATGCGAAAATTTGATTTTATCAACTTCTCTTGTTCCTAGCTATCAGACTAATCACTAAAACTTAGCGATTGTATTATTCTGTCATCATTTCAGGTTCTTAGATTAATTTACGTCCGGTCATGACCATCTGGATATATATAAATGGTTATAAAAAAATCAATTAGCCGTAAAAAGTTTTTAGGATGTCACATTCTGATTTAGAATTGTCTCAGGAATCCAAATATGGAAAAATATACAGAGTGTTTCATTTAAAAAAAACAAACTGATATATATATATATATATATATATATATATATATATATATATATATATATATATAAATGGCTATAAAAAATCAAGTAGCCGTAAAAAGTTCTTAGGATGTCACATTCTGATTCAGAATTGTCTCAGGAATCCAAAAATGGAAAAATATACAGAGTGTTTCATTAAAAAAAAAAACGAAACTGGAGTCATTTCCGGTAAAACCGGAAGTGACCGGAAAGTGAAAAATATGCGAAAACTCTCCTTTTTATGTACTATTTACTTATACCAAATTTCCTCTTGAAAAATCAAATACTCTAAAAGTTATGGCCTGTCTAATAGATTCGTTGATACTCGGTATACTTTACCACAAAAACAAGGAATATTATAAACTCCTTCTGACTGCAAAGGAATTACATCTTTTGGCCTTGCTGAGTCTTTTTGTGTATATTAAAGATTGTGCGAATGTTGGATATCACCCAGAATTCTTGCAATTGTATCTGTGGTACCCTGGATAAAAGATAAAACTGCACGACTTGATATTTGAGTATCTTCTGTCTGGTCTGGCATTATTATAATATCTAATCGAGCGCCTAAAATTTTCAGTGCAACAACCATTTGATTTCAAAGCTTGAATCAATATTTCTGTTTAGTTTGGAATTGAATTTGTATTATATATTGACAAAGCCCTAAAGACTAATGAACTGATGACGGATTGTTCATTAATCCATCATTAGTCTTTAAGGCTTTGTCAATATGTGATGCAAATTCAATTCCGAACGAAACAGAAAAGCTGACTGAAACCTTAAAATCAAATGGATATGGCATTGAAAATATTAGGCGTTCGATTAGATATTATAACAATCCCAGACCTAAACCAGTATTGGATACTCAACCGTCAAGTCGTTCAGTTTTACCTGTTATATAAGAATAACGCGATACATTAAAAAAACTATTTCATTTAGGTATGGGAATAGAGTTGCCATCTCTCTATTACGGGTGTGGATGGTGTATATCCGAGTTACCAGTTTAATATCGAAATTTCCGGGCGGCGAAAGCAGTCCGAAAACCTATTTATTTAATTACAATAATACCTAACCCAAATAAAATGTTTCATTTAATAAAAATAGTGGTGTACTATTTAGGAATTAGTTTGAGGCCATATAATTTGTATCGTGACTAAAAAAGGTCCTCACTGTGATATATGCCTTTATGTCTTTCCTTAATGTACGAGTGTACCACTCAATAGAAACGGCGATTTTTTCAAAAACGCCGGATCTGTACTTTTTGAAAGATGACACTATATATATATATATATATATATATATATATATATATATATATATATATATATATATATATCAAACATTTTCTACGTAATATATTTGATTTTGATATAATATATATATATATATATATATATATATATATATATATATATATATATATATACAGTGTGTCTACTTAAGTTCTCTACATATGAGAAACTTTTTTATTGAAAGTTTTACGGAAAAAGTTACTCTTTATAAAAAGTTCTGCTTTCTGCCAAAATAATATTAAAATATTCAAACTTGAGATTGCATATACAGGGTGGTCAAAAATTCCGAATAATCGAAATTGACTCAAGAGGAAAGTACCTTTAATTTTTATTTTATAGCAAAATGTAATACAAAATCTTACTTAGAATAAAAAAAACATATCTAGCACTAGATTCGTTTCTTCCTATCTGAAATCACTTCTTAAGGAATGTAAAACTTTGGCTTCTTACTGGCAAGTCCAGTTTCTTACTTTTGTTCCTACCTACATACCAGCAAAATTTCCTTATTTATCGATTGTTGATAATGGCATTGTCACTGCCATTGTCAACCACAATATTGTATTACTTTATTGAAACATCAGTTTGAATATTATAGTAACAAGAAATGCTGCTGAAATTAAGCAATATATATATATATATATATATATATATATATATATATATATATATATATATATATATATATATATATATATATATATATATATATATATATATATATATATATATATATATATATATATATATATATATATATATATATATATATTCCGGGTGTACATCCGTTCACTACTGTCGTTCTGAAAAGAACAGTTTTGCTGACGTTTCGCCAAAATCACATTTGGCATTTTCGAAGCTTTCTTTCTCGCGTCCGAATAGAGACTGAAGTGTTGGTGACTGCGACGCTTCCTTTTATACCCCCACTCGGGGCCGAAGGTTATATTTGCGCAGGCGTTGGTCGTTATTTATGTTTTCCGGATGGTGCTGTTGTTGTTGCGCTAATTGCGCTTGAGTTTTTGCGATTTTAGATTTGTCTATTATTGTCTTCCATACTGTTGGTAGTTTTAATGATTCGTCCCTTTTATTTAAATCACCTTGCTTTTCAATTTCTATGGCTTTTCGGATTATTCTGGTCTTATAATGTTCTATATTGGCAGTCTCCCTACACCCATCGAAATTTATTTTATGGCCGGTTTCCTGATGATGTAGGAATAAAGCTGAGGTTGTTTGTTTATTTCTGATGCTGAGTTTATGCTCTTCCACTCTTGCTGATATTCGCCTGTTAGTTTGCCCTACGTACAACTTTTCACAGTCCTGGCACGGAATACTGTACACTCCGTGGTTTTCCAGTTTGATTTTATCTTTTGGGTTTCCGAGTAGTTTACCTATAGTTGTTTGTGGCTTGTGTATTGTTTGTATGTTGTGTTTCCTCAGAATTCTTCCGATTCTGTCTGTTGTGCCTTTTACGTATGGTGAGACTATTCGTTGCTTTCCCGGTTCATATTTTTTGTTGTTTGTTGTTCGGGAAACTTGTGCATTAATAGCTTTTTCTATGGTGCGATTTGTGTAGCCATTATTCTTTAAAGCACTAGATATTACCTTAAGTTGGTTTTGTCTCGTCTGTGTTTCAGTTAGTCGCACGGATCTAGATATTAGAGTATTTGCCACAGCTTGAATTTGTGCTGGGTGATGATGTGATTTTGCATTTAAATATCTGTCTGTATGTGTTGGTTTTCTATACACGGTGTATTCGAAATGTCCGTTTTGTAGTTTTGTGACCAAAACATCTAAAAATGGTAGTTTGTTGTTTTCCTCTAACTCTAGAGTAAATTGTATTCTGGGGTGGATTGAATTTACGTGAGTCAGAAATTTTTCGAGCTCTGCATGACCATGTTGCCATATAATAAATATGTCATCCACATAACGAATCCATAATTTGGGTTTTAAACTTGCTTTCTCAAGAGCTTCTTTCTCGAAGTATATCATAAATAAATTCGCGACTACTGGTGATAGCGAGGACCCCATTGGAGCACCATCCATTTGTTTATACATTTGCCCGTTGAAAGAACACAAGTTTCCCGAACAACAAACAACAAAAAATATGAACCGGGAAAGCAACGAGTAGTCTTACCATACGTAAAAGGCACAACAGACAGAATCGGAAGAATTCTGAGGAAACACAACATACAAACAATACACAAGCCACAAACAACTATAGGTAAACTACTCGGAAACCCAAAAGATAAAATCAAACTGGAAAACCACGGAGCGTACAGTATTCCGTGCCAGGATTGTGAAAAGTTGTACGTAGGGCAAACTAACAGGCGAATATCAGCAAGAGTGGAAGAGCATAAACTCAGCATCAGAAATAAACAAACAACCTCAGCTTTATTCCTACATCATCAGGAAACCGGCCATAAAATAAATTTCGATGGGTGTAGGGAGATTGCCAATATAGAACATTATAAGACCAGAATAATCCGAGAAGCCATAGAAATTGAAAAGCAAGGTGATTTAAATAAAAGGGACGAATCATTAAAACTACCAACAGTATGGAAGACAATAATAGACAAATCTAAAATCGCAAAAACTCAAGCGCAATTAGCGCAACAACAACAGCACCATCCGGAAAACATAAATAACGACCAACGCCTACGCAAATATAACCTTCGGCCCCGAGTGGGGGTATAAAAGGAAGCGTCGCAGTCACCAACACTTCAGTCTCTATTCGGACGCGAGAAAGAAAGCTTCGAAAATGCCAAATGTGATTTTGGCGAAACGTCAGCAAAACTGTTCTTTTCAGAACGACAGTAGTGAACGGATGTACACCCGGAATGAAAACACATTGTATTTTTCCATCCGTGAAGGAGTAAAAATCAACATATATATATATATATATATATATATATATATATATATATATATATATATATATATATATACATATATATATATATATATGATTAAGGTTATAATTTAAGAATTTAGCAATAGGTAATTACAACAAAATTTCTTTTCTTTTGTACACACACAGATTATACATCTAGGTGTGTAATCATCTTTCTAGTAATATTTCAAACATTTTCCACGTAATATATTTGATTTTGATATATATACAATGTGTCCCAAATTTGGCTTACATGCATTGCTATCTCGTAAACCGCTATAGCTACAGGGTGGGTTAAATTAGGAAAGTTTTAGAGAATTTTATTACAAATTTGATGACGTTTTGAAGTTTAGGATATCTTTTGTGGTTTTCAAGATAATTGGGAAAAATCAAAATGGTGCATTTTCAACTTTTGCCCGTAGCTTCTAAACGACTCGTATTATGGTTTTATGGTTTATACATTATTAGGGCACTTTTATTAGAGGAACATTATGCAGGTAAAACGAAGTTTCTAGCTTCAATTGTTTTTGAGATATTGGCATCAACTTTTTATTTTCTTACCGACGCCATATTGGATTATTGTATTTTTGGAAAGATCTTTCGAATGATGTATAACAAGGTAAGATTATTATTTTTCTTGAGCTCTAAAAACCAAAATAATTGTTTTTTTTTAAGTAGGCTTTGATTACGCATGGCGGCCATAATGAAACAAAAGAATGCCGCATGTCAACAATCATTTTGTGTTCCTGAATAGTACTTGTTATCATTTTCTCATTGTGCCGAGTTTTTACAAAGTTTATTTGAGTTTCTTATGCTACTTAAAATGGAGGGTAATTATTCCAACGAAGAGAATTTGGATATGATAGAACTTTATTTTAAAGCAAATAGAAATACACAAGCAGCTGCGCGTTCATACGAAGAACAATTTCCAGACCGACATCAACCAAGCCAAAGGCATTTCAGATTTCTAATTGTAAACTTGTTAGCTTATGGGTAAAAATATTAATTCAACCATCGATGTTTCAGATTTTCAACTAAGATATTATACTAACAGTGAATACCTAGTGACTAAAATGTAACTATCACACTATTGAAAATACCTAAACTAAATTTAAATTAACACATAAAAAAAATATAAGTTACACCACATGCCTCCCTCCATTTTCCACACATTTTTGACATTTCTCCAATACCTTCCGTGTAACCCTTCTTAAGGTGTTCCTGTTAATATTAGCAAAAACATCTCGGACTCTGTCTTCTAGCTCTCTGAGACTTTCTGGCGGAGAAAATTCGTAGACCTCATTTTTTGCGTATCCCCATAAATAAAAATCGGGAGGAGTAATATCCGGTGACCTTGCCGGCCAAGCAACAGGGCTATTATTAGCGATAATATTTTCCCCGAAAGTATTTCTGAGGACCGCCATCACCTCTCTGGTACCGTGAGCCGAACAGCCATCTTGTTGGAACCAAATATTTTGCAGGTCGTTTGGGGGAACAGAATTTATAACTTCTGGAATAATTTGTTCCCGTAATAGTTGCAAATATCTGTTACCCGATAAATTTTCTTGGAAAATGAATGGCCCAATCAAACGGTTATCTAAAATACAAATTGTTATGAGTGATTTAAAGCAGAAGTGCATTGTTTGGAATTACCTATAATGCCACACCACACATTGAACCCAAATTTTGTTTGTAAACGTCTTTCTTCTAAATTATGAGGATTCTCGTTGCCCCAGTAATGAGTATTATGTTTACTGAAAATTCCACAGTTTGTAAATCGTGTTTCATCTGTCCAAAGTACTTTAGAATGAAAGTTGGGTATTTGCTGGCATTTGTTGATGAACCATTCACTAAACGTGATTCTTCTAGCAATATCATTTACCTGAAGACCCTGTACAATAGTAGGTTTATAGGGATGAAAGTGAAGTTTTTTCAAGACTCGTTGGACGGTTGATTTGAGAATTGCCGTTTGTTCTTCAATCTTTCTTACTGAGGTTGTTGGGTTGTCCCTGACACTTTCTATTATAGCTGCGTTTCTTGCTTCATTATCTATTGAATAGGTCTTTGGTTTCGGTTTCAAAAAAGACCCGTAGGCTAACAGGTTAACAATTAGAAATCTGAAATGCCTTTGGCTTGGTTGATGTCGGTCTGGAAATTGTTCTTCGTATGAACGCGCAGCTGCTTGTGTATTTCTATTTGCTTTAAAATAAAGTTCTATCATATCCAAATTCTCTTCGTTGGAATAATTACCCTCCATTTTAAGTGGTATAAGAAACTCACATAAACTTTGTAAAAACTCGGCACAATGAGAAAATGATAACAAGTACTATTCAGGAACACAAAATGATTGTTGACATGCGGCATTCTTTTGTTTCATTATGGCCGCCATGCGTAATCAAAGCCTACTTAAACAAAAAACAATTATTTTGGTTTTTAGAGCTCAAGAAAATAATAATCTTACCTTCTTATACATCATTGGAAAGCTCTTAAAAAGATCTTTCCAAAAATACAATAATCCAATATGGCGTCGGTAAGAAAATAAAAAGTTGATGCCAATATCTCAAAAACAATTGAAGCTAGAAACTTCGTTTTACCTGCATAATGTTCCTCTAATAAAAGTGCCCTAATAATGTATAAACAATAAAACCATAATACGAGTCGTTTAGAAGCTACGGGCAAAAGTTGAAAATGCACCATTTTGATTTTTCCCAATTATCTTGAAAACCACAAAAGATATCCTAAACTTCAAAACGTCATCGAATTTGTAATAAAATTCTCTAAAACTTTCCTAATTTAACCCACCCTGTAGCTATAGCGGTTTACGAGATAGCAATGTATGTAAGCCAAATTTGGGACACATTATATATATATATATATATATATATATATATATATATATATATATATATATATATATATATATATATATATATATATATATATATATATATATATATATATATATATATATATATATATATATATATATATATATATATATATATATATATATATATATATATATATATATATATATATATATATATATATATATATATATATATATATATATATATATATATATATATATATATATATATATATATATATATATATATATATATATATATATATATATATATATATATATATATATATATATATATATATATATATATATATATATATATATATATATATATATATATATATATATATATATATATATATATATATATATATATATATATATATATATATATATATATATATATATATATATATATATATATATATATATATATATATATATATATATATATATATATATATATATATATATATATATATATATATATATATATATATATATCCACGTACACCAACGTCATAACAAGAAAATGATTCTTGTTTGGAACATGTTCTGCATCACAGCAGACACCATGATCATTCTTAGTTAAACGACGATCGCGATTTCGCTCTTATTAGAGCTCATCAGGTCGCCATAGACTAGCGAGCCCCGTGTAGGGCAAAGGCACAAAATGGAATCACAAAAACAACTACTCCGCTAGCTAATACCACGACCGCTAGTCTATGGCGGCCTGATGAGCTCTAATAAGAGCGAAATCGCGATCGTCGTTTGACTAAGATGGATCATTGTGTCTGCTGTGATGCAGAACATGTTCCAAACAAGGATCATTTTCTTGTTATGACGTTGGTGTACGTGGAATGAAAACATACTAGCATTTAATGCTCCCAACGAAAGCCAAAAGTCACAATGTAATTTAATGCCGGCTGTGGTATTAGCCAGCGGAGTAGTTGTTTTTGTGATTTCATTTTGTGCCTTTGCCCTACACGTTGCTCGCTAGTCTATGGCGGCCTGATGAGCTCTAATAAGAGCGAAATCGCGATCGTCGTTTGACTAAGATGGATCATTGTGTCTGCTGTGATGCAGAACATGTTCCAAACAAGGATCATTTTCTTGTTATGACGTTGGTGTACGTGGAATGAAAACATACTATCATTTAATGCTCCCAACGAAAGCCAGGAGTCACAATGTAATTCAATGCCGGTCGTGGTATTAGCCAGCGGAGTAGTTGTTTTTGTGATTCCGTTTTATACATAATATATATATATATATATATATATATATATATATATATATATATATCAAAATCAAATATAATACGTAGAAAATGTCATCTGTGTGTGTACAAAAGAGAAGAAATTTTGTTGTAATTACCTATTGCTAAATTCTTAAATTATAACCTATACTAAATAAATGATACTGCGTACAAACTAAGTATGTGTCTAACCTAAAATCATATAACACACTAACATAAGCAGTGGAATAATTTTAAAAATTATAGAATTTAAATAAGACTTATTTGAAGTAAAAATTTGCTATCTACTTAAGGTGCCAGTAAATACCTCGAAGTTATGTTTCAAGAAAATTGAGATTTTTTTACTAAAAAGGTTTCTGTTCTGTATACGTCGGATATTAAGCGGAAGCGAGTTATAAAGTGTAGGACCAAAGTATGTCAGATATCTTTGGTTTCTTGTTCTGGACAAGAAAGGAACACATACGGACTCTACCGATCTGCTCCTGGTATGATAATTATTTAGAATAGGTTGCTGCCTTAGTTCGGGATGTTTGTAAACTATCAAAAGTACTGATTTTACATACGACTATTGCAAGGTTAAAATTTGGGCTGCTTGATACAGAAGTTTGGTAGAGTATCTGGTTTTTTTTTGTAAATTACTTTAAGAAGATATATATATATATATATATATATATATATATATATATATATATATATATAAGAGACCCTGATGCAACCTGTTAGGGAATTAAGTATGCTTTTTCTTGGTGAGAAAATATACAAAGGTTTTCTCTAAATAACTAGGTAATCAATTATTGAATGATACGAGACCTTAACGATAACGAGATGAAAGCCGCCTCAACTAACAGTTCAATGTTTAGTTGGGTATGTTAACAATTTTCGATGATATTCACACTTTGAATAATTAAAGATACTTTCAATAAAAAAATAAATATTTTAAAAACCCTAGAAGTTAGGTAACTCTTAAAAAAGTCGGCCCAACCTGGAGAATTCAAATACGCAATAAAATGCAGGGTATTTCATTCTAAAAAATATAACTTTTATCTGACACGTATGTTTGACGCACCCTGTAGGTATATCTCCAAATAATTTTAAATTCTAGCTCTATTCCATCCGTATTACCCCTTAACAAATTTGGCCCAACTCTTAATGGACAATTTAACATTGCAATAAAATGAGGGGTGTTTTATATTAAAAAATGTAACTTATTGGCCACTTATTTTTGTCAAATGCTCTATCTCATTCACGTATATTATCCTTGTACGGTTTAGCTTTAGCAGGTAGAGACCGTCGGACATAGGCTGTCCCACCCTTTATAGGTATATCTGATGTCCTCTAACCGTTAAACTAAACATAGAAGTGTATATTTCAGATTTTTTATTAAATACCAAACCTTACAGCATATGTAAATGTCATTAAAATCCTCTTTAAGCCAAGTTCTTCACATTCTGTGCGGGTTCCTTTCTTCCAAAAATCTTAATTGGCTAAGAAAAAAGAATTCAGGATTATCAAGAGGACATATCATACTTATGTTAATTATTAAATTTCTCAATAATTTATGAGAGATGGTAATAGTGAGATTGCTGAACATTACATGGATCATTTAATTCTTCACACTTTTAAATAGAAATTTCTCTTTAATAAGGTCTAAACTGGAATATGCGTCAATAATTTGGTGTCCTTTTTATCAATTTATTTTTACAAAAAAACTTTAAATACAAAAGTGTTGGACGTCTTCTATTATCTTTTAAGAATATTAAAAATTTCTAAAAATTATTGAAAAGTAGAAAAACATTACAAATCTTATATTTTTTAATGGGACACCTTGTATATAATTATTTAATTTAATGGGCTTTTTCATATCGATTATAAATACATCAGGTTTAGTACCTTTATCTTTAAAGACAACCGAGAAAATTGACCAAAACCTTGAAACAATACGCATTGCGTTTGAGAGAGAGAAAATATTCTGTTCTAAATGTGGAATCAATAGGAATCCTGGTGTCAATTTTCTCGATTGTCCTTAAGGATAGAGGTATTCTGGTACATTTATACTCGGTAAGAAGAGACCCATTTAATAAAATAATTATTTGCAAGGTATCCCATACTTTTTAACAATTTCTACAAATGTTTGATATTTTTTGAGGATAATAAAAGAAAAATCCTAGAATTTTCGTATTTAAAGTTTTTTTGTATCTCATATAATTAAACCTATAACTAAGTATCAAAATATACTATATTGAGTCAGTTCAGATGAACTTTACCAAATCATTGTGGTTTAGAGCTGATAAAGCCTAACCCATTAGAGGTTTTCCTCATTATCAATTGCTGAGAAGGTTTTCGCTTAATAGCTTGAACGGGAGACGTTAGTGTATTTCTCAGCCATTTCTACATAAACTTCTTTATAAGACTATTGTTTCTGAACAATTTAATTTTTCGGCTTCCTACTTTCAAAGTCCGCAGCTTGGATACCTTCTATTTATAACTTTTCCACCAGTTAACCGAATTGTTTTTATATTTTCTTTTGTATGTATTTACTGTTGATCTATAATTTCTTAGACTTTATTTTGTGTGATCTTAATTTAGTACCTATTTAAAGTTGATTTATAACTTGTTATATATGTTATACTATTTTGTAACTGGAACCTAGTCCTGTAAAACAGGGTTTATAAATAAATAAAAATAACTTTGGTACTCTTTATTGATACAAGACATTTACAAGAAATCCAAGCTATAATTTTATTAGTCATTCATACGCAAATATTTATTATAAAATGTTTTTTTTAAGGACTCTTGAATATTGCTAAACAAACCGTTATGTTAATTGGTCCCCAAAGGATTAAACAAACAAACAAACAAACAAAAGTATGCTTTATTACCGCAGAAAAATTTTACAATTTTATGGACAAACCAAAATATACATAAAATAAGACATATCAAAACATTAATCGAAAAGAATTTCGATACGTCAATGCTTTTTAAAAATGTAATGTAATTAATTTGAATAGGCACAATTTTTTGTATTATTTTTTTTAAATCGATATAAAATACTAAGTCAAAAGATGGAAAATACTGAAAATTTTACGAAAAAAGTATTTAATATCATGATGTATACCACAGTAATAAATTAAAGTAACAGTATTTTCAGAAAGAGTACATTAGTATAAGAACAATAATATCATTTAAAAACATGACGCGTCATTCGCGCTTTGGCAAGTTCTGCATCCAGTTGTCTTTTAAATTTAAAGACACTCATTATTTACTGATAGAACACTTTATTGGTTGCACGGCTCGATATAAAATTTTGAACAGCCATATTTTTAAGTTACTGCTATTAAAGAATTCAATAAGAAATATCATATGCAGGGTGCTCTACTGACAAAAGAAATTTTGAACCCTCCACAAATTATTTCTAGATTGTAAACTTCTATCATACAATCACATTTACTGCTGACAAATTTATGCTGATTTAATAACTAAACTCCAACCATATTTGGAACTTTGGGCCATTTTGTACATAAATGTTTCCGTGGGTGTAATTTTAGCACAAATGCCAATATTAACAACTTGATTTAAATCCTTTCAACCTTGAGTTCTATTAATAGCTACAACATATATTTCACAAGAGAAAAGCAAAATGTCGTGTCATAAATTTCTTGTGTATGGCCGTTTTGTCATCATAGATATCACCTTGATCGCAAATTCTTTAGCGGCATGACTGTGTCCCCAATAAACATCCCATCGAATGGTATAAAGACATTATAAAATTATCAGCAAACTTAATTTATGTTAACGAGACGTTGCGTGTTCGCTATTTCATTCTCCAAAGTTGCCCACAGTGGAAAACTGGAACTTTGTTGTATATCGTCGCAAAATGTTGTTTATTACCGGTATAAACAATGAACTGAGAAGTAGTGGCAAGAAAAGCGTGACAAAATGAGATCAAAGATGTTTTCATGTGTCCGAAACTAAATCAGCAAAGCTGTAGGATGTAGCGCAAAAATAGTACTTTTTGATACGATGGCCGCGTATAATCATACTATTGTAACAACTGTGCGAAATTTGAAATAGTCTGCACAAAAGGAACAAAGTTCAGAATTTTTATTACATTTTGAATAAGATTTTATTCAAGTTATTTTTTATAATTAACTTTTTTAGAATCTATGATTATTATGGGTAAAGTTTAAAAGTCACTACTAATCATTTTAAACTACAAACAAAAAACTCGGTTAGATATGTTGACATCCTCAGTCTGCGCAATTTATATAATATTGCTGCGTTCTTGCAATAATTAAAAAAAACTATTTTTATGTGCTATTATATGCCAATCCTTGTTAGTTTAATAAAACTACTACCTTAGTTTACCACAGAGAGTTGGTTGTAGTATAGTATGAACCGCTCTACCCATCCGTTCAACGGGCATATTTTTTTTAAATTTTCAGTTGACATTTAAATTTAAGAGCAAGTTTAAATATTCTCTTTAAAACTTTTGTTTGGATAATATTATATCGTCTGTTATGTTCGCAAGCTTTCTTAGACATCGCCAGAGCTGTCACATTTACCGACCCAAAGTAATTCAATTACCAATCACCTGCCGATAAGAAGTACTTGCCAAGTACCAATTACTTTATATTTTAAAAAGTAATTCAGTTAGTTTTTGTAATTCAAATACTTGAAAAGTAAATGAATCCCCGAAAAATAATTGAACTACAGAAAATGTAATTGAGGCCACTAAGAGCAGTTCAGTTACTTTACATAATTAAAATACTTAAGGATTTATTGGACTTCCGAAAAGACATTGAAACATTTTTTTGTACAAAAGGAAGGATTAAAATTACATCTTTTAGTAACATATTTCAAAATATACAGCGTGTCTCAACAAAGAATAGCTGCCGAAAGCACAAAATCTTATTTCCTGAGTTTTTTGAAAATATTAACTAGGTTACTAGATATTAGATTTTGGCTTTAATATTTTTTCCGCTAGTGAAGTGCAAGAAATTGAAAAAAACTATGAATATTTTAGCAAGGGTACATTGTTTTTTTTCGAATCACTTTTAATACAGTGGATATATAAATTATCATAATATACAAATTAAAAAAGCAAATTTTTCAGAAAATGCTGATAGTTTTTTTGACTTTCTGACCTTTTGGAATAATTAACTTTAAATTTTCTCTAAGAAATCGACTGTCCCGAACATTATGTCTGTACAGCAGTTTATTCCTATTTCTGAAAACTCCGTAATGCGATGAAAAGCGACCAGAAGTACAACTACTCAATAATAATAATTAAATTTGAGCAATGTAACTACTTGCAAAAGTAATTGAAGTACCTATAAAGTAACTCAATTAACTATAAAGTGACTTAATTACTTTTTAAAAATTCAAGTACCCATTAAGAAACTGAAGTACCACAAGATACTTAAATTTAATTACCAATTACAATTACTTTGAAAAAGTAATTTAATTATCCATTACTTTTTAAGGTCTTGTATTAAAGTAAATAAAGTAATTGAATTACTTTTTTAATTCATTTGGTTCAATTACTTGACAGCTCTGGACACCGCAATAGTCACATAGTCGCCATAATGGTGTCCTAGAAGCTGATCAGCTCAGATATGTGAGGGAAAACAAAAAGTGAGAATCCGAAAATAATATCAGTGAGATATCTCTATAAGTTTCCATTAATTTTCTAGTGTTAAGTTCATGGGTTTGTTGCACCTCTTTGATTTTGTTATTTGGTGTGAACTATATTGGAACGTAAACTCTAAAAATGTATATTTGTCCAATTCTGTTGAACACTTGCAAGATTGTTGCAGGTCCGATATGTTTTTTTTTAAATAATGTTTATAAATCCAAGCTGTGTTGTTATATGTTTAAAATAAAAAGCATATTTTTAAACTAGTTGTTTTAAACTCTTTTTTATATTAAACTCACTAGAAAAAAACAGAATTAGGTTTTAAATATTTTTTTTGACAGTTTGAATAGTTTAAGAGAAATGAATTAAAATAATTGCTTTTAATCTAAATTTCTAAACATAAACTTTTTAAAACTGTTAATGGTGTTTTGAACATTTTTAAAAAAACTTGATTTTAATCAAAATGTTTTACACACAACCATGCTTGTAAGTCATCTGACATGAAACAATTTGCCAGAACTTTTTTGTGTATGTTTAATATTTATTTTCACATAATATAAAGATATAAACAGATGATACAAAAACATATAGACTGATTATTTGGACTATCCAACAACAACTTAATGTTCGCAATGTTATCTGAAAAAGACACAAATCAGACAACTCGCTGTTAAGAGCATAACATCATCAAGAGTAAGAAAAAGAAAAATCGGTAAATTTCCTTTAACCGGAACTTCCTTTGTTATGAATCTTTCCAATAATTAGGAATAGTAAAGTGTAATCCAATTTAGTTCCGCACATAGTGGTTACTGCCTTTACAAATATTTTTCTTAGGCTCCATTCTGTTCCGCCAGTACCAGTTAATCCCTGTATCATATTCAATTTCCCTGCAAGATTGAAATCAATTGAGTAAGAAGATTTTTTTACGTTTATATTTTAGATATATTATATGGCCGCCATTTTGTTTAGCCATCTTGGATTCGTACCACAATTTTACCAGTTTATCTCTATATCACACTTAATGCTTGCCCAAAATTTGATATTAACCTAATAAGTAGTTTCTCCGGCTGATTTTTTAAAAAGTTCATTAGGCGGCCATTTTGTTTTGCTGTCTTGAATTCGAAGCAAAATATGACAGAATGATCCTACTTGTAATACTTGATTTTTCTGCAAAATTTGAGGTAAATTGGATAGTTAGTTTTTAGTAATAATTCCTTTAACATTCCACTAGGCTGCCATTTTGTTCGGCCGTATTATCATTACGAAAATGTTACCAGGTCATCCCTACATACCCTTAATTTTTGACCAAAATTTGAAGTCAATCGGATAAATAGTTTTTAGCTTCACCACAAACTGACAGCTAGACCGATAGACAGAGCAACGGAATTAAGAGAATCTAGGGACGCTAAAACGTAAAAATATGTAAAACCTGAAGTTTTTTCGCGTTTCATTTCGCCGCCATTTAGTTCCGTCATTCATGTTCAGTTTATGTATATGCCACAATTAATTTTTGCACAAAATTTGAAATCATTAAGTAGTTTTTTAGGCCAAATTGAGAAATATTTTATTAAGCCGCCATTGTGTTTCGCCATCTTCGATTCGTATCAGAATTTTACCAGTTTTCAACATTTGAGGTAAATTGAATAAGTAGTTTTTAGTAATAATTTTTGTAATATTTGACTAGGCCGCCATTTTGTTTCGCCATATTGGATTTTTACCAAAATGTCCCCAAATGGCCCTTAGTTCTTCGCCAAAATTTGAAGTCAATCGGGTAAGTGGTTTCTTAGATAGTAGTAGACAGACCGAGAGACGAACCGACGGGAGTCGAGAAATATGTTTTCCGGCATCTGAAAAAATCTTAGAGGGTGATTTTCCCACGATTACAGTACCTCCCTTTTACGAGAAAAGTAAAAATGAAGCTTTTTGAAAACTCGAAATTACAACTATTCATTTTCTGCTACAGATTGCACCAATTTAATTATTTGGCAATACCTTAACGTAACAGAGCCTCCATTAACTAGGCAAATAACGGCAGTGTATTTGTGGAAACTCATGGGGACAATTAACTCATATCCTGTTCATTTGTTTGCCCTACTTATCTAAAATGATAAAAGGAGTATCTAAGAGACTATAGATAGATATCCAAAAACGGTCGGAAAAATAACACACGATTATGATATTATCCAAACAAGATTTTTGAAAAGAATCAGGCGTAATGTAACTAAAAATATACATAAACAATGCCTTTACGGTTTGGTGGATAGTTAGAGCTTCGTGGACTTTACAACTACCTCTATGTTGTGAGACCAGAGTACTTTTTACGAAAGTAACAAAGTTTTGCATAAAATAGCACATAGAAGAAATTTTTCAATTTATGAATAAACTGCGAAATAATAATTAAATTATTCAGATCGAGGATGTCAAGATTTTCCAACGAGATTTTTACGCAGTTTTTTACGATTAGTAGTTGCTTTTAAGCTCTACCCAGAGTAATTTGTTCAAAATTATAACCATATGATGCTTTTGCTAAAACTTTACCAAAAATTGGTAATTCTGCTGTGTTCACTTAGGCTGGAGGAATGTTTGTCAAGCTTTCAGATGTCGCACATTATTGGAGAAGTAAGAACATAACTATTCAGACATAACCCATTATCATACCAACAAATTCGATTTTTTTACTCCATCGTAAGTTAGAAACAATAGAAAGATCCACGCTTCGTAAAGATTACCGTTTTGCCGCAGGTAAACTAATAATTAATGCTGATATGATATGATACATATAAATTAACTGTTCCGTTACATGATAAGCTAAATAAGTACATTTGTGGTTTTATTACCAACCACTAAAATAATTGCTTACCTTGAGACTGGTAGGAAGGGAAAAGGGACGTATACACGGTGTTACAAATTCGAAGGGATAGCGTTGGCATTTTAAAAACCGTAAGAGATATGAGGTTAGTTAAATTTAATGTGAAATTACATGTTGTTGATACAGTTGGAAAATTCGGACTGCTTCCGAAAATATCCGTGAAAAACCGAAAATCGTCATTTTCATTTTAATTTCATTCAAACAGCATTTGAGAGGTATTACAAAATAAATTTTACATCTCCATAACCACTTTTCTTACTCTACAAGATGGTGTACTCACTTTTAAAATCCTATCTTTCATTTTCGAGGTCTCATCATCAACTTCAGTCCTGTATTTTTTATTTCATTTTTAACACGTCTTTGACCTCTCAAAATCAATGCCAGCCAACCTCATACATTTAAAGTGTTTAAAATTCCCCTTTGTAAATTTGGCAAGATTCTGGTTTTCCTTTTCTCTAACATATTGTCTTTTATCGGAAAATATTTATTCTTCTGTTCAAACATTAAGCATGATACATAGATGGTCTTGGCAGGTCGAACGTATGTTAAAAAGTACAAAATAAAAAATCTAGGTCCGTATTTAAAAAAAATAAGTTGGTGATAAGACCTCGAAGATGAACCGTCGGATTTTAATCATAGTGCACCATCTTGTACAGGCGGGAAAGTGGTTAAAATGATGTAAAATTTATTTTGTAGCATCTTTTCAATTGCAAAAAATAAATGACGATTTTTATTTTTTACAAATGTCTTGTCAACTGCGTATTATTCGACATTAAATTACGGAACTTAATTTAACCAGACTCGGATCTCTTAAGGTTTTTGAGATGTCAATGACATCCCGTCGAATTTGTAGCACCCTATATACATAAATATGTATAATTGTTACAAGTTAATCATTTTTAAGGGGATTCTTAAATTAGATTTCACAATTTTTGAGGCTATACCTTTCCACAATGATTTTATAATAGAAGTGTGAACTTCTATTAATTATTGGTTAATTTACAGTGTAGAGTGAACTGTCCATTCTTCAATAATGGATTTAGTACTGTGTAATAGATTTATTATTTTGTTTTTATATTACTATTTTATCTTTGTTTTTGGAGAAAATTCTAGTTATTACAAATATGTTTTTGCGGTAACTTCCATTAATCAATATAAACAGAACAATTAGAACAAAGAACCTCAGCAAGCATTTGTAGCCTCGAGCATATCTTTGTTGCTACCAACATTTTGGTTAAGTAACTGAACCTAGATGCGATCACCTTCCGTTAGCAATGAAACTACCAAAAAGGAGAATATTTTGATAGTAGCCATTCCGTAGCTATTAGGCAACTATGACTTGTATTAGGCCTGTTTGGTATCGTTGTGGTAGCCAAATAGTAGTTCATTCTACTTTATTACTGCCTAAAAGTTTTTATTTCTGTCCTTGTTTGACACGTGCCACATCAGGATTATTGTCCTCCAGGCATGGAACAATATGATGTGTTTTCATTCCGGGTGTACATTTATTTATTTTTGTGGTTCTGAAAATAACGATTTTCCAGATGATTCACTTAAATTACATTTGGCATTCTCGAACTTCGAATAGAAACTGTTAGATCGAATCAATACATTTTGATTACAAAAATTGCGAATCTTCTGATATAATATTAAAATTAGGTTTTCTTAAGAACTAGTTTTTAACTATTTATTAATATACACTGACATAACAAAAAAAACATAGGGTTTTGTTGGACCTTTACCAATTTCTTAATTGTGGATATTACTTAATATAAAGTAACTATGACCGCCTTTCTCTGCTTTTATAATTTTTCATTCTTTAAATTCTCATTTGTTACCAATAACTAATTACTTTATAGTTTTAGAAACTAAGGTGGTAAGATTAAAATAAATTACAAAATTTCAATAAATCCGATAAATTATTTCTATAAGTTATTGCTATTTTTATAGCAGCTTAAAACTCTGCTAGGAAGTACTCTCATAAAAGAATTTGCCAGAATTTATTTGTCAAGGTTTAATATTTCTTTGCTCCTAATTCACTATATGAATATTTAAAAGGTTATTGCCATTTTTATATGTCAGGAGATGCGCTACCTTAACCACTCATCGAGTCAAGTATTGAATGTCACTTATATTGCCACAATTAGTGTTTATAATTTGACAATTATTTTTAAGAGCATTTATGAGTATGAAAGTAGTTTACACAAATAAGAAAAAAACGGGTAAAGTTTACGATAATTCTCAAGGATTAAGAAGCAATGGCCAATGGTAGCTTGCAGCAGCCTGATAAAAAAACATTCCTCTCCGTTCCTGGCAACTACCAATTTTAAATGTACCGTAGAGCGGGGCTATTTGGGACGAAATTTTAACATTTTTATGAACTATTTTTTCTAACGTAACATAAAACTATGTAACACACATTTTTGAAAGGATAAGGGTATAAATTACATTAAAACCCGAATAATAACCACCGTTGAGTTTATTTGGGATAACAAGAAATGTTTATAAAAAAATATAATAATGTTCTAAATTAAAAAAAGAACATAGTGTATGAAAAAATGTCTTTATTTCTTAAACAAAACTAAAGAAATGCAAATAATTCAAAACTAACCAAAACTTAAAGCTAAAAATTAAAAACTGTTTGATCTACATTAAACGTGTAGAATAACCTACTACCAGAACCTTTAATTTTAGAAGTTGTAAGCAATCATGTCAGTATTTAAATCATCAGTATCTGGTTGATTTGCTATATTTTTTTAGGAATTATATACGACACATACATCCAGATTTTCGTTTTATTTGGCCTATCTAAGGTCGTTTCTCTTTCCTCACACTCCACTCAACAATTACCCAGCCTTCGACTGTTGGGTTTGGTTAGATGGAAGATTCACTTTCGATTATTTTCTGAAAGTGGGATAGTAGTAGATCATCGCTCGTATTATCAGAAAAGACCTGTTCTTCTTGTTTCTCGTCAGTAAGATTTGATTGGATGTGAGTTTCATTTTCAGTCGATCACACTTTTTTCAGGCTCTACTTGCACTTTCTTACGTCGCGCTGCTTTAACGGAGCTTTCACCGGATCTCATACTACTTAGTATGTTCACAGTGACATCGGAAACCAACACAGGAGTCTCTTGGTTGGTCCTAGGTAATCGTTCCTTTGGTCTCGAGGGATCCGAAGGAAATAATCCAGTTTTAGCAAATCCCGACTTTAAGTTCTGGGATCCTCTTTGGCTCTCTTCAAGCTTTTACTGTAGTTTTAATAGAAGACTGGGAGAAGCATCTTTTACCAATGAAGTGTGTCTTCTTCCTGATGTCTTCTTCCCATCAGTAAGAATCTAGCGCCAAGAATTTTTTAATGTCGCGTAAAACGCAACATCGAGGGGTTGCATTACATGTGTCGCATTTGGCGGTAAACAGACGAATGCAATATTCATTTCCAGACATTTTCGGAAAAATGCAATGAAAGGTTATCTCCAAGTAACACCTGGAATAAAAAAAAAGTCATTGGTATTAAAACAAAACTTATTTTGATGAAATGAAAAAGAAAACAAACCTTTTGCCCCTCCTTATTTTTAAAAAATAGCACTATGATCGTTATAAACCAATCTTCAAATGTGAAGGCATCGAACCATCCACTTTTGGTCCTATTGAATCTTGTACCTTTAGGACCTCCTAAGGGCCAAGATTCTCATAGATGTTCTGCTTTATACACTACATATGGAGGTAAGGGTTGGCCATCGGCTGTCCCTACATACATAATGCTGATTGCTGTTTTGGTTGAATTGATAACTCTCTGGGTATTTTGTTTCCCTTTTAAAAATAAATTTCTTTGATCCCTGATCCTCGGTAAGGTTGGTTTCATCGAAGTTAACCATTAACGATGGATCGGTTCTGGATAATATTTCCGAAATTTCCAAAACATCCTCTGTCAGACCAGTTCGTTTTGTCGAGATGTTAGCGGAATATCTCTAGGATATTTCTTTTTTATGGCGTCGAAGGAAGCTCCATGAAGCCACTAAATTTAGGTGTTGAACGAACGAATTTTCTTCTTCATCTGTCTAGGTCGACCCGGCCGCTTTTGTTGAATGTTTTCTCCAAGAATTTTTCTTCCTAATGTTGACCTCGGAACTTTATACTTTTCAAAAGCCTCTCTTATATTTAATTTTCGCTTTTTAATGCCGTCTAGTGCTTTTTGTAAATTTTCTGAGTAGAAATAATATGTATTGTAATTTTTTCCATACCTGCAACTACTGAGCGTTCTTATATAGTTTCTAACCATTTTTATTGTCTGAAATAGAAAGAAAATCTACTTAGGTATTTTGTCCCAAATAACCCGCATTTTTGTTCCAAATTACCCCACAGCATTAAAAATATTAATAAATAGTATCTTTTATTTCAAAATGCTCCAGTTTTTTAGTGCCAGTTCCTAGTTTTTATCAATTTTATTTATTTGAATTGTCTATTTAAAACTTTGAAGCCGTCAGTTACCTTCGCTGTTTCAAGAACAGAACGTTGTACCTAGAACGTAGGAGAGGAGTCATCGAAATTAAAATGCTACTTAAATGCTATACACCTTAAACATCTATTTTGAACAGATTCAATGTGGTTTACATATACGTTGTACATTGGATTCCATACAGTAGAGGTAAACTTGTGGCGACTAAAGACGTAAACATAGTACAAAGTTTTTATAGTTTTTGGATGCCTAAAGTCCTTAGATTATCTGTAAACAAATCCCAACACTCTATGTGTTTTAGACAATATTTTCACTATGGACATTGAATATCAAGTATCTCTCTTTTTAAAACACTGTTACCGATTTTATAATCATTTGAAGTAAAATTTTGATTAAGGGTGAATGTAATAGAGAAACACTTACTTAAGTTTACAAAAAATTAATTGACTATATGAATGGAACCTGTCTAGATCAGATTGCAGGTCGTTGCACTCATCGGCTTCAGTTAAGCGTCCATAGAGTTTAAAGTCGTGAGCGTAAAACAAAAAGTGAGGATTTTTAAAGCAACAAACAACATAATTGATGTAGATTATAAATAACAGCGGACTCCAGAAGTCGAAATAAAACTACTCAATTAAAATTCGGCCACTGAAACAACCTGCTCTCTTCTCACCAGATATGATCTTTCCACCCACACCAACTGCAGCCAATGTTTCTAACAATAAAGAATGATCGATTTTATCAAAAGCCTTTCTAAAATCGGTATAGATGGAATCCACCTGGATCAGCTCATCCATGCTTTTCTTAACGTATTCGAAATAATAAAATAATTAAAGTCTATTGGTCTGTTAGGAAAAAATCCGTATTAATAAATACTTGTTTGATTCTTAACTTGAAAATGGTTACTCTAAATGATTAAATATAATAATATAATATCAAAATTATAAAATAATCATCATTGTACGACTTTCTGATTCAGAATAAAGATCACTGTTTCTCACGACGCGCGACACCTTATGCTAAAGGGAGCCTCTAGAAGTATTATTATAAGATAAGTATATATACCAAATAAACCGCATTCAAATCGGGAAATACACGAAAATTAAGCCACTAAACATCGACAAGAGCATTTATCAAATCCAATCTGTATAGGCAAGATAAATTGTACATTAAAGAGATAAAAAACTGTCTTAGCATAAGAGTCAAGTTCAATCGTACCCAAACGGTACAGATGTGAAAATGAGGCAAAGCGGAACACGTTTGTTCATACCAACACGTATTTTTTACGCATCTTGTATATTATATAGGACATTTTTTGTTGCCAAACTTATTTTTATAATAAGCAAAACTTTTCATGAAGAATAATTTTTTTGCTAATGTTGAAAACAATTTGTCCATTTGTTATCTAAAATTACACAGGCCCTATAGCAATTTTTATGGGTCCCTACCAAAATGTTTTCGATTTAAAGAAAAAGACATTAAAACAAAATATCATTAACATTGGAACGGTTCTTGAGGATTAAGAAGTTTAACGGTTTTACCCCTTCCTTCACTGTTAATTCAGACTAGTTAGATATTAAAAGAGTCGCGCACATAATTGAATTGGAATTGGAAATTGAAATGGAAAGAAAATAAAAGTGCTTACTTATCGAAGGGCACGAAGAGCAATAACGGTGGTGTAACGTGATGTAAAGTATTAGCCAGCGGAATAGTTGTTTCTGGAATTCCATGTTTTGCATTTGCCCCAAACGGCATTCGCAAGTTTATGGTGACCTGGTGAGCACTGAAAAGAGCGAAATCGTGATCGTCGTTTAACTAACATGGATAATTGAACCTGCGGCATGGCGGGACATGTTCTAGACAAGAATGGTGGTGTCATTGTTATGACTTTGGTGTAATTTGAAGTAAAAAATATTAACATGATGTCTAACATGTCTTTTTCAAATAAAACTACTTTCGATACCTAGGAGGAGCAGGAGATCTATTATTTTAACTTACTAACAGTGTGCGGAAAAGGCAAATTTTGGAAAGAGCTGTTTTTATATTATAAATAATATTCAGCATTTATGAAATTAATATTCTTTATTTTTGACTAGATTTTAAATAGAAAATTCAATTAAATACAATAAGATTTATAAAACTTATGACTAATTTATTGGTAGTGTCATGACTCATTGTCTCCTTATAGCCAGCCGTCACTGGTTAATGCTTAAATTTTAACTAATAAGACTCACAGGTGTGAATGTCTGTTTACCAATTAAATGTTGATTTCTGAATACCAAAATTAATTTCAATGTTGAATTTTGCTTAATCGGTCTAATTGTAATATTTTTTTCTCGCGATGCAAATATCAATCACACAGCTAACCATTATTACCTTATCATTATCATCTTTCCTAAATAAATAAACGATGCAGCAGTAGTGGCTTTATACCGTATAAAGAAAATTGAAATTAATAAATATTTATTTGATTCAAACAAGGTCTGGACTTTATATTAACTGTAGTATATTTTAATAGTAAATTATTAAAATTAAATCCATATTTGTTTATTTACTATATTGACCCTGGACGTATGTTTATTTATAATAGAAATGGAATGTTATTTCTATAATGTACCACACCGAGTTGTCCACTGATGTATATGTTTTGATGCATCAGTATTATTTTTAATTATTACTAAAATAATTGTATTAGAAAAATATTGTCTATAGTTTTTACACCCAAAGTTCCAAAAAATACTACATTAATACAATTAATTTAAATAAGGAAAAAATGTATTTGGTTTAAAATTAAACCAATAAATTAAATACAAATATTCTGATATATAATTGCTTTAAAAAATCAAGTCAACCAGTAAGTTTGTTAGAAGGACAGTTTGAGTATAGTGAATTAGCAAGAGGGTTTTTTTCAATCAAGTCAATAGTGTAGCCATCAGAAATGGTCATTTGAAAACAAAATTTGCTTTCTAAAAACAACGGGAAATAAATCTTTTCCTGCGGAAATCTATTACTTCCATTTTCCACACTTTAGAATACCTGAAATCAGTTAGATGAAAACTTCCCTTTGCATCTTATTCCAAATACTAAAATGCCAAAATGTTTGTAAGAAAATGTGTCGTTTCCATTTTCTGTGGAAATTTTGTACACTTTAGAATACCTGAAACTAGTTACATGAAAACTTTGTTTTGCTTTACATTTTAATGATTTTTCCGTGGACATCTTGTAAACTTTAGCTGAAATCCCATATGTTCACCAAATATTTTTTTAGCTTTTATAAAGCCTCATGAATGCCACAAATTAAAAAAAAATTCTCTATGGAAACGCTCAATTTTTATTTTATCTATTTATTTATTTGTTTTTAACCATTTTCTTTACTGACATTTGGTACATTCACAATTTTTTTTTTACTTCGATAAGCCTTTTGAATGTGAAATTTAAAAAAATATTGTGATGTTATAACTTAAATGATGGTTTATGGTTTTAAAAATGGTTTTATCGACGAACCTGGTCTAACCTAAAGGGATAGTTTCACCTAAAAGAATAGACTTTTTTAAAAAAAAAATCCTTGTTTTAATATATACTCGGAATTTTATCGGCGCGCAATCACGTGCTTTCTTTACAGCAAACTTATCCTAGTGCTTTGTTATTATAGTTGACTTCTATAAAGCCTTCTGAACTAAAATATCTATATGTATCTGATTTTCTAGGAAAATTAAAATATGAGGAAGTTGAAACATTTTTTGTATTTTATATGTTCAGAAAAGTGTTTCGAGAGTATAGAAACTTCCTCGAAAATTGGCAAATAACAAATTTCCGCAGAAACATTTTTGAGTTTTTATGTTAAGAAAAATGTTAAAGGAAAATCAAAGCAATTTTTTTACATAACTGATTTCAAGAATTCTAAAGTGTAAAGAATTTCCTCGGAATATGGAAATAAAATATTTTCTCAGAAATATTTTGGCATTTTTATGTTCGGAAAAATATCTGGAGTGGCAAACAAAGTAAAGTTTTAATATAACTGATTTCAGGTATACTAAAGTGTGAAAAATGAAAATTATGCATTTTCGCAGAAAAATTCTTATTTTCCGCAATTAAGAGAAGTTTCTAGAAGACACAAAAAATAATTGGTTTCGTTATAACTGATTTCAGGTGAACGAAAGTTGATTCCATTATATTTATATGAAGACATTATCTTAAATAATATCGATTTTCGAAAATATTTCATTTTTCGATCCAGATTTAATTCCGATCTTGTACCAAAAGATAAATATCAAGATATTTTGAGGCCGAAATTGTAGAGCCTCTTATTCGTCGTTTAAGTCACGCATATAGTGTTATTACGAAAAATTAAGTGCTACCAACGAAATGTGGTAAAAATTAGCTTTTGGAAGCAAAGACCTAACAATAAGTAAGCATTGGCGTTATTCTAAAGTACACAGTGGTAGTTTTCAAGAAACAGTATCCCAAATAAGCATGATATGCACCAATAAGGAGAATTACTTTAAATTACAAAAATTATGAAAATTTGAGTCGCACTGGTTTAATTCTCTCTTGGGATTCACGCGACAAATGTGAAAAACCTTTGCTGCAATTTTAAGAGCAAATCTAAGTCAAAGCAATGTTTTAGTGTCTGTAAAACACAAAATATCTATTTTTAAAAATTCTAATAGATTTGATTGATTGATAGATTGATTATTTAAAAATGTATTAGTAAGTTGGGTTGTTAAAAAACTTTACAAATTCTTATGGGGTATAATTTACAAAATAGCAAAAGTTGAGTAAGGCAAATCAAGAAAATGATCCATGTGCTGCCACACTTTTAAACAATAATTTGATTTATCTTTTAAAAAATAGAGCTTTAGACCGCACATAGCAAGAATTGTCAATTCATTAAATAATGTCTGACATTATTTAAATAACATATAAACCAATAGTTTAACCTTATTTAGCAGATGTTCTACTAATGTGTATTTGTAAAATAGATAATACCGGCGAGTAATGTTAATAGCCACCATACGGATATCAGTTCACTATGCCTTGAAAGCAACAGAAATACAGGGCACACAGGATGTCGAAATGGAAAAACAAGCAGAAATAACAAAACAAACCATCCTTAATTTATTTAATTACTATAAAAAACCCAAACATTCCCGTCTACCTTAAAATGGCCACCAATATAATTTTCCTTATAATAAGGATAATTTTCAAATATGGTAGAAACTATTATTACGAAAACGACGTGACGTGATTGGCAGCTTTTGTACACAAAGGACTCTTTGTCCCGCCCACCAGCGGCCGCGGTCACGTGAACGAGGGTCTGATAGCCTTCGACACCCTTCAGGGTGTGAAGTGAACGGCCCTTAAGCCTGACATTGCTTCTGTGCCGGAATATTGCACCATGTTTCATTTATTTTAAATGAGGATAATCATATCTGATGGGAATAAACGCTAATACAATTAAAGCGTTTATCCGGTTGTTTGTGGCTTATTTTTAATTAATTAACAGACATTGTTGTTTATTGAATATTTTCTAATGTTAATATGTATATACTTTCATTTCATCGCTAATAAATATTTAAAACATCTTTAAGTAAGGGTTGCAAATTATTTATTTTATTTTTAGTATAGACAGTTGTATAACAAACAATATTAAAACCAAACAGGTACCCCTAAAAAACGAGATAGCACCTCAGGGGCAGATCCAAAAGTTGCTTTCCGGGGCGGCCAAAAGAAAACAAAAAAAGTCTAATAAGTTAAAAAAAAAATTATATTTATTTACAAAACATAAAGATACAAACAGATACACTATCCAAAATAGTATCCACGGCATTTAAACAGAAAAAAAAACAGAGGGATACATAACTGTTTATAACAAAGTTCTAAACGCTGGTAAGTTTGTTCTGGTGTACGTGCTATTTTATATATGTGGTATCCGTTATTCAAAGATATTCTTTTGCAGCTATGTTATGTTATAATTATAACAAATTTAATTTTCACACATTTTCATTTGCCATCGAACACTTCCTTGATTGGAGCCAAAGAATTCTTTACATTACCCCCAATACTGAAAAATTGGACCTAATTTTGTCAGGTTAACAAAAGCTTGTTGCCAAGTGTAATAATCAGTCCTTAGAAAATATGTGAAGTCCTACAATCTAAAGTAATATTATCAATATAACCAAACAAAAATAAACTTTTCAAAAAATTCTAAATTTTCTTGTCCATTTTTGCGCACACGTATAGCTCTGCAGTGTTAGCAGTTTTTCTCCAAGCTGCGATAATCCCTCGCCACCATTATGACCACCATGATGCTCCAAAACCCATTGAAATGAATATGTTAAAGCAAGTACAATGCTCAATATTTTCTGTAACTGTGAAAGCGAGGTCCTGATTTTTCGACACGACGAGTTTTTTCAGATCTTCACGTTTCAGTAGATGACGAAGAACATGTTTTCTCAATTCCGTCGTTCTGTCTATCTGTCTGTCTGTATGTCTGTCTGTCTGTTTGTCTGTGTGTTCGCGGCGTAGCTAAAAAACTACTTACCCGATGAATTTTGGTCAAAAATTAAAGGTTATATGGGGATGACCTGGTAACATTTTGGTAAAAATCCAATATGGCCAAACAAAATGGCGGCTTGGTGAAATGTTAAAAAAATTATTATTAAAAAAGTCCTTATTTACAATTTATCTCAAATTTTGCAAAAACATCAGGTATTATGTTGGAATCAACTGGTTACATTTTGGTACGAATAGAAGATGGCGGAACAAAATGGCGGTTTAATAAGGTATATAAAAATTCAGCCTGAAAAAACTGCTTAATGGTTTGATTTTAAATTGTGTGCTATAAATAATTGTGGTACAGGGATCAACTAGTAAAGTCGTGGTACTAATTCAAGATGGCCGAACAAAATGGAGACCAAAAAAAAATGTTTTTAAGCGTGAAAAAATCACCCTCCCACTTCTACACATCTTTACGTTTTGAAGTCGCTAAATGCCAAAAAATAATTGTTTTATCAACTCCGTCGGTCCGTCTGTCGGTCTTTCTGTCTGTCTGCCAGTTCGTGGCATAGCTTAAAGACTACTTATCCGATTGACTTCAAATTTTGGACAAAAATTAAAGGTCACATGGAGATGGCCTGGTAAGATTTTAGTAAAAATCCAATATGGCGAAACAAAATGGCGGCCTAGTGAAATGTTAAAAAAGTTATTAAAAAACTACTCATCCAATTTATCTGAAATTTTGCAAAAAACATCAAGTATTATGTTGGAATAAACTGGTAATATTTTGGTAGGGATCCAGGATGGTGGAAGAAAATGGCGGCTTAATAAAATATTTAAAAATTCAGCCTGAATAACTACTTAATGAATTGATTAAGTTTCGAAACTTAATTTGTGCATCCTCAAGATACATATATAGATCCTGTACCCTGCAGAAACCTCATATTGTCAGTCTTTCCCTACTCCGTAGGTCCATAGATATTTCCTCGATATTAAGTTTCTAAATGGTTTTCGATAACAAACCTTAGGTTAGGGTCCAGTAAAAAAACAAATATCTATTTTTAAGTAGTCGATGTTTCGCAATTTTATTGTTGCATTCTCAGGACACACAGTTTCTATATCCTAGATGAACCCTATATTATCAGTCTTTACTTACTCCGTTCGTCTGCAGATATTTCCCAGATTCTATGTTTCCTTGGTTTTCGTTAACGATCCTCTTGTGGTTATGTTAGAGGGGTGTATTATTTGGCGTTAAGGTCCAGTAAAGAAACAAAAGGCTCTTTTAAATTGTCGACGTTTGGCAACTTTATTGTTGCATCCTCAGACACATATTGATTTTATGTTCTGCGTGAAGCCCATTTTATCAGTTTTTACCTACTACGTTAATCCGTAGATATTAAGTTTCCAAATAATTTTCATAAACGATCCTCTTGTTCTTATGTTAGAGTGGTGTATTATTATTAGGATCCAGTAATAAAAACAAAAGCTTTTTTTTAAATTGTCGACGTTTCGCAACATTATTGTTGCATTTTCAGGACATATATATAGATTTTATATCCTACATGAAACCCATATTATCAGTCTTTACCTACTCCGTTGCAGATATTTCGCACATATTAAGTTTCTAAATTGTTTTCGCTAACGATCTTCTTGATGTTAGAGTGGTGTATTATTTGGGGTTAGGAAATATCCGCAGACCAACGGAGTAGGTAAAGACTGATAATATGGGTTTCATGTAGGATATTAAATCTGTGTCCTGAGGATGCAACGTAGACATCTAAAAAAAGACTTTTGTTTTTATACTGGATCCTAACCCAAATAATACATCACTTTAACATAACAACAAGAGGATCGATAACTAAAACCAGTTAGAAACTTAATATCTGGTAAGTATCTGCGAACCAGCGTAGTAGGTAAAGACTGATGATTTCAATTTAAGACGGCGAAACAAAATAGCCGAACAAATAAAATTTTTAAAAAATCAATAAAAAACATCTTGTTCAGTTGATTTTGCAGAAAAAGTAGATGTGAAAATAGCATAAACTGGTATAAATTCAATATGACGTAGCAAAATGACGGTATGTGTCAATATAAAAACTATCTATTAAATTTATTTTATTATGCCCAAAAGTCAAGTGTGGCATAGGTAGATATGGTAAAACATTGGTATGAATCCAATATGATGGAACAAACAAAAATGATAAGACAATATGTACACATATATACTGTGACTATGTACTGAACTAAATTGGGTCAGACTTCACTATTCCTAACAAATGGAAAAAAAATCATAACGAGGGAAGTTCCGGGTAAAGAAATTTACCGATTTTTTTGACATGTGTTGCAAATATGTCTATATCTGTTGTTTCTTCTAATCTATAGCTGAAGTTTCCTATAGAAAAAAAGTCGCCATAGCCAAGAAACCTATAGGTAGAAAAATTATTTTATCGTATTTATTTTGTAAACAAGTAGTCAAAGAAATAAGCTGATTTTTTTGGATGACTAATTATCAGTAGTTTTTATTTATTTGTTTTTAACCTGTTTCTTCTCTGACATTTGGTACATACACAATACATTTCTTTTTACTTCCATAAAGCCTTCTGAATTTTGAATTTTAAAAAATGAAGTGATTTTATAACTTACATGACGGTTTATGGTTTTATAAATGGCTTTATCGACGAACCTGGGCTAACCTAATGGGTTTCTAGCTTCAGATTGCAAAAAAGATGGACATATCTTAGAGACCGCAAGGCACTTAAATGCAGAAAAACAAGTGGTCAAGAAAACACAACAAAAAAAAACGGAAATATGGAGACATAGTGGATTTCAAAACTTCATTTTATGCTGGACAAAATCAGACCAAAACACTTTACAACAGTTCTGATAATTAAAGAGGGGTGCAATCGGATATTGAGAATTTTACTGATTCCTCACAATATAGTTCATAATGATATTTTTCACACGTTACCCCGGATTCCAGAGCTAATTTACTCGACAATAGCAAAATTATGGTTAAGAAAAAAAGCAGATTTAAAAAAAAAATGGTGCCATGCAAGAAACTGTGAAAACATTTACACCTCATCTTCTGATCGGTGTAAAATGTATACGATGCTTAAAGAAAATGTCTCCATTTTCATTCCCAAGCTCACCTCAAAGTCCAGGGTATCAAAATATATAACTGTGCAAAGCCAAGGTGGGAAAAATGTACAGTGATACAACATACCTTTTCAGAGGTCAGTTTTACGTTTGTCTTTAAGTCCAAGGGACAAAAATAATTATTCCCTGCAAAAAAGTTCAGACAAGCGGAACTTTATATAATATATAATTAATGCATTTGCCCGATACGGGTCTTGCTAGCCTATGGCGGCCTAATGGGCTTTAAAAAGAGCGAAATCGAGATCGTTGTTTGACAGAAATTGATCACCCTGCTTCTGGATTTGCAGGACATGTTCCAGACAGCGATAATGGTGTCCTTGTGTTGACGTTGGTGTACGTGGAGTAAAAATATAATAGTTCCTCCCAATAAAAGTCAGGAATAAACAGTGTAATTTAACGCCGGCCGGTCGTGGTATTAGCCAGCGGTGCAGTTGTATCTGTGATTCTATTTGCTGCCTCTGCTCAACACTGGGTAGGGTACTGTATGGCAGCAGCCCGATGAGCTTGAAAAAAACGAACTTGCGATCGTCGTATGAAAAAATGGATCACCGTGCCTGTGGAGTTGCAGATTATGTTCCAGACAAGGATCATGGTGTCCTTATTGTGACGTTGGTGTATGTGGGTTAAAAACATATTAACATTGTTGTTTCCGATAAAGGCCAAGAATCAACAGTGGAATTCAACGCTGGTCGCGGTATTAGCGAGCGGAGTAATCTCTGTTATTCTATTTGGTGCCTAGGGTAGTCTATGGCACGGCGGCTTGATGAGGTCTAAATAGAGAGAAATCGCGATCGTCGTTTGACAAAAATGGATCATCGTGCCTCCGGAATTGCATGAAATGTTCCAGGCGGGAATCGTGGTATGTTTGTTGTAACTACGTCTGGGCGATTTTCAAAATATATGATCGATTATCGATTATCTAAAATAATCGATTAATCGAAAATAATTGATTAATCGAAAATGATTGATTAACGAAATTATCAAATAATCGATTAACCGTTTAATAAAGCCACATTTATGTACTTTTGTGCTCCCTTAATTTACGTTTTTATCCGAAAACTTGAATCAAGGACATTTTTTTAACTTTTAATAAAACCCTTAAAACCCAATTAATGAAATTTAACTTAACCATAACCACTATGCATTTTTGAGATTACAAAATAACATTTCCAATATTAGCAGTAATTTTCATCATTGTACAGAAGCTAAAAGGAACCAAAAGATATGCAGCAGCAAAAAGCCTCTATACTATTTGGCAGCACTACACCCGAAAGCTTTAATCTTTTACCGACATACTGATTGCCGAGTGCCTACGCCGAGTATGCCGACAGCTAAATAATAAAGTTAAAAATAACGACTTTTTTTATTTCTTCCACATGTAGAATGTGTGGTTATTAAACTTATTTCCTCAATTCACTGTTTGTTGATTATTATTACTAATATTATTGTATTATTCGATTAATCAAAATCGGATATATATATATATATATATATAAATATATATATAGTACAATATATATATATATATATATATATATATATATATATATATTGTACTCTACTTTTTTAGGGCTAAGAATTGAATAGGTTTTTAAAAAGTTGCTACTGGATATTCAAAAGTATTTAAAACACTGAAATATATAGTAAAACTCTCCATAGGTTTTTCATATACGTTATGGTGGCTCTCATAATGTCCTCGTCAGTCTGATGATTCTGATGAACAAGAACTAGTCGTTTTTTACTTTGGACGTCTGACGATAGTTCCGATCGATCTAAATCGAATCAGAGCATGTCCTGCTTTTTAACTGATCGTTTACTACTGTTGGAAAGCAACTTTTCCAACAACGTTACTATTTAGACACTGCCATTTATTTTGATCCTACTAGGTATATACATTAAAACCGCAACCAAACTTCATAAAATAAAAATGTAATAAACACCTGATATATACAATGAAAATAAAAGTATTATTTTTAAACACAAAGAAAGTTGCAAAAGTAACAAATACGAAACCTCTTATAGAACATACTTTGTCAGTAGCTGAGCTAGCTTTTAGAACTATATGAAAGTTAAATCTTCTTTCGTAGTATACATTAGATATTTACTGGATTTTATTAACTTGTATTTTAAATATGTATTTAACTAACAAAGATTGTTTAAGAAATCATAGTTCCGACGTTTCGCCTTCGTTTGCACGAGGCATCTTCTCATGTTTTGTAACTTAAAACTCATCATTATCATCATTAACGAGTGTATTGCAAGTCGATAACTGTAAAATATAACCGATTTACACATAGAGTACTTGTTTGTGCATCAATTATGCATTATAGCTATAACAACGCCTTTGGCCTTTATTGAGAAACTGGAAGAAACTAGGGGAAGGTATTTCTTCAGTTATACTCTTATTTTGTTTGAATGGAATTTTTGTTTTATTCAATGAATTTGTAATTTTTCCGTATTGGCATTTCATGAGCTTCCTTTAGTGCTTGGGATAATAAATTTACGACTCGGCTGGTAGATTTGGGGTCGAATGCGAATAGTAACCAGGCTTCTTGCTTAACACACACATTAACACAACGGCGTAGTAGACAATGGGAAACAACTACGTAGAACATATTCCCTATTATAATGATCTAGTGCAAATTCAAATGCATCGTTAGCGATGACCAGTGCACTCACTGGTCATCGCCAACACCAAAATACGACGCTTGAAGAAGAAGAAACGTTATCAACAAAACAAATTTTGTAATCTACAGGGAAGCCCTGAGGCCTGAGTATTGCGTAAGGTGAAGGCTAGCTCTAATATTTGCAACTATAAATTTTGTATGCATGCAAAACTACCAAATAACCGTTTCTCCTTTGTCCAAGAAAAGCAAGTAGCTGCAACATCTTATTTTAAAAGTCACTCACAGCAACCAATAAGAATATCGGTCGACTACATAGGGCAATGATTTTTGACTAGGTAGGTATTTTAATTCTGCAGTTTGTTATTGTTACTGAGATAAACAAAATTGTGCGGTTATATAATATGATATTCATAAGAAGTTTTATTTTCTCGACCATTTTAAAAGGTTACATATTTGTTCCACAACCCTGTAGTTCCATTAGCACTAATAACAAAAATATTCATATTTTTTTATCATTAATTATAAGCCAAATACACATAAAGCGGAAACACATTTGTTTTAATCCGACAGGTTTTATGGATTTTGCATTTTTTAACGTATACCAGTTATTTAACTGTTATACATATGCATATATTTTTTCTGCTAGTTTTAGCTATTATACATTTCATATTTTAAGTAAAGAACTCGGTATAATAGCTTGGCATTACGCAACATAAATCATTACATCGTTTTGAATAATCGTTTGAAAATACCTAGTTGCATTGTTCTAAATTATAAAGGAAAAAATTCAATAAAATCTCTAAAAATTAGCAGATGTGAATCAACTTTTCGATGGGACAAAATGAAGCTTAACTATTATCATTATGAAACACCTTCATTCATTATTATGGCATAAATTATTTTATAGAATACAGGACGTTGTCAATTTAAGCAAAAGTAGCAGAAATGGCGCCAAAATTAGTGTTCACTTTAAAAAACGAACTGTTTTATGGCTTTTCTTTTACTTAGAGATGAACTAAATAAGTGTTTTAAGTAGAGCGTTTTCAAATTTGATTTACAGTTGTTTCCAAGAATGCAATTGGACTAATAGGTCGAATACAGTTTAAGTACAAAATTAAATGTTACCATTACTTGAACGCAGTGGCTTAGTTGGAATATTGCAGTAAGTGGGTATATATCAAAAGGCACCAAGATATAAAATACCAAACGTAAGAACTGATACGTAATCAACAATTAATCTTAGGAGGCAGAATCCTTCTAAACTCAAAAATTTGTCAGTTTTAAATCAATACTCAGTTATCGCAACGAAACATACGTTTCCTGATTTTAATTTTAGTAATAATGGCTAAAGTCATGAGAAATTCTATTCTATATCATATTCTACGAGCGTGTGCAAAAGATTTTGCTGAATATTTTTAACTTTTTTCCTGAGGCCAGGAGGCAAAAAAGTAAAAAAATTCCCGCCGTAAATATTCAAAAAATGTTGGACCAATAGGAGCCATTCTTTAATAAATAACTGAATGTTTCATTTCTGTAAATGTTTACGCTCGTCTTGTTCATATATAAATAAAAATATATAAGAAACTTCAAATGAAACCCTTGAAAAGGTTTTGTGTATGCAACCAGTTTATCGCATTTTTGTTAGTTCTGCAACGATCCATAGTCGCAGCTAGTTCCGCTATTGTGCGAGTTGACGTTTGAGGCGAAACGGCCAGTTTTGATCGTAAACGTAAACAGTGCCAACAGTACTTTTTGAATTTAAATTGGGTGTATGCGATTATCATGTTGTCGACACAAATTTTGGTAATGTGAAAGAAATCTAACAGGGTATGTGATCTACATTTTTCTGAAAATAATCGCATGCCAGGAATGAGGTTTAACAACAACCTCTTCCTACAGAAAAATTACCTAATTTTTTTTGTACTGGTAAGTTCATTCGTTTATATAAAATATCTATCTATTTATAAAACTTAATGCTTTTATTGAATTATACTGATTTAGAGGGTTTGAGGTTTTCAATATGAACTCATGTTTATAGGCTTGCCATAGGGAACATATCAAATCAAACAATAATACATGTAAATTATTTTACAAACTGATGTACCTAGTCCAACAAGCAACAAACCCAGTAGAAAAGGAAAGCACCACAACTTGAATGTAGTGTTACCCGAGGAAATAAGAGTTGTTGTAGGAGGTAGGTATTACCTAATAGTTAATAACAAAAAACAGCTACATCTGAGTGATGTGCATAAAACTGTATACAACTAAATCATTAATTAAAATTACATATATCATGCGGATGCTATAAAATGTAACTTAAGAATTTTTTGACTGTGTGTTGAGTTGGTTCGGCTAACAATAAGTCTGTCGTGGTCTTTTCTGGATCAAAATACTATATTTAATGCAACAGAATTTCTTTTAAACAATCAACTTTTAGGTATGTCAGACACATTTACGTGAAAAATGCGAAACATTTCCTGAAAATATTAAAAATAATGTATTAGCATATATATCTTATTATATGTTTATGTGTTATGTTTTCAGATATGTCCGAGATATATATTATGCACAGCAGTAGTCCCAAAACAGAGCCTTGGGGTACTCTACTCAATACATCATAGCTCTCCAACAGACATCTATTGATTCGGACTTGGAAGCACCTTCCGTGTAGAAAATATAAAATCGATTTAGTAGGGTGTATTATTATAAATATTGTTATATTTTCTCGTTAATTTAAAATGGCATCCGCAATTATATTGTGTATGATAGTATTTATGGGAATGTACTCTAAGGGAGCTCATAACCATAAGAGATTTAGCAAGGATTAATTCAGAGGAAAGTTACACAATTTTGTTCTTAATTACTTTACATTTCTCAAAATTAACCATTATGTATTTGCGCATTATAATTAATTTTCGAGTTAAAACAAAACAAAGCTGAGACATGTTAATGTCATTTATTTATAACATTTCTTTCTTTTGTTCTTTTTTTGTGCTTTTATTGGATTTTATAGTTTATATCTTGTACCATTTGTAGTGCACTTGTTTATTCTGTAAGTACGTATTTGCAAATAAATAAATTTTAGTTTTGTTCGACAGTTTTATCTATCTGTAATGAAAATTATACAAGATCTAGGTGTAGAAATAATAATAAGAGTGATAGATATCTTAATATACAAGGGTAAATAAAACACAAACATATGGTGCACAACAAGGTATTTTTTTATAATGTATTGACTTATATTTAAAGTTAAAAATTGATAATCCGTAGAGCATTTATTGTATCAGATAACATTTTTATTAATGAGGTATATGACCACTACTTATATACATTTTAAAAGAACTCTAATTTTTTATTGTGAGATCAAATTATAATTTTGAAATAAAACAGTCAAGATTTCAAGGAAAATGAGTATTTATTTTCTTATGGAGTAGGTGATTTTTTTTATTTGCAGTGAGACATTTGGTGGACCTAAAGAAAAAACGGCCTTCATTTATGTATCACCCTGTATCTTTGTAGTGTATTATCTTATTACCAAATGATAATATTATTAAGATATAAATATATTTTTTTTAATTCGAATGTTTTCTGTTTACAGATGCGCATTTTAAAATAAAAACAAATTTTGAAAATTATCCCATAATTTTTTGATAATATGGTTTAAACCTAAATTAGTTTTTTGAATTTAGGGATAAGTCAGGATACAGCATCAAGTTGACACGAAAATATTGTATATGACTATTTCTTTTTCCCTAGGAATTTTGTGCCTTATCTCGAAAATTAAAAAACCGGTGTTTCTACCATATTTTTAAAGAATTATCCCATTTTTACAAAACAGATTTCATTTTATAGGTCGCATTTGAAAACAAAAAACTTTTAATTTAAAAAAAATATCTGTATATATTTCTCAGGCTTGGTCCTTTTTATTTGCCATGTATTGTCAAAAAAGTGCTAATAAATTAGAACACTACAAAGTAAGAGGGTGATACATAAATGAAGGCCGTTTTTTCTTTAGGTCCATCAAATTTAGTTTTAACAAACTTGCGATAGATGGCGCCATCGCTGCCTTCGGTTTGTACAGTTAACTGTAGAAAAAAAAATTAGGCATCTCGTAACTTTTACAACGACCCGAGGTATTGCGCTGCAAACTTTACAACTCGAAGCAGGGCAGTTTCCATTATATAGTGAGTGTTATGTGGTCTTGTTCGCACTCGACTGCTGTCCGAACTCTGCTCCGCTCCGATCAACTTGCAGTCAATGTGCAGTCTTTGCGTACAAGTTAGGAATTATATTATTTAAACGTCTATCGCGTAGTGTAATGAATGACTACTGACTGGATGTCTTTCCCATTATTTGGGTACAGGGTATCCCATTTTCGGTACTTTTGCGGGGTATATCTCCCTTATTTTGAAAACTAGAGAGTTGCGGTTTTTTCTCGATAGTTTGCTACTTTTTTTGTGAAATTAAAGATGGCACAAGCAGAATTTTTATAGCCTCTTTGGATTTGGAGATACAGGGCGTTTTTGAAAATGTTGCATTTTCAGGCACCCCTGGGATCCCAAATATCAGATAAACTTACCAAAAAGGCGAAAATTGTTTCTTCTCTGACTTCTTCTCCGCAGAATTCAGTGCCGCTTTTAGAATAAGTATACGAAGTCAGATCAAAAATTCATCGGTCCTACTAAATTTTTTTAAACGGTACACCCTGTATATTATTCTTTATATTTGTTAGGAATAATGTGGACTTTCCAAAAATATATACATGTATGCAGTTATTTTGAAAATCAAGCCCAAAATTAGATATTTTATAAAATTTTCTTCTGGGTCCAATTAGTAGATAGTAGGGTATGGTTAATTTGTTTGCAACAAAATGTAAAATGTAAAAAACTTTGCGGTGTTGTCAGTTTTTGATTATTAATGAAATATTTTTGTTGTTTTGGTGTTTCTATTTAACTATATACTATATTTAATTTACTTTTTAGGTAACGTATTTTTAGCGCGATGGTTAGGATAATATCTTAGGAGTATTTTTTGTTCATATTAGATATTCTGAGAGAAGGAAACCTTTCCGTGATGTATTTGTTCGCTTTAAATCAAATTTACTAGATCTACGGATCATTTATCCAGCCCCGTCCTAAAGCATACACCAAACAAGATAGAAATAGAAAAGAAATAAACATATTGGGACATGTAGAAGCGACGCGCGACGCCTTTATCTTCTTGCCGGCGAATAGAGGAAGCCACTGGTGTATTCAAGAATCCAAGAGTCATTCCAAAAGAATTTTGCAAAAATATAAGTATCACCCAAGTAAACTCATTTTTTTATTTCTAAGGTAAAATACTACCTGTGACCTTTCATTATGACAGGACAACCCCAACCAAAACTGAACACAAGATTTTTTTGGGATTAATTTTTTCTGATATAGTTATCACTTTTTTAATATAAGAGAGTCAAACCAATAGAATCCTATTAAGCTGTCGGCGCCTAAGGAACACTGCAGGTCTAGAGCCGGCAGGTGGCCGAGAGCTTAAAGCATAGTTAGTTACTTATGTTTATATCTGAGTTGGTCTGGCGGGCCTGGGTTCGAATCCTAGCTGGACGCACGACTTTTCAAGTATGCAGCCAATATTAATGGTAATAAAATCCAAAACAGACAAATGTAAAATGTATGTTCTACCATTCACGCTGATTGACGCCGGATTTGGGTTTATAGGGGTTGTTGATGCAGATACACACTTCTCAGTCGGTGTAGGTCACTTAATAAAGATCAAAGGCTACACCGTAACCCAAGAGTTGACAGCTCGAGTGTAGGGTGTAGGCCGGGGATCAAGAGTGACCGAGGACCGTGGTTCGGAAGCCATGTTAAGCTGTAGGTCCCGTCCAGATTGGTTACTCCCATGACGGAAACAAGACGTTAAAATAAATTAGCAAGGCAAAAACACTACAAGGCAGGTATTATATAAAGTAAGGTCATTATTAATTACGACACTCGTAGTAGTAATTTAAACGCACTAATTTTCAGATACATACACTATGTAAAGTAAAAGTTATATATCTGTCTGAGCAACTGATTGACTATTGAATATGGTGTTTTCTGAACAAGACAAATTTGAAATTCGCTGCTGCGGCGCGAAAGGGATACATGGAAATTCATGAAGAAAACGGTAGTAGGCATACACCGTTTAATACGTTATTTAAACGTATTTATTTATTCCTTCAGAGGGATAAATCCTTGAAGAAGGAAAAAAGACAAAGCAACTCTAATCAAAATGAAGAACTAGCCATCTATTTATATTATACGCGTATATATATATATATATATATATATATATATATATATATATATATATATATATGTAATTTAAATTTATACTATAATAACATCCTGAAACTTTGCTGTAGTCACTAAGAAAAATATGAAATATATTCCTTATTTTAAAAACCCTTGATTGACTGGGAATTGTTACAATTTTCTTTTGATAATGACCATATTTTTTAGAGAACCCTTTAAACTCTATACGAGTTGAAGTTTGCGATTTGCATACAAGTTGTGGGAAAATATGGATAATTTAAAAAAATAATAAATTATATCCCTATAAACTGATGAAAGTGCACCACCTGACTGAGAAAAACAAGGCTCAGAAATGTTTATTATGTAGTAACGCTTTGGACATATTGGGAAATGACCCGCTATTATTCCATGGACTGACGAGTCGTGTTTTACCACATCTGGAATATCTAACAGAAAAAACTTACCCCACTGGTCGTTATAAAATCCAGAAAAGTATTTCGAAGCCAAACGTTCTGAGTGACGCCGCGCCGGTCTATAAATGTCTGGTGTGGTATTAAAGCCAACAGAATTTTGAGACCCTATATTCTATGACGGTGCATTAACAGGCGATAAATACTTAACGCTTTTAAGTGAAGATGAGGAAGATGTCATAGATAAAATGTCATTGGGCCAAAGACCAAGTGGCATGTTATTAAATTATGTATGGAATGGCCGAGATATGATCTCACTAAAGACTAAAGGTGTCTATGTATCTTGCATGTAATCTAGATATTTGGCCACAAGATGGAGTCCACACTTCATGGTTCTAGATACTTTTTTGTGGGGTCAAAATAATATTTATTTCACGCGCAATGGAAATATTCTCGTAATTAATTAAAGATCAAATTAAGGCAGAAATAAACAACATAAACACCAATCATTCGGATATTGAAGGCTTTAGAAAAAATGACAAAGAGTTTCAATATTTAGATGAATTTAACACTTAAACATTATTTTGTATATCATCCTAATGATAGCTTGTCATCAGTGGCGACTATTCATGTGAAGTAGGTGAAGTGCTACTTCACCAGGAAAAATAAACAAGTAAACATCTAACTATATTTATTATATATCTATTAAAATTTTAGTTTTACATTCATTTATTCACCTAATTGACATAATAAACATAAAACAAATAAATAAACCGTACATCTCGAATAAATATTTTACGTGACCGTTGGCGGCATGGCTTCTTAAAACTTTCAATCGAATTTTATTATAACAACTAAACGCTTCGACTTTGCTGGAGGTGCTATGTTTAGTTTACGATTTTCCTACTATCTGATGAAAAATCAATCCGCCTTGCAAAAGGATTTTTAAGTGAGATGAAGGATTTTGAATTCACGTTTCTGGCATTAGTGTTTAATGACATTTTCTCAATCACGGACATAATATTTGACGTTCTTCAAAAAAAATTGCTTGACATTCATTTTTGCATATCCAATATAAAACGTTGTCATGAGGCGCTCTGTAAAAAAAGAAATGAACATTTTTTTAATACCATGTTTGATAAAGAAAATTCTATTATAGAAATAAATCATTAGAAACGTGAGCTTGCCAAGCTTTCACCTGAAGAAATTAGGGCTAAGTATAGAACCTTTTTTTTTATGAAATATTGGACCATATTTTAACGGAAATGACACTAAGATGTCAAGACTGTGAAAAACTTACATTTTCATGTTTGGGAGTTTCTGCTCAATATTTATAATATAGTTTAAATTTTCCGACTGGCCCGTGTGAAAATTTGTTACAGTTATATGGGAAATATTTTCAAAAAGTCAACGACTTAAAAATGAGCTTGGTCTTATTTTTGCCAATAAGAGTAATTGGAATATATCGTTGCAAGAGCAAATGAAAAAAATTAAAGAAAATAAATATATTTTTACCGAAGCATATAAATTGATTTTCCTGATTTTGACAATACCGTCGACAAGTGCTTCAGTGGAAAAAAGTTTTTCTTGCTTCAAATGTGCAGAAACTTATTTAAGAAACACAATATCTCAAGAAAGACTTACTTCTCTTGGCAATATTTCAGTTCAAAAGGAATTTCTGGAGGAGATTAGAGCAACCCATCCATTTTATGAGGATGTTGTAAATAAATTTGCTGCTATGAAGAATAGGATAATTGATTTAGTATACAAAATTTAGTTAAGGCGTAAAAAAATATTCTACCCCTCCACATATAAAAAAATTCTGGAAAAAAAATTATTGAGATATTTTCTTGCTTCATTCACACTTCACTTACTTTTTCACCCGCGAGCCGCCTCCGCTTGTCATATTTATTCTGTAGATTTTTCTAGTAGAGGTTTTGCTTATTGTTATTATTATTGTTATAGTTATCATCAATGTTAAGTTAACATCAAAAGTTTAGATATATTGTTTAAATTGAAAATAATTTTATAAATGGATGAGTCTTAATCGTCGATAATTCCTAAACAGTTGAAGATACGTATAGAACAATATATATAAAATCTGCTTATATTTATTCCAAGAATTCAAAAATGTAAAAATATACAGGGAATTCTAATAAAAAGGTATTTCTTTTTAAATAACAGAGACACCCTGTATAACTAAAAATAATTTTAAGAAATAATAGACTACAAAAACTTTACAACTTTTGGAATTAATATTTTTTTCTAAACTAAATAAAAAATTTAAGGAGGGTTAACATATTTAATGGACCACACCGTACAAATACAGTTAACTATTCTATTCGTATTTACTCAAATTTTACTAAATAAAAATTCTAGTTGGACTTCTGTTTGCACTCTCTTTAATAACACACTTATATGTTGGTCGATAAAGGAAAATGATTGGTATCAATATAATATCGCCATAATAATAGAGCTCCATATAATTATCTACGAGGATGTGCGTCATCGTTAATCTGATAATTGGCACGAGCCTCTTGCTTGGGATTGTATTTTGCAAGAAAATTATTATACACAAAAAATTGTAAGAATGACAGCTGAAATACTGGACTCGCGGAATGACGAACCGACCACAGTGGTCTGTGTTTTGTATTTCAGAACAGATGCTATGAACAGCATTGGAAACAATCTATTTTGCAATTTTTATACATTCTTTTATTTTTTTTTTTTTGGTTGACATGAAATAAATTTAAGAAATGGTTTTTATTAAATGTAGAGTGATTTTTTTTAAATCGAAAAATTAAGTCTGTATTCTAACTAACTTGGAGGAACTTTTTGATGTTTTTGCAGAGTAAAAAATATATATAGAGACGGATTAAATGAAGAACAGCTGAATTGTGTGTTTCAATATACAGACCAATCTGCCATAAATGCTTTGAAACAAAATTAGCAAAAAAAAATTAGAAAAAAAATAGTAAATTTATATATATATATATATATATATATATATATATATATATAAATATATATATATATATATATATATATATATAATATTTTCGTTTTAATGAGATTTGGAAGAACAAATTAGAGATCAGCAACATTCTCAATTGCAGGTTAAAGTGTTCATTTTTACATATCAGTAAGGTGTTCGTTCAGTTTCCTAACGATGTAGATATGAGTGTCAGTGAAAAATATACCAGTGTCTGTAATTAAATAAAAAGGTTTACACATTCCGACTATCGTCAGTGCTGGTTCATAAACATTATAATATATAAATCACAGAACTGTGCCGGCACTGATACGCGATTGATATACACAAATATACCCTAACTCAATGCAAATGTTCAAAAAGAATTCTCGCCCTATGTGGAGCTGTGTTGTACATCCAGAAATCTATTTCCTGGTTCTAGATTTCAGGGGTTGTTTTGAACAATCCCGTCGACGATGTCTGTAGCATAAATTTTGCCATTCATGTCATTGCAGAGCCACCCCTGTATGCGTAACTTTTTGTACATATATATCATTTACTCTAATCATCAGAGACTATCACATGATTGCATTTTTCTCTCCAATTAAGACAAAACTTTATAGATTTTTGTACTAATTATTATATACACCCTGCATAATGAAGTGACAAAAATAACAATCAGCTAGTTAAAATGGATTTTCATCGAGGAACGGCTAGTTCTTTTCAATATTCAAAACAAATTTATTACGGCTTTCTACCTAGGTTCTCTACTGATCCAACCCTGCATAAAGTTACCGCAAAATAAAAATATTCAGACGTTGTTACTGCCCGTATCTAGTGATAACATTAAATTTCACCGCTATCTAACAGAGTTAACATAGACCTAGAATAAAATTTGATTCTAGTTAGAAATACACGACAAACACCCAAAGTTTCAGGGGGAAAGCCAGAATTTTGCTTTTTCGCTTGAATCTCATGTAACTAGAATAGAATGCACCTTGATAATGATCGAAGTTCGTTCCATCCAGAACTTACTATAATCGGCTACCATTCCATGCATTCGATGTATTAAAAGCGAGTTATTTCAACAAGATAACACACGTTTAACCAACCAAAGTCATTTAGAAGAATCAAAATGTTAACATCATTCATTGCCCTCCACGGCCCTCACTCCTCTTTTCAATACAAATGAATGTTGCATACTTGGTCGAAGACTTAGCGCATTACGTCATCCTCCTCGTACCTTGTATTTTTCATACGATTTTAGTTCAAATATGTTAATTATACTTGATCACAGCAACGCCAATTAATAAAAAAGAAATATCAAAAAACTTATAACCTTTTCTTAATATTTTAGTCCACTGTGTCGTAGAATGATATAATTTTAATTTCAGCGTCACTTTTTTCGTATCCATATTATATAGCTTCAAGTTTTTATGCAAAACCGCGGTCCAATTAACGGTTTCGGAAGATGTAATAAGAACAAGGCAGCTGCAAAGTTCTTATTAATTTTCAGCAGTTTTAATATCTAATTAGAAGAATTTTTTATTGAGTGTAACACCCGGACTAATTAATAAAAGTAATGTATATTTTTATAGGGACATTTTAAACAGGTACGTTTTTATAACCAGATAGGACACACACGACCATAAAAAACAAGTTTAAATAATTTTGTTGATAGTGATTTACAACAGCTTTTATTATCTAACCGATTCTGAAAAAACGATGAGGTTCTCAATTCGATCCATATTTCCGTTTTTTACTTTCCTTGTAAAAATAAGTATTGTAGTCGAGAAAAAACACCCTCCGACATCAAGACCTTTAAACTAATCCAAACTGCCCATTGGATGCAGTGCGTCGCAGCCTGGCAATGCTGTTTCCAAAGTCAAGACCATTTTTATCCCCCGAAGTTTTTATTGCGACGTCACTGGTTCAAACAAATTTAAAATTCCATATTCTGTTTTGGTCTCTTAGATTTTTTCGATATTTTGTACCGTTTAGTATAGTTGTCCTTTCATGCCTACCTAATTGAAAGGTTATAATGCACAATTACACCATTTTTCTCGTGTTCCATATGCCATGACCTTGCATGAATCGATATTATGCTAAATATATATTACAGGGTGGGCCAATAAATCGAAACAAGGCCGATATTTCACATGCCGTTCGTTTTAAATAAAAAATTGCTTTTGTCTATATTACCAACCTTATCACCTCCACCCCCTCGCGGGGGTGAGGTCCAACCCCAAAATCTTAATTGAGAATAGGGGTCGAGTGAGCCTTATTTTAAAGGCGATCAAATTCTCTTTTCAACACATCTTATTTTTTCAAATTTGATTTGTTTTTGAAAGAATAAGGGTAGAGCCATAAATGTAAAGATGTGTTAGTTTTTGTATCGAGAAAAAAGTTTTTTCGCCTATTTTTAACTCTGTTACTTTAACTTCCCGCTGGGGTCAACTGCAACCCTTAAAATATTATATGGGATTAAAGGTCGAGTGATACCTGATTTCAAAGATCAATAAATTCTCTTTTCAAGGCCTAGCAATTTTTAAAAATTAAGTGGGTAGTAAAGTAGTTAATAAGTCAATACTGATAAATTGTTGAATTGTTGTTTTTTTTTAAAGAATTCTTTTTGAGCTCAGCTTTACGGTTTGGATATGATTTAGGTTTACAAAGAAAGATGAGACATAAGATGTACATTTTGTTTATTCATTGTTCATGATAATAACTGCTAAAGGTGTTGGCCTCCTGCATCCATACACTAATAGAGATTTTGTTCAAAACAGTCTCGAACATTATGAATTATTTCTGGAGGAACTGCCCGACATTCATCAATGGTCCGCTGACGCAAATAGTTTAATGATTGTGACTGAGTTTTATAAATCTTACTTTTTAAGTAACCCCATCGAAAAAAATCTAAGAGGCTTAGTCAGGTGATCTTGCAGATTGCTCCTCTTTGGCCGATACGTCTACCAGGATCCGTCCGATTTAAATATTAATGAACAGCAAGGGTATAATGAAGAGGTGCACCATCTTGTTGAAATGTCAAGTCATTGGCATTGTAATTATTATTATTTTCAAAAGTTTCTCGATAGCGTCTTCTAATAATTGCAGATACATTTCTCCATTTAGAATTCTTATAAGAAAAAAACAATTAACAAATTAAACAATCGCCACAAATTCCAATCCAGACACTTGTCGCAAAAACAAATGTTGAACACTAAATTCGGACTATTTGTTATTCGTTCACTCATAATCTCGCAAAATTCTAAACGTCTGTCAAAGTCATATTCGTTTAATTGTTATACAAAACGAATTTTGTAGAGGTGAAATTTATGTGTCTTTAAAATTCTGCGAATACTCGTACGAGATATGCCACACTAGAAAGTTGCCTGACATTTAATGTGGAATCCATATTGACAAGGCCCAAAACAGCAAATTTTACTGCTTCGCTTCCCACTATTATTCGATTGGGGGCGATTGGTTTTTGGTTTGCCACTGATCACCCTAAACTTTGCTATCAGTTCAATTATGTATTTTCGCTGAACATGTTTATCTGGATTAGTTTGATTAAATAACTGTGCTGCAACATGTACCATTTTCATAATAGAGTTCAATCAGTGATACTGTTTTTGCAGTAGAATAAAGTCTTTTAGATCAAAATAAAATTATAAATAGTCACAGACAAAACTCTACGAGATACTAAATTTAAATAAATTAAATGTAAATACTCTTTAGCCTCCACTTCTAAGGAAGAAAAACAACTGCAATATTTATAAATTATTCACACAAACATAGAATTACTCAGCACAAAAAATTATTAAGATTAGACTAGTACTTACAACTTTTTTCTTCAAACAATAAAATGGGAATTTAGTTAACTTTTTTGAGTGATAAATGTGATGAAAAATGTAAAAAACATTTCTTTATTTTATGTTGGATCTGTTAAAAAGAGAATTTGACGATGTTTAGAATGAGGTATTACGTGATGTCTAATCCCATTTAATTTAAGGGTTGAAGCTCACCCCCGCACTCGCTTCGGTTACCTTCACCATCACCAACTTTATTTTTTCTTATGGACGCCATATTGGATTTTTGTCTTTTTAAAATAAGCAAGACAAATCCTATTCATTGATGTATAACAAGTTTACATTTCCTAAAGAAAAACCATCAAAATGTCCAAAAATCGATTTTATTCTAGCGGGCTTTGGATCGCCGTGTTAACAATATTATTTTTTTGTTTTGGACTGTTTGATTTTTTGACGCTTCAAAGTTTGTTAGTTATTTTCTGTTATCGTTTATTTTAAATTTTTAAAAATAAATTTGCGTTATACCAACGGAGAGAAATTTGATATGCTGGAGTATTATATTAAAAACAATAGAAATGCGGTTATCGCCTTAAATACTTGCGCTGATACTTACCCAAAGAGACAATAACCACACCAAAGGTATTTTTCAAAACTTGTGGTTAATTTAAGAACGTGTGGAAGTTTCTAACAGTCAAGGCTCAAAAAGTATAACAAAGAAAATAACAATCGTGAAAATCAAGTTATAAATTATTTTACCGAAAACCCAACTTAATTGACAAGAATAAGCAGTACAGAGCTAGACATTCCTAGGACAACACTTTAACAAACACAATCAACACGATTGGGCAACAGAGAATCCTAGACGGTTGGCACAACGTAGATTGCAAACTCGATTTGGCATGAACGTTTGGTGTGGCATTTACGGTAAAATAGTTTTTCATATTAGCTGGTTTAACTGCTTTATACATAATCTTGTATTTTCAGGTGATCGACTTATAGGTCCATTTTTTATCAGAATACTTTAACTGGGGAAAGATATTTAGATATGCTAGAAAACCAAATTCTACCAGCAATTAGAGATGAAGCACAATACGAATTTTATAATGTTTGGTTTCAGCAGGATGGCTGCCCAGCCCACAATTCCAGGGCTGTCAGAGATTTATTAAGAAGAACTTTTGGGGACAAATTAATTTCCAATGGTGGTTCTACATCATAGCCTGCTAGGTCGCCAGATATTACACCCTCGGATTTCTTTTAGTGGAGGCACGTTAAAAATGAAGTTTTTAAATTTGAACCTCCCGAGACATTGGCCATACTCGAAGGGAGAGCTCAGGAAGTGTTTGCTAATATTAACAGAAACACACTTAGACGAGCGACAAATAGTGTTTGAAAAAAAATTCGTGATTGCGTTGATAAAAATGGACAACATTTTGTTTAATTTACCAAATATTGTATTCTTTTGTGTACATGTGTATGTTTCTAGTTAAAGCTTATTATTATTTTTTCGTATTTCTTGTGATTACTAGATTAAATATTTATTAAACATTACAAAAAAATATTGTTAACGTGGCGATCTAAAGCCTACGGGAATAAAATCGATTTTTGAATATTTTGATGGTTTTTCTTTACGAAAAAATAAAGTTGGTGATAGTAAAGGATAACCGAATCGTCGTAATTAAAAGCTAATGCGATAACCTTTTTCTACGCAAATGGCTATAAAAAAATGTTCATAAATTTACAAAATACAAATAAAGAAGTTACAGGGCCTTACAAAAAATGCCACTTTTTAGTTTTTTCAAAATATCTCGAAAATCTAAAAAGTTAAAAGCACGCCTCTGACGTTTTTAAATTACCAATGAAATTCTGTAAAACTTTGCATCATTTTTGTGTCTCTTATAGTTTCCTTGATCCACATTTAGAATTCATAATTTAATCATATACCGTGTGATACGTTTTATCCTCTACACCTTTATACATTCACTAAATGATAAAAATTTAATTAATTTGAAGCTACTATAAAGAAGTTAATTCCATTTTAGCATATTTTTTAAAGAAAATTCGATCTCGTGCCACTCCTGTCTTTTGTCACCATTACTATAAGAAGAGTATATATATATATATATATATATATATATATATATATATATATATATATATATTTATTAAGTGGTTTAAATTTCAGCTAATTTATAGATACTATAAGAAAGTTATCTTAATTTAAGCAGTTTTTTCGACGAAAAGTAAGTCTCTTGCCGCAGCTGCCGTTTGTCACCCCTATTACAGGACTGTATATTTGTCTTTATATATATTCATTAGGTGGTTAAAATTTCAGCTAATTTAAAGTTATTATAAGGAAGCTATCTTAATTTAAGCAATTTTGTAGACAAAAATTCACGCTCGTACCGCGGCTGTCGTTTATCACCCTTGCTAGAAAAAACTGAAAATTTGTCTTTATATACCAATTAAGTAGTTAAAATTTATAAAATTATTAAAGTTACCACAAGGAATTTAACTTAGTTTTAACATTTGTTTAAAGAAAATTCAGTATCGTGCCGCCGCTGTGAGTTGTCACCCTTGCTGCAAAAAGACTGTATATTTGTCTTTATATATTTACTAGCGGGTACCCGCGACTTCGTTCGCGTATATGAAAGGGATGTAAAGAGGTACTTAAATCGCCTCACTTGAGTAACTCTTTATAAAACACCAGGGCCAGAAATAATAGTAGACTCTATTACATTGTTTTGTAATGTTTTAACCTGTAGCCGAGTTCCGTTACACAATTTTGGTGGCTTTAAATTTCGAATAAGCATCATTGGTGCCCTCACTTTTAAGGTTAACTCATGAGGAGGGATTCCTGAGGGGTTTAACCCTGTATGAATTTATAAAAAATCTTAAAATATGTAATGAAATAAAATAAAAAGCACGTGTTCAATTGTTTTTCCGAATAACTAACGGCCTTTTAAATAAAATATATTGTATTATTTAAGTGCAGGTTTCACCCCTTTGAACACACCGTATGAACTTTTAAAAAATCCTAAAATATGTAAAAAAATAAATTAAAAAACACGTGTTCAAGCATTTTTCCGAAAAACTCACCGTGTTTTAAATAAAAAATATGGAAATATTTAAGGGGTGGTTCCCCACCCTTGGAATTTGAGTTTTGAAAAATCCCTTCTTATCGAACATTTACACCCCAAAATCAACCTGTATGCCAAAATGAGGGTGATGAGTGAGTCAGTCAACTAAGTCTTTTATATACTAGTCTAGATTAAGTGATTAAATGTCAGCTAATTTAAAGCTCTTATAAAAAAAATCGTAATTTAGGCAATTTTTTCAACGAAAATTCAGTCTCATGCCGGCTTTGCCGTTTGTCACCCCTGCTACAAAAAGACTGTATATTTGTCTTTACATATTTAATAGGTGAGTGAAATTTCAGCTTTTTTACAGCTATTATAAGGAATTTATCTCAATTTAAGCAGCTTTTTCCACCAAAATTATGTCTCGTGCCGCCACTGTCTTTTGTCACCCCTGCTATAAAAAGCTGTATATTTGTTTTTATATATTTATCAAGTGGTTAAATTATCTCAATTTAAGCATTTTTTTCGGCGAAAATTCTGTCTCGTGCTGCCCCTGTCGTTTGTCACCTCTGCTGGACAAAGACTGTATATTTTTCTTTATATATTCATTAAATGGTTAAAGTTTCTGCTAATTTAAAGCTACTGAGTTAACTCAGTTTTAGCTTATTTTTTAAAGAAAATTCGGAATCGTGTCGCCACCGTCGTTTGTCACCCTTGCTGCAGAGAAACCATCTATTTCTATATGTATATAGATATAGATATATATATATATATATATATATATATATATATATATATATATATATATATATATATATATATATATATATATATATATATATATATACATATATACATATATATATATATATATATATATATATATATATATATATATATATATATATATATATATATATATATATATATATATATAGCGGCAACATAGCGGTTTATAAGTTGTTGTTAAAAAATATGTTCTCATAATAAAAGAACTAAAATAAACAATAACGAATTACAACAAATGTTATTAAGAAATCACTACTCAAAAATCACAGATTCCATTTTACACTTAAGGGAATACAAGGACCAAGATACAAGTGTAACTCATTTCTGAACATTTTAAAATGATTTATGGCGAACTAAAAGCCCATTTTATCTTGCCACAAAGCGTGTGTATGCTGTTAGTGAAGTTAAATTAAACAAACTAATAAATGCTTCCAAATAATAGAAATAACAGAACATTGAATAAAAAAAAAGGTAAGATGCCGAAGCAAGAAAAGGAAGATAATAAAGGAAGCATAAAAATGCCATTCTTTAACAAGTTCCTAAACATTAATACAAATAGTAGGCAGTTGAGGCATTCATTCCGTCGCAGTTAGTGCCTCATCCAACGAAGCCTCTAACAAAATATTATTTTTTAATATTTACGAGTTCTTTACAACATTTTAAGGAACTTTCGGGTACCACAAATAGGTAAATCACTTTAACCGAAATTTCGTCGTAATTAATATGTATAATATGTATACTTTTATTATTAAATAATTATATAAACTGTGCTATCTATGTGAGGCGAAATTCGCTTAGCGGGAAATGCCGAGGAAAAGGTCAATTTACTGCAGGTCTACCAACTTATACTTTCGGAATACAAGAAGTTAATTTTGGGAAACTTTTAATTGCCTAAGGCTTAAATATAAATTAATTGGCCTAATGATGTTGGTAATAAATTTAACATATGATCTAAATACCATCGTATCGCATCGCCAATAACTGCTGATATCCGTAAATATGAATAATTAGCGATATTTATGTTATTATACACGGCAATTAACTATCAAGTGCCATTAAAGTATGCATAATTATTTCACCGGCTTCGCGGAAAACTAACAAGCCGTTGAGAATGGGAAGTAAATTAGTTAATAACACACTAGAACAAATTTGGGGCAGTAGATCTACAAGGTATCAGAAGAGTGGAACAATTTTTTTTTCGAATTATGTTTTTTTTTATTACCGTACCTAGCTTGCTTGTTACTTTCATTTGTAATATTGTCGTGCACAATCTGATGTTTAACTTTACATTATCAACGGATATCTAATATTAGGAAGGTATTAGTTCGATGCAGGACGAGAGGTAGAACGAAATTTATAAGTGGGTCAAAAAAGAGGGTACAAATAAATGTCCAGTGTAAATTTGTTGCAGCTAGCAAGGAATGATGTCCACAGATAACTTAAATTAAGGCCAGAATAAAGCACATAAAGTATGATGAAGACCAAAATACAAGAGTTCTAACCACACTACACCACAACTTGTTACGTTCTGATGATATAAACTAAAGTAACTTATCCTAACCGAGACTATTTATAAGTAAATGTGGTCACACTTGGTTGCGCCCGACTGCACCGTTGTCAAGTAAACAATAGAGGGGACTATAGGGAATAGGCCCTCTGTCTTTATTTAGTGCTTTCTTACCACATTTTTAAGTATTTCTATACTCTCAAATGCATCCAATAATCTATTATTAGATACATTTTTAATCAACTTAAGATTATTTATTCCTATTTGGTGATTGTTTTCTAAAGCATGTTGGGCAACGCTTGACTTTTCTGTTCTTCCGTATCTTAAATGTGCCACGTGTTCTTTAAAACGAATGTTTATGGGGCGTTTAGTTTGCCTAACATATTTTAGATCGCAGTCATTCCAGCTAATTTCATAGATGCCACTCCTCTCCTTCGAGTCGACTTTGTCTTTAGGGTTTCCAAGGAGATTTTTCAAACCGTTCTCCGTTTTGTAGGCTACTCTAAAATCTACGTTTTTAAATACTTTTTCTAGACCTCTCGTATATTTGGGATCATATGGGATTACTATGAATTTATTGGGAGCCTCAGGTGCTTGAAGAGTAGTTTAATCTTTTAACATTTTCTTATGTTTATGTCTATTTACTAATTTATGTACAAAATTACCATTATATCCATTACTTTTAGCTATATTTTTAATCCGATTCATTTCATTGTTAAAACGTTCTTTACTTAATGGAAAATTGACTAATCTGTGAGTTAAGAAATGAAATGCTGCCATTTTGTGTTGACGGCAATGAAATGAGTCGGATGTTATATACCTATCAGTATTAGTAAATTTCCTATAAATATCAAATTCTAATTTATCGTTATTTCTAATAACTAACGTGTCGAGAAAAGGTAATTGCCCATTGTTCTCCTTTTCGTACGTAAAATTAATAGAAGGATATTTATTGTTTAATGTTTCTAAGAAAGTGTCCAAATTTTCTGTTTTAGTATCAAAAATAGCAAATATATCGTCTACGTATCTATACCACACCCACCTCAAAAGAGGTGTGCTATATTAGATATGAGTGGTGGCGGGTGAGGGCTGTGTCAAGTGAAATATACTTTTTTAAATAAATGTTTTTTTTTTTAATTTTTTACCTTATTTCTTATTCTCTGGATAGTATTACACTGTATAATAGTATTACACTTAATAATGCCTAGTGCAGATTTTTCATATGTATTTATTTATTTACAAAACATAAGGATACAAATAAGTACACTATTCAAAATGGTATCCACGATTTAGGTTTAGGTAGTGAAAAAACAGTGGTATAAATAATTGTTTACAACAAAGTTCTAAAAGCTGATAAGTTTGATAAACATTATTAAATACAAAATACATTTCAACTTCAACACAACTTAAAAGCAGGCAGCGACGTTTGAAATACGGAACTGTTATTATAATACATGTTAAACATTCTTGTCATTATATATACTGGAAAATTTTTACCAGAGTTGGTGTTACGAAATAGTGTTGTGTAAGTCCTATTATGGCAGAGGTTTCTTATAGTTCCATTTAAAGCAAGAAATTGTTTGAGATATATGTCATCACAATCCAATTTATTCGTTATTATTTCAAAAAACATAATTAAATCTAATATTTTTCTTCTGTTAACGAGAAGAGAAATGCCTTAAAACTGGAATATAGTTTTTAGATATATAGAATTTATTATGAAGATATGCGTTCTCTGCGCCAGAAACTTAAAAATTTTATTCTGTATACTTTCTAACTTTGTTTATTATTAACATACTGTGGATTCCACACTAGAGAGGCAAAATTAATACGGCTATGAACAAATACATAGTACAGTGTTAGTAAAATAGTTGCATTAATAATTAATAAAGTTTCTACTTTATTAATTATTTCTTAGAACAAAACCTAGCATACGATTACATTAATTAATAATATCTTTCTCAAATTGAGAACTAAAAATCATCTTTGTGTCGGTGATCACCTCCAAGTCTCGAATTTCCCTACCTGTTAAAGGATATTGTTATTAATGTCATACTGATGGTCAAAAACATTTTTATTCCTCTCGAAAGTCATGGTGAGACATTTTTCTAAATTCAGAAATAAACTACGGCCCTTAGTACTCTAAATCTTTTGTAACCTCTGACAGTTATCAACGTCCCTTATTGTGTTATACTTTTTGAATTCATCAGCGTAGAGTAGAAACTGCGACATTTCAGAGCATTGGTATATTTTATTTATATAGATTATAAAAAATAAGGGACACAGACGACTGCCCTGGAGTACTCCTGAGGTTCCTCAAACGGTTTTGGGTTAGAATCATTTACTACAGACAGTTATAGAGAAACCAGACACAACGAAATAAGTAAGATGTTCTATAAGTATTTTATGGCAGATATTATCAAAAGCCTTACTAAAGTCGGTGTATGGCATCCAACCTACGTCCAATCGTCCATTGATTTAACAACAAAGTCAGTGAGGCTAATCAAGTTACTATAGATATAGGTCTACATGGAAAAACCCGTGTTGTTGACTTATATTAAGATTTTTTACCAAATATGCAGAACTAGTAGCCCTATACTTTTTTTATAACGTGTCTTACTCCACTTTTGTGGAGAAGTATAATTAATTACCAAGGACTTCCATTTTGTTGGGAAAGAGCCTTCCTGAAAGGAGATTGAAAATGTAATTAAGGCTTAATTTTCTGCAATTTTTTATGAATATAACCCTAACTTATGTATGTTGATAGTCGAGGTCGTTGATAACGTCAGTAAAATGGTTTTCCTCGATAGTAATTGATTATCCAGGATAATTAATATTCGAAATGTTCTTAATTTCCATGAGTTCTGAGAAAGAGGACAAATCTATCAATTTTGAGAATTTGTTATTCACATTGTAGGCTCAAGATATTGCTCGTTCTCATGTAGAACCTATTCTCTCGCTGAAAAATTAAAGTCACCCAAAACAATCACATTATATTTGGCAAAAACGTTTTGATTTATTCGCAATTTGGAAACAAATGTGTAATATACCCAACTGTCACCAGGTGGTAAGCATACACTACCTATAAAAATTATTTCACCATTGTCACATGTTCCTGAGGATGTCTTTATTCAATATTATAACAACGCCACCACCCTCCAACTTTTTAGATTTTTTCTTCTAAATAAATATTTTAATATTTTTGTTATTTTCACACTAATATAAGATCATGCAAATATGTTAATGTATAAAACATTTTATATAATCTAGCAGGTTGCCAACATTTTCTATATATTTTTTCTGGATCTACGTCAATTGGTAGAAAAATAAGTTAGTAAATAATTGTATAATATATCTGAGAATTGAAAAATTAAATTTAACTTTTTACCTTAAACTATGAATCTTCTGAAGTGAATAAAATATATTTTAACTTTGCACCTTAGGCACAGTTTGCTACGCTTGCGTAGTATCAGGTTGTGCTGTGCTGAATAGTATCAACCGTCGCTTAGTGACGAACTGATGCTAATCCGGTGGGGTTCCACTTTACGGTACTTAATATTGCTTTGAGTGTTAGCTTAAAATTATATCAACATTGCAAGAGTGGCTGTTTTTGAAAATGTGTTTTAAGACACCTGGCTAGGTCGTTGCTCTTTTCGCAGATGGATTGTCTTTTCGGGCTATTATCTTCCGCTAATTGACGGGATCCCACCTTTTCTATATCCTTAGATTAAGACAATTCATAAAAAGGTAGAAAAAATATAAAAAATAACTATAGGCCAATATCTTTATGACTCAATATTAGCAAGATTTTTCAGAGCATTCCGTATCATAGATTGACTTCTTTTTTACTTCCCTCGTAAAAGGGAAGTACTGTAATCGTGAAAAAATCACTCTCTGAGATTTTTTCAGATCTTTACTTTTCAGGGTCCCTAGATGACGAAAAACATGTTTTCTCAATTCCTTCGGCCTGTCTGTCTGTTCGCGGCGTAGCTAAAAAAATTAAATACCCGATTGACTTGAAATTTTGGTCAAAACTTAAGCGTCATAAGGGGATCACTTGGTAACATTTTGGTAAAAATCCAAGATGGCGGAACAAAATGGCGGCTTAATAAAATATTTAAAAATTCAGCCTGCAAAAATTGCTTAATGGTTTGATTTCAAATTGTGTGCCATAGCTAATTGTGTTATAAGGATCAACTAGTAAAATAGTGGTACTAATGAGATCAAGATGGCCGAACAAAATGGCGGCCAAATAAAATGCGTGAAAAAGTTACCCTCTTATTTTTACACATCTTTATGTTTTAGCGTCGCTAGATGCCAAAATGTATGTTTAATGAACTCCGTTGGTCCGTCTGTCGGTCTTTCTGTCTGTCTGTCAGTTCGAGGCATAGCTTAAATACTACTTACCCGATTGACTTCAAATTTTGGTCAAAAATTAAGGATCATATGGGGATGGCCTGGTAGGATTTTGATAAAAATCAAACACGGCGAAAAAAAATGGCGGCTTAGTAAAATATTAAAAAAAATATTATTACATAACTGCTCATCCGATTTATCTCAAATTTTGCAAAAACATCAACTATTAAATTGAAATCAACTGGTTACATTTTGATATGAATTCAAGATGGCGGAACAAAATGGCAGCTTAATAAAATATATAAAAATTCTGCCTGAAAAACTCCTTAATGGTTTGATTTCAAATTGTGTGCCATAACTAATTGTGGTGCAAGGATCAACTAGTAAAATCATGGCACTAATTCAAGATGGCCGAACAAAATGGCGGCCAAGTTTTTAAGCGTGAAAAAAGTCACCCTCTCACTTTTACACATCTCTACGATTTAACGTCGATAAATGCCAAAAAATATTGTTTTATTAACTCCGTCGGTCCATCTGTCGGTCTTTCTGTCTGTCTGTCTGTCCGTTTGCGGCATAGCTTAAAGACTACACACCCGATTTACTTCAAATGTTGGTCAAAAATTAAGGGTCATATGGGAATGGCCTGGTAAGATTTTGGTAAAAATCTAATACGGCGGAACAAAATGGCGGCCTATGAAATGTTAAAAAAAGTAATTATTAAAAAACTACTCATCCAATTTATCTGAAAATTTGCAAAAAACATCAAATATTATGTTAGAATAAACTGGTAATATTTTGGCACGAATCCAGAACAGCGAAACAAAATGGCGGCTTAATAAAATATTTAAAAATTCAGCCTGAATAACCACTTATTGAATTGATTTCAAATTGTGTGCGATAGGTAAATGTAGTATAGAGGTCAACTAGTAAAACTGTGGTACTAATTCAAGATAGCGGAACAAAATGGCGGCCAAATAAAATGTTTGTAATCGTGAAAAAAATCACCAACTCTTTCAGCTTTCATATATATCTTCACGTTTTAGGGTCCCTAGATGCCAAAAAATATTTTTCATTAATTCCGTCGGCCCGTCTGTCGGTCTGTCAGTTCGCGGCATTGAATCAATATGATCAGATTGACTTCAAATTTCAATAAAAAGTTAAGAGTCATATGAGGATAATCTGGTAATATTTTGGTAAAAATCGAGTATGGCAAAAATAAAATGGCGGCCTAGTGAAATGTTAAGAAAAAATATTATGCAAAAGCAACTTGCCGAATTTATTTCAAATTTTGTATAAACATCAATTATTATGTTGGAATAAACTGGTAAAATTCTGGTACGAATCCAAGATGGCGGCACAAAATAAAAAACTAGAAACTACCTAATGATTGCAAATTGTGTGCCATAACTAATTGTGGTATAGTACTTAACTAGTAAAACTAGTTACTAATTCAAGATGGCGGAACAAAATTGCCTCCGAATAAAAATTTTATAATCGTGAACAATTCACTCTATAGATTTTACATATATTCACGTTCTAACATCTCTAGATGCCAAAAAACATGTTCTATCAAATCCGTCGGTCCGTCTGACGATCTGTCTGTCAGTTCGCGAAATAGCTTAAATGCTACTTACCCGATTGATTTCAAATTTTGACCAAAAATTAAGGATTATATGAGGATGACCTGGTAATATTTTGGTAAAAATCCAATATTGCCTCTTGAATTTGAGTAGCTTTAAGATAGTATTAATTGATTTTTTTTTCTTTTTGGTTTTATACTTTGTACTTATTACGCAAATATTTGTCTTAATACAACTTAAGTTACGAAAAATAAGAGTATAATCATTTCAAGAGTATCACTTGTTACAATATTTTACATCCTAGTTGTAAGGCGAGAATGAAAATTCACAAAACTGTAAAGGGTCATAGGGTTTATTGTTCTCTTGAATGTGAAGAGGCCGACGTAAAGGGAGACAACTTAGGTCGTTATCTTTTGGAAAGCGAGAAAAGAAAACAAATTGGTTCATGAATTGGAGGTAGAGTTGGACCAAATTAGGACGGACAACGATTAAAAAATTAATAATTTAAATCACGATCTGGCTAAAGCCTATTTGGAAATCAAAGCTAAAGATTCGCATTTTGTAAGAGAACGAAAAAAAACACAGGACTTTACCGATAAGGTGTATCTAAATGAAGAAAAACTTCTTGAACGAATTAAGGAAAAGCACGACGCTATAACCAAACTTAATAAAGACATTATCGAGATTTCTAAGAAAAATTCATCACTCACTGAAGATATAAGGAATATCACAGACCAGTCTGTTATGCTTAAAAATAAAATCTTAGAGTTAAGAACACTTAATCAAAGCATGATTGCGTCAATTAGAGTACTGGAAAGCGACAACGATGTCTATTCCAAAGAAATTCATAGGCTTAATGATGAGCTGAAAAAGAAGTCTGAAGTCACTAACGTAAGTAAGGACGTTGGAACTGCAATTTCACAAGGTGGTCACAATTTTACTCAAAAGAAAAATTATGAAATATTAGTTGTCGGAGACGAAAATGCTCGCAGTTTTGTCACCCTTTCAAAATCACGCATGAAAGGCAAAATCGATGTTAACTGTCAATGGTCCAGGAAACAAAGCTTCTATGACTGCTCTTTGCTTTGTATTTCTCTACCCAAAAACTTTACAAAAATGATTACATTATCATGCTTTGCGGTCCATACAACCCTCTAAAGGAAGCTGCTCCCCAAGAACAAAGTATCAACGGCCTTTTAATCCTCTGCTCTCATACCAACGTTATAATTATAGGTCCGCCCTTACACTTCAATAGGCCTGTTCTTAATAAAATCATTCAGGAATAAAATTCGATAATAATTAGACAACTTAAGAGGTAAGGAACAGCAGGGTTATACTTCCTACCTTTACTATGCATGACTTCTTCTGGACTATTAAACTTTAATGACGAATACAACGTGATACATCATATTTGTAACCAAATATCTTCTCAACCTTACAAGGGTGAGGCAGGTAACTTGAGAAAGAACTGTGCCAGCTCCGCATCCCCAGTGATTGATTTGGCTTAGTCTGATAGCAGTTTGGATGATACAGGGATAAATCATCAAAATTTTCAACAATCATCGAACAAACTAAATTAGCTATATATTATCAAAATGTCAGGGATCTTCGAACAAAAACTGATCGACTTTTGACAAGCACTTCGACATTATAATCCTATCTCAAACATGGCTAAATAGTAACTTTTTGGATTCTGAGATATTTGACGTGCGATATAGTATTTTTCGTAAAGACAGAAGTTATAAGGAACTTAACTGTCAGCGTGGCGGTGGAGTTTTAGTCGCAACCTCTAACAATGTTCAAGCTTCTCTCATTTGCACTCCCTTATGTACCTATTATGATGATGTCTGGATTCGCTTGAATATTGGTCATGCAAAGCTGATTATCTGTTGTGTATATATTCCAACTAGTTCTTCTCTAGAATATTAACAGTCATTTTGCAGCACCTATGAATCATTAAGGAAACACTGCATTCATCTACTGCAGAAACCTTAATTGACTCTATGTTCTTCCTAGAGTTACATCATATAATATATACATATATAATCCGCACCCAAACAGCATCGGCCGAATTTTGGGCTTGATTTTTGCTGACGAATTCGTCGGAACTTCGGTTTATAATCTGATCATCTAATTGACATGGATTCCTATCATCCTGCTATTGAATGTTACTTTAGCTTTCAACATATACGCCACTTAAAAATACTAACCAGTCTACTTTCTGTCAGTTTGATAGGGCTAATTTTCTTTAGCTAAATACTTTTTACACTAATACTGACTGGTCTTTTCTAAAATCTCTTTCTGACGTCTATATGACGGTTGTAAAGTTTCACGAAGTTATTTTTGAGGGTATTCATATTTGTGTACCTAAGAAGACTGTGAAGGGTCAGAAATATCCCTGTTGGTTCGAGAATAACGTAAGCTTATAGCACAAAAAACAAATATTACAAAAAGTACAAAAGGTCTGGTTTGCCTTATGACTTTGACATCTACTCAAACATCAGGCGGGAGGTCAAGTTGAGAAGTGACCTGTGATATTTGATGTTCGTTAGTAACACAGAGCATCTTATTCCGGAAAATATTAAACATTTCTGGTCTTATGTGAAAAGTCTGAAAGGTTCCTCGGGCTTACTTGGCGTGATGCAGCACCATGACCAGGAACTTTATGACAGTAATGATATAGCAAATGCTTTCGCCGCACATTTTTAATCCTGTTATTTCAATTACTCTAATGTAGATATAGATAATATCAACCCTGTTGAATTTTGCACTACCTTATCTTACCATAGTTTTACTGAAACTGAGATAAGTGCAAAATTGTTGCATTTGGACGTCTCCAAAAAAGCTGGACCTGACGGAATACCCCCTGTGTTGTTGAAAAACTGCTGCTCGTCACTCATATATCCATTGAAAATACTTTTTCAAAGATCAATGGATGATGGATACTTTCCTCCATTATAGAAAAATTCTAATCTCTTTCCTATTTTTAAATCTGGAGATAAATCTCATATCGCCAACTATCGTGGCATATCTTTACTCTCTACCATACCTAAAGTTCTTGAAGCCATTCTTACCGACGAAATATTTAATACATTTAAAAATTACATAATACCTGAACAACATGGTTTTTACAAGGGACATTCAACTGCTACAAACCTCGGTGTGTATCAGAACTTTCTTGTTACCAATATTGAAGCTGGAAATCAAGTTGACTGCATCTATACAGACTTGTCCAAAGCTTTTGATAGCATTTGACACTCTTTGCTGATGAAGAAACTGTCTGGTCTGATTGGTATATCGGGAGAGTATCTGGAGTGGATTAGATCCTATCTGTTTCAGCGCCGTCAGCATGTGATTGTTTGTGGCTCTGTTTCACATGAAGTGTTTGTGACGTCGGGTGTTCCCCAGGGTTCACATGTGGGGCCTGTGCTTTTCTTATTGTTTATTAATGACGCTATATCATATTTTACTTCTTCTCAATGTTTTTTGCACGCGGATGACCTCCAGTTTTATAATGTTGTTGATTCTGACGGTCTACAGTGTGATCTGGTTAGATTTGCGAAGTGGTGTAGTTTTAATTTTTTAACTATAAATGTGTCTAAATGTAAATCTATTAGCTTTTACAAATGTCGGAATCCAATCAGAACTTGCTATACTATTAATAATTTAAACATTGAAAATGTTGCATCATTTGATGATCTTGGAGTAATTTTTCAATCTGATTTGACTTTTAATCTTCATATTGATAGCATAGTTCTGAAAGGACTTAGACTGCTTGGTTTTATTAAAAGACATACTAAGCTCATGAATGATACAAAGGCGCTTACGTGTCTATATAATTCTTTTCTCCTTTCTCTTTAGTTCGCAGTATTTTAGAGTATTGTTCCGTCATATGGTCTCCATTTTATGCTTGTCACGTAAATAGAATTGAAAATGTTCAAAGTCAGTTTGTAAAATATCTTTTGTATAAATTTAAATTTCCATCTAATAACATAGCCTATAAAACCAGGCTCTTACTGTGTGGCTTTAAAAGTGTTGAATGTCAAATTTACTTGTTATTTCTTTACAAACTTGTCAACGGTATATTAAACTGTAGTAGTTTTTTAAGCTTAGTTTTATTTCTAGTACCAATGAGACGTACTAGACAACTGCAGTTTTTCTATGAACAATATCACCGAACTAATTATGGTTTCAGCGTCTTTGCAAATCGTTTACTTTATAACTATAATAGATTCTTCTATCATTTTTACCTCAGTCAAACCTCATTAAGAGGAATACTTAATAGTTGATTTTAAATGTATGTTAACTAGACTATGGTGTTTTTTTTTGTTGTCTATCTTGTTTTTCTTCCTTTCTTGTTATTTAGGCTAAGTAGAGTACCATTTAGAATTTTTGTAGATACTGTAGTGTACTAAACTGAATAAATAAATAAATAAAAACATTTTGTTAGAGTAGTGTATTATTTCGGGTTAAGATCCAGGAAAAAAACAAGTTTTTTTTAATTATCGACGTTTCGGAACTTAATTTGTGCATCCTCAGGATAAATATATAGATTCTATATCCTGCACGAAACCCACATTACCAGTCTTTACCTACTCCGTAGGTCCGCAGATATTTCCTAGGTATTTCTAAATGGTTTTCGTTAGCGATCCTCTTGTTATTATGTTACAGTGGTATATTATTTAAAGGTTAGGGTCCAGTAAGAAAGCAAATGTCTATTTTTAAGTAGTCGACGTTTCGCAACTTTATTGTTGCATCCTCAGGACACAGTTTCTATATCCTGGATGAACCCCATATTATCAGTCTTAACTTACTCCGTTCATCCGCAGATATTTCCCAGATATTATGTTTCCATGGTTTTCGTTAACGATCCTCTTTTGGTTATGTTAGAGTGGTGTATTATTTGGGGTTAGAATTCAGTAAAGAAACAGAAGGCTTTTTTAAATTGTCGACGTTTCGCAACTTTATTGTTGCATCCTCAGGACACATATAGATTCTATGTTCTGCATGTAAGCCATATTATCAGTTTTTACCTACTACGTTGATCCACAGATATTTTCCAGATATAAGGTTTCCAAATGGTTTTCGTAAACGATCTTCTTGTTTTTAGTGGTGTATTATTTGGGGTTAGGATCCAGTAATAAAAATAAGTCTTTTTTTAAATTGCTAACGTTTCACAGCTTTATTGTTGCATTCTCAGGACACATATAGATTTTATATCCTGCATGAAATCCATATTATCAGTCTTTACCTACTCTGTTGCAGATATTTTCCCATATATTAAGTTTCTAAATGGTTTTCGCTAACAATCTTCTTGTTGTTAGAGTGGTGTATTATTTGGTGTTAGGAAATATTTGCAGACTAATAGAGTAGCTACAGACTGATAATATGGGTTTCATGTAGGATATTAAATCTGTGTCCTGAGGAAGGATTGTTTTTTTACTAGATGCTAACCCCAAATAATACACCACTTTAACCCAACAACAAGAGGATCGAAAACGAAAACCAGTTAAAAACTTAATATCTGGGAAGTATTAGGGGACCAGCGGAGTAGGTAAAGACTGGTAATATGGGTTTCAATTTAAGGTGGCGAAACAAAATGGCGGCCAAATAAAATTTTTTAAAAATCAATGTAAAAAAATCTTGCTCAATCGATTTTGCAGAAAAAATAGACGTGAAAATGGCATAAACTGGTACGAATTGAATATGACGTAGCAAAATGTCGATATGTGTCAATATAAAAATTACTCATTAATTTTTTTTTGTTATACCCAAATGTCAAGTGTAGTATAGGTAGAAAGAAGATGGTAAAATATTGGTGGAATCCAATATGATGGAACAAACATAAATGAAAAGACAGTATGTATAACACATATATACTGTGAGGATATACTGAACTAAATTGGGTCACACTGCACTATTCCTAATAAATGGAAAAAAATCATAACGAGTTAAGGAAGAGATTTACCGATTTTTTGATAATCATATTCCAGTATTTCCGAGAAACGGCCAACAATAAGTGTTATTTACCAAGTACTTGTGAGTATTTTAAATTCTCTTGACAACAAAAACTGTACTCTGGCTATGGGCCCTAATCTATCAAAGGCTTTTGATAGTGTAAATCACACATTTTTATTATAACACTGCAATTGTTGAAATCTTATCCTATTGGCAGAATACAGCAGAGGCTACTCTTCATAGGTATTTCCAGCTGACTAATCTGCTACTAAATGTGACCAAAACTCAGAGCTTCATTTTTGGCGGTAGAGTTAATACTTTTAATTTTCTATACAAAAACGAAACAGTAAGATCAATATAGGTAATTCTTTTTGGGGATCAAAATATTATACTGAAATGTGCACATTGAGAGGGTCGCTGCGAAAATTTCACAATATTGCTATGTATTAAGGATTATTGCTAAAAGAGTTAATCAACACAGCATTGTCAGTATTCCATGACATTTCTTATTCTCGTATAAGATATGTACTAGATTTTTGGGGGAATGCCTCTAAAATAAAAAGAATATTTGTTCTGAGAAAAAGGTGCATATGTAGTATTTTTAAAATTAAACAGCAGGCAAAAATATATTTTTTAACCACCGTATTTTAACATAATTTAGTGCGTACATTCTAGACTTTGTAATGTTCGTTCTTGACAATATAGATTTGTTTCGAAACATTGAACTTTATTATGAATATAAAACCAGATACAGAACACATCTTCTTTCTATCAGATATAATTTTAGCTATTGATAAAATAATGTCGCGTATTCTGTGATTAAAATTTTGAATTGTGTTCCTCAGAGTGTATGCAGTCTTCCCAAAAATAGAATAAAAAATAAACTGAATTTGTTTTGTGCGAAAAAGCTCTTTACTCTATAATTATTAATATTAGAGGAACAAAAACATAGTAAAACTTTTGTGTAACGCATGTTAATTGTCTTTGGAATAGATCTTTTTTCTTAAGTGAGTCATATTTACCTTTACTACCTTACAAGTTTTATTTTTATGTGAGAGAAAAGCATGCTCAGAAGGAACATGTGCTCATGGTTTGTCCTTCAGTAACTAAGGAACTAAACCGTCTGTTAACCAATATGAAATCTATTTGATTTCTAAGTCTGTTTCCATTTCTCTCTGTTTAATTAATTTACAAAATGCTCGGATATAAATTTTAACAAAATCTAAAATAGGGTGGCAAATGGAACCCCCTAACAATGCCACATAGGGAGGGCCTCCCTCCTCCTTTCTGCGCTAATAACGGTTACCTCTAAAATTTTAGCCCCATGATCTAAATAGCAGCTTCCACATTGTTTATGCATATTTATTTGGCAATAACTTTAAATATGCGGTATAAATTATTATTTTAAATTCATATAAATTGTTATTTTAAATTCTCATAAATTGTTATTACATAGTTCAGTTTTTTCTTTCATGAAATGAAGGTTTCGTTACGAAGATAGTTCTTGGTAATTAATTTATTTTATTTTATTAATTTATCTATTTTTTAAACCAAATTACTTTATAATCTTTAATAAAATAAATTATATACTTTAAGTGTTATTTTATTCAATAAAAGGAAGGATTTTTTTGGAAATATATTCTTACAAATTCTTTAAATATTTTATTAGTCGAACATCTTGTTTTGCCAGGTAAGATTCGTAGAAAACATTTACCAGTTCATTCATATACCAGAATATTTTTGTGCAAAAGTCAATTGGGTAAATAGTTTTTTGATACTAATATTTTGAACATTTTATTATTTATTAGGCAACTATTTTATTCTGTCATAATGTATTCACCCCCATTTTTTCCGGTGTATGTTTATATCACACTTAGCCTCAAAATTTCAATGCGAAGACTAATTTTTTAGCTTTGTCGTACACTGGTTGACCGACAGACTGACAGAAATCGGAAAAATTGTTTTAGGTATCTAGGAACTCTAAAACGTAAATATATACAAACATCTCAGAGTACAATTACAATATTTTTTAACAAGGAAGAAAATTGTTGTACCTGATACTAATATCCCAAAATACCCCAAGATAATCATAAAACTGATATTTACTGTAACATCTGTGCATATTTGATATAATACTGGGTGATTCACGACCCACCGTACATACTTATGTGGTGTATAGGGTATCCCTAAGGTATATCGAAATGGATATTTAAATTGATTAATTCGGCTTTATTACCAAGATACAGGGCGATTTTCGTATTTTGGTAAAAATTTGTTCACCCTGTATATCCTAAACTGCTTAATAGATTTTTTTAAAATTTTGTACACAAACACTCTTGGTATATCATAACTTTTTGACGTTTGAAAAGTAGCAAAGTTCCAGGGCCATATCCAGCCAATTCACACAGGGGAGGGGGGTTAGTTTTGAGACACCCTGTACATCGGAATTCGGTATTTTTGAATTTTTTTCTTAAACTACATTCATTTGTGAACAAAAATATGCCACCATCTTGAATGGCACACTAAAGGTTATGTATGAAATTTAAATCTTTAGATAGTACATACCCCTTTTTTTAGCGGTATCTGTATTAAAGTTTTTAACTAAGTATAAAATTATTTCAATGATTGACTTTAAAAAAAAATTAGACTATCTCTACTAATAAAACATAGTCTTGTCGAATTAATTTTTATTTTCAGTAGCCCAAAAAAAACTAAAATCTACCCTAACACAATAACGTCTTAAAAGCTACAAAATGTTTCCAAATGCATACCACCGGTGTCTCTACATTTTTGTGCACCCTTTTGTAGGATTGCAATTGAGCGGTGAATCATTTGAGGGTTTTGTCTAACCTCGTCGCAATAAAAATGTATCCTATTTATTAATTGATCCCTAGTTTTGATTGGAACACTGTAAACTTTTTGTTTTAGATGCCCGCACAAAAAGTAGTCGGCTGGATTAAAGTCTGGCGACCTAGCTGCCCAAGGATGTGGTCCTCCGCGTCCAATCCACCGATCAGCAAATTGTTGATTGAGATAATTTCGAACATCAATTCCAAAATGTGCAGGTGCCCCATCGTGTTGAAACCATATGCCTCTTAAATTTACATTTTCTAATAAGCCCGGTAAAATGTTTTGTAGAAACTCCAAATAAACAACAGCCGTTAGTCGTTGAGGGAAAATATGTGGTCCAATTAAATGATTATTTATTAAGCCGCACCAAACATTCACTGAAAACTTTCGTTGAGAATTGGCCAATCGCAACGAATGAGGGTTTTCATCTGCCCATACATGAGGGTTTCTAGAATTAAAGACTCCGTCCCTTGTAAATTGGGCTTCATCAGTGAATAGTGCTCTAAAAATAGTTCTTCGATGATTTATTACCCACCTAGCAAATGCTAATCTAGGCAAGTAGTCGCCTTCTTCTAATCTTTGTACCTCTTGTACATGGAAAGGGTATAAGTTTTCATTTTTTATAGTTCTCCATACTCTTGTCTGCGGTATCGCTAATTGGGCGGAAATTCGCCTAGTGCTTGTGGTTGGATCTTCCCTCACAAGGTTGAGAATATTCTCTTCTTGGACTACGTTATTAGCACTCACTCTTTCAACATGAAGATCGGTTGAGGGAAACTTACCCTTTTCACGCAATGTATTAAAGGTTGCTGCAAACGTTTGGTGATTTGGAATTCTCCGATCCGGAAATCGTCTTCTGTATTCTTCTGTAGCAGCCCTTCCGTTACGATTACAAAATCTGCGTCTCAGCATTTGTAAATAACGGCATTTTTACAATTATTGAAACGTACAAACTTTTTGCAAAGAGAAAATTCAAATAAAAAATCTTTAATTAACAATGTCAAACACAAATAATTGAATTGTATGTACGTAATGTCATTTTTAAAATATCTGTCTAAATTCCAAGGCTTACTTTATTATTTTCAGGTATTAAAATTTATTGAATTTGTATTTTTTTGTAGGTTTTAAGGATACGAAAAAAATAAAGGTAAATAAAAAAATTAAAAAAAAACAAGCTCTTACACGTAATTTGTATACAATAACAAAAATAAAAAAAGATAATTTTTTACGGTAGCCGATAAATGATCACGATCTCGAGCATTAGATAAGAGATGAGGAGAAAAATACTCAAACAGAAATTAACTGGTTTATTAGTAGAGATAGTTTAATTTTTTTAAAAGTCAAGCATTTAGACAAAAACCTCAAATATAAATGATTCAACGCTCAATTGCAATTCACAAAAGCGTGCACAAAAATGTAGAGTTACCGTTAGACAGGCGTTATTGTGTTAGATTGTGGGTAGATTTTG